>OZ038383.1:143196909-143526909 GCA_964036045.1 Eutreptiella sp. 'Long Island Sound 2002' | reverse complement strand
GGCGGTCTCGCTCGATGGCCCTGTTCCTTTCCAACTCATATGCCGCAAGCTCTTTGGCTTGCTCCTGTACGTGTTCAACAAGTGCGTTCCAGAAGCAGGGCGCTATGCGAAGCTAAGCAACAAGACGCTCCTCAACGATAAGAGATCCACAAAAGCTATGACACCGGGAAACCGCATCGCAATTGATAACTTTCCCTCACTTCGCCTTCGCCTTTGATGTCTTGCACCCAAATCCCAAATGATGCAGCGCATGAATCACCGACCAACCATAAACCACCGACCAACCATGATTATCCCATGGCACTCGGGCGTGAGCATTACGGTTGCACCATGCCACACGGGATGGCACACAAAAACGTGTGCATCGGTGCACGGTACTGCAACACACACTCATCTTATTTCATTCCTTGCTCTCTCTCTTACGCGTCTATGCACCTACGAACCTACGAGGCTATGCGTTGGAAGCAATATGGAAGGCCGGCTTGCTTATTCCGTTGATCGGTGTGCGAGAATCTGCAAGCCCAGTGTAAATTGCAGCAAGCAAGTTGTTGGCTTGTGTACGGATACAAAGAAGAATAGTACAACACCACACACGTAACACCACCCCCAGATAGGCAACCCTTTCCCCCGCCACAAGGGTCGACGAAATGGACAAATCAAATGTGAAGAAGGAGCACTCGCGAGCATTTGATATAATCGCATGCGTTGTGCACCACACTTAGTAGTACCACACATTGCCACTTGCCACCCACAACACAACATGACCCACAATTTCACATACCACTTGGGCACGTTGTTCCCGTTCCTTTGCCCGTTTGTTCACGAACGTGTGCAAAGACCGCAATTGATCGTCGGACAACATTTTGCGTCCTGCATGGTGTGCACAGTGGCACGGAGCCTGTCTTCCCGGTGCGGGATGGTACTACAATATTTGCCCGGAATGAGAAATGTACCTGTCACAGTCCTCGAGGTGACTAGTCATTGTCACAGGGGGCTATGATCCATGAGTTTTTAGCGCGCCGTCCCCCGTCATCCCCCCTCAACCGGCCAAGTCGGATCAATCAATTTGTGTGATTTATCTCGCAAGGCCGTGTGGCTCGCTCTTGCTACGCATCGTTGTTGTGTCACGCGATTCATTCTAAGACTCAAGAGGCACTCAAAAGTTGCATGCCGACTACATTAAAATCAACCCTGACTCATGAGAATTAAATTACAGGGTAAAATTAAATCTGAACTTGATCTTAGTTGACAAAGTTTCAGTTTGGTGGTCATGAAGGAGCCACGCAATAAACAGGCGAGAATTAAGGAGGGGTGGATTTCGACCACGGCCAAGTGGCACAGCATTTGCAACTTTGACAAATCGTTTGGTGGTGCCGTGGCTCGTTTTTGCCTAGACACCATCGGTGTTGTGGTAAATTCTGTGTGCGTTCAAATCTACAATGCGTGCGGCGATTGCTATGCATCATCCATCTATGCAAGGTTTTGTGGACGCATTTTCCACGATAACATCAAATGTAAATAAATTCTTAATCATCGCGAGCAGATGATTAGCACCAGTCGAACGAGTTGGTTCGAAACGCATCAAGTAGGAAACACCCAAACACGGCATTCAGAGAATTTTGCTTGGTGGTGACGCGTAATGAACATGTGGTATGGTTTTGATGATAATATGCACACGGATCTCAAATAGCCGAGTGCACTGTCCAGCACCTTGTCTCGAAGCTTGATTTTGAATTTCTCCCGTCATATATTGTTCTTCCATGTTGCCTCCCACCATAAGGAGGAACTCTCGTTGCCCTTGGCAACTTTTTCGAAATTTAAATTGTTTCGTTTTTTATCGACATCACGCATCATGTGATTGAGTTGGTAGCGCCGGGCGACATCCATGCAGATATCAACCCGCAACATCAATAACTTGTCAAAAAGGTGAAGTGAGAAGGGAAAGGTGAAGTGACGTTGGTCTCAAGCGGTTCAAAACGTCAAATGCAACACACCAGTAAATGTGGAGCCAGATACTTTCGATCTTTTTCAGATTGAAATCTGAAAGAAATGGGGAAGAGAGCGCAATATGAAGAATCATAGACTTCCAAATACAAATTGTAACCAAAAAACACACACCACATTCCGAATTCTTCTTTGGGTCCCATCTTGGGAAAGACAATTCGCCAACTAACGACTATGTAATGTATTACTGAATTGTGGTCGCATGTGCGATTAGACATGGCGCCGAAAACATACGTACTGTAGAGAACCCTGCGATTAGAGAACGGACAGACCGACATCTATGCTCAGTTTATGTAGCTCTGATCGACTGCGGCCAATAGCTGTGGATGTCACTTCGCCTTCAAAATTGCAGCCATAAAGTTGGTACTTTCGGCTACCGGGAGTGGAAGATCCGCTTTTGGTGGCCTCGGTTGGCAATGGCTGGGTAGCAATGTACCGTGTCGAAAAGCTCTTCGCCGTTCAAGCTGTGTCAACGATTGATTGACAGTTCTGTGCCTTAAGCTCGTATTTGTGCCTTCGCCGCTAAGGAGAGTGCACTCTTATTCCCTTGCAACTACAAGTGAGAGGTTCGATAGGTCTTTGTGAATGTCATACTAAACTACGGCCATGCAACCGCCGCGGTATCTGGAACAATCCGACAAACCCTACCTACTCGTTCCCATGTTGCACCTTTGTTCCCCTCATCGGAAACGCATCCCAAATCAACACAGACCAAAACGGGATGGGTTGAGATGGGAACCGGTCGAGCCCACCGCTTTTCGTTTTGTCGTCCGCCGCGGAAACAACTTTTGGACATGACTGCAATGTGTGTCCACGGGGGGTCTGTTCTCTTCGAGATGCCGCATTGCAAGGTGGGGGAAAGGTGCTGATGTGCATCTTCACCTTGTGGTTCGGCACAGTTGTCCAAAAGAGTAGAACGACTTTGCCTTCCCAGAGAATCCAACCCTTATCAAAGGACCGAGACGTGCGAAGCGTGCCGAGAATCTTCCGCATCATAAATGCTTGATGCCAAGGAGACATTGCGCAAACTCAACAAGGATCTTGAAAATCCATCGGATTCACAACACGTACGCTTGACCCAAAGTGAGTTCATCCCATGTCTCATTGGTAAGTGCTTGCGTCCACCGGGGGGTTGCATCATCCTACGGGGCCTTGTTTGCCATGGTGAGCTGAAAGCAGGCAAAATTCACTTGTGTAGACAATGGAGCACGCATCTTTGAAGATCGATATATAGTCCGAGTGGTGATAGGTGGCTCGTCTTATTGTGTGCTCAGGAAACAATGCACGGATTCGCTTTCCGTGTCTACTAGGGTGGATTTTTTTTGCCGAAGCTCATGTAAACATTAGTCGAAGTCTTCGCATGCACCTAGCGGCAAGCGCTTTCAAGGCTTGGTCCGGCCACGATGGGAGTCCCGGTCCTCATCGTCGTCCTAGTGGTGTTTGCCGTTTTCCTAACCATCTTGCTCTTGGTTGTGCTCGTGAAGCCCGTCAACCATATCGGTGACGTATGTAAGACGGAAAGTGTGGTCGTTGAGCGAGGGAGAACACGATCATCGGAGGGCGCGTTTCGGATGCAGGTGTGTTGTGTATTGTCATGATGTTGTGCATGTCACGAGGGGCCCCTCCACGGGTTGATGTCTACTTCCTTGATGCAATGACAAGTTGGTGTATGGGCGGGTCTTTTGCCCTGTGTGCCATCACACCTAGTCCACCACATGAACGTAGTGGAAAACTTTGAAGGGTTGCACGATCTTGCGGATCGACAGGTTTGCTAGACTCCATGGCAACCAAGCGCGCAAATTGAATGGGAATCGAATCGTGTATCCAAGGTAGGAACCCTTGGCAAAACATCGGTTTTTCAAGAGTCATTTCTGCTGTTCATTGCAAAGACAAGCATGCTTTGCTTTGACTTTGTTTTTACACCCATCGTCGTTTTTTTTTGAGACATGGCGGTCCCCCGGCGAAGGCAATGCACCAAAGCGGCCTCACCACGGGCTGAACACTTTATACCCGTCGACTTTGTGACGCTTGCGAGGTCGCGACACGAGCAGTATAGTTTGACGGTATTCCCTATGGCCGTCATGGCTGGTGTTCGCGATTCTTCGTAGAGAGTTGGTTCATTCGTTGATTCATTCGGTTGCGGCTCAGACCTTCGTAGTCCTTATGTTTTCCAAATTGGAAGGAGTTGAATTGCGTGTAACTATAACATGGAGGTGAGGTGAAGACAAATGATGGCCATGTGGCCGCCAACTTGAACCCTTGAAATCCCCGTTTCGTTGGTAATGTGGTTAAACTTCGGTTGTGCGGACCGCATTGTATGTGTTGCATGCCGTTAGGCATAGGAGCACCACGCATTTGTGCAGGAACAGTCGACCGAAGTCGGGGATTGGAAGCAAGAGTTGGTGGATGGGAGGTATTGTTGAGACCGTTGCGCGACTTGTGTTCCTTCCCCCCCACCTTCGGGACTGGTGACGGGGTGGTCCTCTTTCCCATTAACCAGCCACTCCACGGGTGCAATCACTCCGTTATTTTGCTACTTATTTTAGCTAAAAGCAACAACAGTCTTATTTGTGTACATCTCATTGCTCACTCTTTGAAAGAATGACCCACCACGTGGGCCTCTCTTGCTTCAAGGCCCCTCACGGAGGGACCACTTTCCAATTGTCGCCAACAAGGGGCACACTGGAAGACCTCCCATCGATGCTCGTGCAGGGATGGCTCTGCTCAACGTCTCACCAAATCTGTCACATTTAGGGCACAAATGCAGCAACACCCGGTCAACTGCCCAAGGGTTTCCGATGGGTCGACGCGTCTTCATTTGGACACGGTATGTCGAGCAGAGTGTGGTGTGTCGATGTGTGCACGATTGTGTTGTGGTTTTTCCTTTTCGCTAGTTGCCCAGGTCCCCAAAAAAAACCGACAGCTTCCCCCCCCCCCCCCCCCGCCTTGCGCTCGCTGCGCCGTGTCTTTGCAGAATGATCGTGACCCATTGAGCCCCCTGGAGGCAGAGGCCCGGTCGGAGATACAACGCGAAGCTGAACGCAATTTCGTTGGTCTAGAGGCGCAGATGCGAACTGCAATGGCGACACTCTCGGTGCCCGCAAAGGTAGATGAAGACGAAGAGCGAGTTCCGTCGCCACCGCTGACGACAGAGAAAGGTCAAAATCGAGAGCCCGAGCACGAGCCTCTACAGCTCGCTCTGTGTCTTTTGCCGAACTATCATGACCCATTGAGCTCCATGGAGGCTGAGGCCCGGGCGGAGATACAACGCGAAGCTGAACGCAATTTCGTTGGTCTAGAGGCGCAGATGCGAACTGCAATGGCGACACTCTCGGTGCCCGCAAAGGTAGATGAAGACGAAGAGCGAGTGCCGTCGCCACCGCTGACGACAGAGAAAGGGCAACATCAAGAGCCCGAGCACGAGCCTCTACAGCTCGCTCTGTGTCTTTTGCCGAACTATCATGACCCATTGAGCTCCATGGAGGCTGAGGCCCGGGCGGAGATACAACGCGAAGCTGAACGCGGTTTCGTTTGTCTAGAGGCACAGATGCGAAATACAATGGCGACACTCTCGGTGCCCGCAAAGGTAGATGAAGACGAAGAGCGAGTGCCGTCGCCACCGCTGACGACAGAGAAAGGGCAACATCAAGAGCCCGAGCACGAGCCTGTACAGCAACAGCAGGCGCAGCAGCAGGAGGTTCAAGAGCAACTGCAAAAGGAGCAGAAGCTGCTGTTGGCGCAGCAAAAAGGCTGTATCAATGACGACAACGGGCATCACCAAGGCTACCATGCACGATCACCTGGAGGAGAAGCAGCAACGCTAACCACCGTGGCCGCGGTGGCGGCATCAGCGGCGGCCACGGCGATAGCAGCAGCCACGGTTACAACAAAAGGAGCAGGGCCAGTACAACCGCTGTTGCCAGCAGCAGCACCACCACCACAACCTACAGCACCAGGAGCGTTCGCAGTACCGGAACCACCAGCTCCAATCCCAACACAAACACAAATATCAACGGCCCCACCACCAAGAACAGCACTATCACCAGCACCAGCATCGGCACCAGCACAAGTACCAGCAGCTGCCACAAAAGCAGCTGCAGAGTTAACACTGGCGCCAGCACCCACATCATTACCTAACTCGGCACCCATATCAGTACCAATCGCAACTCTAGCAGCAACAGCAATGTCTCCAGTACCGGCACAAGCAGGATCAGCTCCAACTGCCGCAGATACAGGGCTGGCATCAGAAGCACCATCAGCAGCAGCGCCAGCAGGAATGGCACTGTCAACAGCGCCAGCACCAGCACCAGCATCAGTATCTCCCTCTCCAAAACCAGCACGAGGATCAGCACAACCAGCATCAGCTACAATTGCAGCACGAACAGAGCCAGCATCAGCAGCACGATCAGCACCATCACAATCAGCCGCATCAACACCAACCCCAACGCCAGTGCCAACAACAACACCCACACCAACACCAATGCCGACACCAGTGCCAACACTGATACCAACATCAGCATCAGCATCAGCATCAGCAGCACCTGCACCAGCACTGTTACCCGCACCGACATCTGCGCCTGCACCTGCACAAGCGCAAGCGCAAGCCCAAGCAATGTCAGCTACAAATGCAGCAGCAACAGAATCATCATCATCATCATCATCATCAGCGCCAGCACGAACACCAGCACCCCAATTAGGTGCAGGTACACGTGCACAAGCACAAGCACAAGCACAAGCACGATCAGATACAAATATTGCAGCAACAGGATTTACCTCATCATCATCACCAGCGCCAGCACAAGCACCAGCATCACCACCAGTGCCGCAACTAAAGCCAATACCAGTGGCCACTGCCTTAGCAACTCCAGCAGCATTAGCAACAGCAACACCAGCAGTAGCCACAGCCACAACTAGAGCCCCAGCAACATCAATATCAGCTACGGCAGCAGCAACAGAGCCAACCCTATTGACACGATCAGCACCAGCAACAGCAACAGCACTGGCATCATCAGCACCAATCGGTGCAGATCAATCCGGGTCGAACCAAAGTTCAGGTCGGACATTTGGCAGAAAATTAGAAGATGCGCTTGTATGCTCTATCACTCTGTTCGCCCCCTGCTTTTCGCATCAAGGTGCTTGCAGGTTGTGGGCGATGTGTTCCGTCGTAGCAGTTACTGGAAAGTGATGCGCGCAGTGTTTCCGCCGACGTCTGTGAGAATTTCAAAGCTTCATGCTTCATCGTCGAAAAGGGGATGGGAGCATTAGATTTGTCTCTCTCTTGTGAGGTGGTGTAGACCGAGTTGCACCCCCTGAGTAACTCTGCCCCGTTTGTGACAGTCTTTGGCTGAGGCGACCCAGCTGTTGGAGGCTGAGCGGATGAAGCGGATGCAGAAGTGGGAGGCTGAAAGGCACGCCCGTGAGGCCACAATCATGGAGCGTGCCAACCTGCCACAGCAGGTCTTTGAGGCTAGCTGGGCTCAGGGATAAGAAGGAATGGGGTGTCGGCGAATCAGGGTTTGAGCACAAGGCTGCAATGAGATGAGGGCAATAGCAAGGTCGCAGGCAAGGGCACAGGCATGGGTACGGGCATGAGCATGGGCACAGGCGCAGGCACGGGCATGGGCATGGATATGGGCACATGCAGCGGCATGCAACGGCAGCGGCATGTGCATCCTCTGTTCACAGCGGCAGCTACTCTCCAAAGAGGCCGACAGCCTCCAGCAGCAGCTGGCGCACGAGATCGAATTGGGCCGAGCCTGGCTCAGGGCCCAGAGGGCCCGCTTGCGGCTGCAGCGCGAGGAAGCGGAGAAAGAGCAGCGCCAGCACCTGGCTCTACGCCCCGATTCAACTGTCGACACTCGAGACAACCCATTCCCTGACCTTCATTTCAAGACAACCACTGGCCCTAATGCGGGCCCGAAGCCGAATCCCAATTCCTTGACTCCCAACCCCAACGCCCGCTCTGACCCGAACGTCAGCTCTCGCACGTACCCCAGCCCGGACTCTGACCCTGCCTTCAGTCTTCACCCTTCCTCCCAACTGAACGCTGACCCTGGCCCTAAACCGACCTCCAGTTCCAAACCTAAGCCCCGCCCTGACCAGACCCCTCTCTCCAAGCGGATCCCGGATCTGTTCGATAATTTGTACGATGACCTGTACAGCGACTTCACGGAGACGCTGAACGCCAGTTTGGCGTCCAGAACGGGCTCCAAGTACACCCCGGGTGTTGCATCAAATCCGAAGACGCCCCCCCGCGCTGCACCTTATCCCAGCTGGAACTCCAGCACCCCCGACCCGTACACCCGCTCCTCCGCAAATGACTCCAGCCCTCGCTTGGACGCCAGCCAAACCTCTAAACATGGCTCTGGTGGCCAGCACATCACCTCCACCCACGCGCTGGGACGCAAGGGGTCAGGGAAAGTGCAGAGCAGCACGCCGCGGCCCGAGAACACCGCGGCGGCCATGCACAAGGTGCTGTTCTGTTGGGCGCTGCTCCTGCATGGGCCAGTCAGGGGCGGTGATCAGCGGACATACCGATGGTGCGGGCCCTGCCAGTCATGCATCTCTGCGCTTGTGGTTTTATTGTCTGATGCGTCCCAAGGCACGCCTCGAAAACAGCCCCGTAAGCCGCATGGTTCATACAAGGGGGGTGGGTGCCCACGTACTCCACAAGGGCGGGGACTGCGCCCTGCGCGCCGGGAGGTGCCCGCCACGGGGGTGGCAACAGGGCCGTGACCAGCGAACCGCGCACGGGACAGTCCATGTCGTACGGAGATGTGAAATCCTCGTACGGGGGGGCAGGCAGGTGGGGCAGGAGTGGGTGCGCGAAAGGTGCACCCAGGAGCGCCAAAAGACAGGGGGAGGAGCAACACAGACACACAGAACGCGGGAGCCACACCAGGAGGGACAAGGGCAAGCACAGCAGACAAGGAGGAGGGGCACAGCAAGGCAGGAGAGGCAACCAGAACAGCGGGGACAGGGAACCAGAATGGAGGGGATGGGAGAGCGTGCGCATGGGAGGCAGCGACAACGAAGGGGATGGCCTGGCCAGCCAGCCCTGTCGTTACCGGGTGCCAGGGCAACCCCTGCTCAACCGGCATCAGGTGGGGGGTGTCTCCCGCAGCCCAGATGGGCTGTTTGCGCAACAGGAGCGGGAGCCCATCAGGGGCAGACCAGCTGTGAAGGGGAAAAGGACATATGGTGGACGGCTGGGACAACGCGTGGAGGAACAGGGCACCTGGGCCTCACGCACACAGAACCACAGCGAGGAAGGTTATGGATGGCCTGTGGACAGAGGTGCGTGGACAACAAAAACAGTCAAACGACCCCGCCAACAACCAGCACAACCCCAATACGCCAACTACTGGGCGCCACTGACGCGCAAACGGCACACCATGCCACATTCAGCACAGCCCCAACACACCAACTACTGGGCTCTGCGACTGCGGAAACGACACCAGCAGGAGCACCGGCCGCAGCGGCCGACAGAAAGCAGCAACCCGACGCAACATGTGAAGGGAAGAACGGGTGACTGTCCAGGGCCCCGTAAAGGAACAACAACCAGACGGAATGTCACACAGGGGGATTTTGGGGGCAGTCGTGTCGGAAATTTCGCGTTTCAAACTGGCCTTGAAAATTTTCCATACAAAATCCATGGCCTTCCGCGCAATTGGCACCCGTGGCTAAGCTCCACCCAAATTTATCACACCAAATGCAGGGGTTTCCGCGAAATTTGTCTTGGCACAGAATCCCCCCCCCCCCAGCGGACACCAGATAGCCCCACTTCACACAGCGTCCTCGCAGAGTTGCCGCACGCACACATCATCATCTTCATCAAAGCACCGAAGAAGCCTCCAAGGAGAAAGAACGACACAGAAAAACTTGCAAACACACACCCCGCAAGAACAAGCATGCACCTTACACTAGGGCCAATAGCTATCGTGTCTGCAAAGCTGCAGGGACCACCAGAGCCTCACCAGAGAAAGTCTCTCAAGACCTTCTCTCCCCTCCCTCCAGTAGCTCCCAATGATGTTTTCTTTGTCTTTCAAGCCGCTTTAATGCCCCTTATCGCTGAATTTTTCAATACTCGGCTGAATTCCCCCTTTTGTTCCTGTCTGACACACATATTCTCTGTTTACTGATTGCACACTGTCTGACATGTTCTGTAGTCTGACTGATAGCCTGACTGCAAGCGATTGTCCGACTAAACATAGTCAGACATGATATGTTTGTCGTCCTGTCTTGAACACAGTGTGTGTCTTGAGGCTTAACCAGGTTTGGCATAGAGAACAAAGATGCACTTATGCCTTACTGTGGAGTGCATTGCCTCAAGTTTGCAATTTTTGCAGCATTGTCTGTCTGTTTTTCTATAATTACAATCCAATCAACTAATTAGGTCTCAACCCCCCCCCCCCCATAGTCGAGATTCGAGGATGTGGCGTGTTGAGGGTCAGGGGGTTTCGACGGATAGCAGAGGTAGTTGTTGAGGGCCCATTGTAGGGCTGTTCAAGGCAAAGGAGGGCGATGAGGGTTCTCCGTGCTTGCGGAGTGTCCGTGAGGATGACCAGCGACGGATGTTGACTTTTAGTGAGGGTTGTTGAGGGTGAATGAAGGTTCCTGCTTCTGTGGAACAGCATCAAGTCCAACGCTGTGGGAAATCCTATCCAGCAGCAGGTCAAAGAGTTTGGCACCCGCAGTCGATGCATCATGCACCAGGCACGTGTGTATGGCACAGGCCACGGCTTAGTGGCGAATTTTACCTATACCAGGGGGGCGGGTCAGAGGCCAAAAAAAATTCGTGTACCCAAACTCGACCTCCAGTTTCGGGCCCCTTTGATAAATTTCATTTTGTTCCTGAGGAAAAGTTTTCTGATGTGGGTGCGCGGGTGGATCAGGCGGAGGGGCCAGGCTGCCATTCCGCCGCCCCCCGCCCCGGTAACGGTAAGCCGTGGCGTGGTATGGCATATGGTGGTCCTGCCTACCTCTTGTGCAGGAGCTGAGAGAGGCATTGCAGAGGGAACAGGCTGCGTTGCAAGCACAGGAGACGAAGGCCGTGTTCAAAAGGCAGGGTTCGAGGTCGTCGTGGGGGCAGCCCAATGCACTGTACAGCTTTGCCGGGGTGGCCGCTGACAGTTTTGTCCACAGGTACTGCGTGTGTGTTGGGGGGGGAGCTCATGTTCGTCCCCTTCCTCCAGAAATGCGCCTGCCCCTCCTTGCTCGCCCCTCAGTCGGTGCTCTTTCTGTCCTACTGTCCTCGCAGAAAGGCGCCTAGCCTCCATGCTGCATCGCTGCATGCTCATCATGTCCTTTTCATCGTTGGCCTCACAAGGAGTCCTCACACCCAGTGCCTGCCTGTCGTCGTGCCATCCGCACGGTGTTTTCGAGTGCTGCGTGTCCGACGAAGACCGGTTCCTGCATCTACCCCTCCTCAGCAGTGCAGGGTGCAAGGTGGGTGGATGTCCTGATTCTCCCTGCTGACCCAGGCATTGGGTGGCTTCCGTTTTTTGCTGCAGGCCTCTGGCTCAGCAACGCTGCCAGAGATACAAACACTCACCCACTGCGACGGCATCCATGAAACAGGAGCACCACAGTAAAGGCGCGCATGAGGGGCAGCTCAGGTACAACCGGAGGTGCCTTTCTGGCGCAGGGAGGTGCATCAGGTCGTCAGGAAGCGGGCTGCAGATGCCTCAAGCGGACGTCTATCACGCAGTCCCGATGATTATGGTGCCCAACCCTGTCGTTGCCAATGACCTCATGACAGCAATGATCTGGTCCTTTTATGGCGTACACAACAGGCGTCACCGCTGAGGGACACACACACACACACACACACACACACACACACACCCACACACACACACACACCCACCCACCCACCCACACACACACACACACACACACACACACACACACACACACACACACACACACACACACACACACACACACACACACACACACACACACACACACACACACACACACACACACACAATTTACGTAACACACGGGCAACAGCCAAGACAGGGAGCAGCAGTCAAGACGGCTGGCTTGCACTGATCTCGTCAGGCACAGTCAGAACCAAAGCAGTTGCATTGTCCGCCTGTACTAGGCGCCTTTCTGCAGTACAAGGCACACGGGGAAGAGGTTGACATCCTGTCCCAGTCATGCCGGCCAAGTCGTTACAGCCCCTGAGAAAGCGTGTGCCTGTGATCTATCTTGCCGACTCGCCTGATCAAGAATCCCCCCGTCACCCCTGCCGCCTGCACCTGATAGAAAGGCACCTGGGGCCATATGACTGCAGATTGCCTGGTCATGCCTGACTTTGCAGACACCCGTGGCAAGTCGGGTGGTGTCTCCGCATCGTCCGTTGTGCCGCAGGTCCACTGCGCAGAAGACACCTGCACAGAAAGCCGCTTGTGCCACCAAAATCCAGGCCGTGCTTCGCGCGAGACGGTCCGCACGGAAGGTGTGCGCGCTTCCGCCGCCGCGTGAGCCGCAGTGCTCTGGTCCCGCAGGCGCAGCGGCGTGTGGCTCGGGTCGGATGGGGAGGGGGGGTGTGGGGCGCAGACCCACTCATGTCCGGCGTCGTACAGGACGGCTGTCGATCATCGGTGAGGGGAGGTCCCCCAGCGTTGTACGCCTGTCGGCAGGGATGTATTAGAACGGCTGACAACTGTAGGAGGAGGGGGGGTAACCCCCCCTCGACCCAGATTTCATAGTGGGAAAGAATGGAATTTGCAAAAGGAAATATTGATTTGGGCTATTTTTGGTACACAAACTTTTGGGTTCCAGGACCCCCCCCCCCCTCTCGGCCTCTTCTAATACATGCTTGCCTATCGGTCTGCATGCTAGAGCGTTCATCGTGTGCAAGGGACTAGTTGTCCCACTTTACTGGGCCGCATGCGTTTGGTGGCGTTTGGCTGAGCGTGCTTCGTTCTCGGCCACCAAATATGGTGCCACAGCAGCGACCAGATGGCGTTTGCGGCCTTACAGCAACCAACCGAGAGCGTCTACCGGCCACCTCCGATGGCGGCAACCTCAGTGAAGGGGATTGGATGCTGACGGAGAAGATAGCCCTGGTACCTGGTGCCTCGAACGACAGAAATCCGTCGGGCGCGGCTCTGCTGGGCCTCAGACGTCAGCAATCCACGCAGTAGCACGCACGCACGGCCGGCGCAGCGCCGTGGGTTGGTCGGGCATCCGCGAGCACGCGTCGTTCAGCGGTGATGCATGTGCCCGAGTGCGGCCCGAACTCTTTTCCAGGCTGGGCTGCAGTTGTTCGACATTGCCTGGACGAATGAATATGCGCGGCTGTGGGCGATGGTGGCACATACACACTCTGCCCCCCGCCCCCCACCTGGTTGTTAGAAGCCCCTGTCAGGAAAATTGTCCTGCAGATGCACACCCCAGCGCGCACAAGTCAGTGCTGGAGTCGGCGAACCAGCATGGACTCGGAGTGTGCATCTGGATGCCCCTGGTCAACGGCACGGGCAACAGCCCGTCTCCGGGACAGCCGACCCCCGGAGTAGTCAAACAGGACAAGTCATCCGGGGGCTCCGTTGACACAACCAAAACACGTTCGGGCCCACAGAGGGTCAGAACGAGCAGTGGCGAGAGGCCAATAGGCGCCGCCAAAGGCAAACAATCAGATACCGAGGCCTTGTGCCAAACCGCCCCCCCCCCCCCCCACCCGCCCCGTCAGAGCCCGCCACCCCCCCCCCCCAGGGGCTCTCGGGGGCCCGAACCGGCGGGCCTACAGCCTGCACGACCCACACGGGGGGGGGGGGGGGGACGAAAACATGTTCCCTAAACCCCTTTCCGTGCCGGATTCAAAGAGGGTTGACGGGGGGGTGGGGGGCTCAGAGGCCAAAACAAAGATTAAGTACGCAGATTCAGCCTCCAACTTCATGCCCCTTTCATAAATTTCATTTTTTTCTCGGAAAACGTTTTCTGATGTGGATCGGGGGGTTTAGTCGGACCCCAAATGCCCGCCCCCCCCCCCGGGTCCTTAAGCGATGGCCTTGTTGGGGCATTTGTTTTGGCAATCGCTGTTTGAGTGACCAGTCCAGATCGGTGGTCTGTGTGCCGAGAGGCTGGCTGGTTCGACTCTTCCCAGCCAACCCCTCTTTGAATCCGGCGCTCCGAGGGCTGTAGAGGTGCCATGAGGTGGTCCCTGCGCTGTCCCCTCTCCCTGCCTTTTGCCGTGCCCTCGCCCGGTTCCTTCCCCCGCTTCTGACCTCAGGTCGCAGAACTGCGCAAGGCGTTGCATTTGCAACAGCTGTCGCTCCTCACGCAGGCCTTCAGCACCCGCCCCCCGCCCCCCGAGCTCACGCCCGCCCACGCTCTCCTCGAATTGCTCTCCTCTGCGGCCCCAGCGCAGTGCCCTCCCGCCAGGCCGCAGGTGTGTGTCCCTGAGCGGGCCGACGACGCTCCTACCTCCCCTGCGAAATCTGGGGGCTTTGGCAGTGAAGTGTGTGCGTGAGGCAGTGCAGGCGTTGGGGTTTGCAAGGGCGGCGAAATCCTCTCCCTCCGACAATTTTACTGGCGAACGAATCCCCGCACAAAACTACACCCCCCCCCTGTGCACACGGCCACAGGTACCTATCTGTCGTTAGGCCATGCGTACCTATCGTTGCATTGGTGCTTGTCGTTTGCGCATAGGTACCTATCGTTTGGGCGTAGGTACCTATTGTTGGGCCGTAGGTACTTATCGTTCTGCCAGCAGTGCCTATCGTTTGGCCTGCTTGGCCATCCAACAGCGCAGCGTCCATGGGTTCCCTGAGTGGCTAGTACGCCACACATTGCAGTGCAGACGCTAATGGGTCAAAAAGTGCGCGCACGTGTGTGGGGGCTGCTATTGCAACTTCGAGATTCTGGCCTGTCAACATTGCTCCGACGCTGTGGGTCCAGGATTGTTTTATTACCCCCTTTCATGCAGTTTGTCTCTGTGTGATGCGTTTTTGTGTGCACCCCCCCCCCCCCCCTTGTGCCGTGCCCCTGTGCCCACTGTCCTATGTTCCGAGTGTGCCCGTGGCCGAAAACAAAAAAGTTCACGAGTTCACTCGGATTGTGCGCTTCCCAGTGAGTGTTGCGCCGTTCCCGCGCCGTTTTTCAAGAATGTGTCCGGCGAGAATGACGCGGAGAATGTGGAGAATGACGGGCCCTGGGTATATGGAACCCGACGTGCCCGGGCTGTGGCAAGGACAACAGCCGCCCTGAGTGCTGGAGGCTTGCACCGTGTTGTGCTGCAGCCCTAGTGGGGGGTGGGGGAAGAGGGGGGTGTCGTGCTTGCGGCGGCATTGCACCCCCTTGCCCTCGCCGTGGACACCCGGTCCACTTACATTCCTTTCCTATTTTGGCACCCGTGAGGTTGGAGGGGTTATGTGGCCACTTTGAATGCTCCCTATATTGGGGACTCCCCTAGATTGCCGGGGTTATGTAGCATCTTTGCTTGCTCCCCACTTTAAGGAGCATGGAGATAGGAGGGTTCATGAAGCCACTTTGGTTCCTCTCAATGTTGGGCACCACGAGGAATTTGGTGTTTGTGCGGGCAATTGGATGGTTATGCTGCCATCTTTATTTCCCTCAAGTGTGATGAGCTTGAGAAGGCAGAGGTGATGCAGCCATGTGGATTCTTCCCCACTATGGCCACCCCAAGATGGCCGGGGTATGTAGCCCTATTCATGTTCCCCCCATATGCCCCCCATCCCCCAGAAAAAACAAGGTATCTAGCCATATTTATTTCTCCCCCGTATTGGGTTCCCAAGAAGGCAGGGACTATGTAGCGATATTGGTTTTCCCCTGGTGTGGGCACCCCGGGAAGGTAGGGGTTATGTAGCCATATCGATTTCTCCCTGATGTAGGTACCCTGAGATGGTAAGGGTTATGTAGCCACATGGATTTATCCCCACTGAGAATTGGCGCGGACAGTAGTACTCCATTGCCACACAATCGTTACCTATGGGGCAGGGGCCAACGACAATACTGCGGCTCTGCTCACCACTGGATCGTGTGCAGTACAATGGCCAACCGGGCTTGATCCAATACAAGGTGTACTAGTCTCAAAACCTAGAGGAAGACATGCTCCAAATGCCACCATTACCATATGGACTTCTTGGGCATGATGTTCACTTTCTGTTAGCCCTTGCCGCGTCCCTGTCTTTGGTGCTTGCCCGCCCCGCAAAAGGCGAACACGCACGTACACCCAGAACCAACCGGCATACTCCTTCAGCGGTTGCCCTCCCCCATGTGGACCTAACACGGAGTAGTGGAACAGGGACAGTCCCGGGGCTCCGTTGGCACAACCGACCGAGGGAAAGGAAGGGTGTGCGGGGGACGTAAGGATAGGCTCGGCAGGGGGACGGCCGGCTCAATGGGGTGAGAGGCCAATGGGCACCGCCGCCTGCGGAGGGAGAGGGTTCAAGGAAAGGCGAAGGGTAAGTGGCGAGAGGCCAATAGGCGCCACCAGCTGCAGACAGCAATACAACTGGGCGTCATGCCAAGCCCCCTCCCCCCTGCCCCACGATGTCAGCACATCTGCGGCCCCAGTGGAGCACTAGAAAGTGGTGGTGGGGGGGGTTGGTAACCCCTGCCCCTTCCTTCGGCCGAGCATGCGACCAGACCGCTTTCTCTCTTGCCGCGTTCGCAGGCCCCAACTGCATTTATCAGTGACTTTCACCGCTTGCCAACCGCCTTCTTGAACCCCCGGCCCTCCTATCGTTCCAGTCCCTCCCCCGCGCGCCTCTCAGGTCCGCGTATCACATGCGCAGCGGAGTGCAACACGCATCCAGCGCTGGTGGCGGGGCCAGTCCGTGCGGCTGCAGGGCCCGGCAAACAAGGTCCGTCCCCAGACCCGCACACCCCTGCGTTGCAGTTTGTAGACACGCGGAGAAGTTTGGTTTCCGGGCATTCCTGGAGTTCGTGCCCGTGGGGCGGCGGCGGATGCGCCGTTTCGTGTGCAGTGATCACGAAACACTGGCCGGCGCAGAGTCACGGGGGGGGGGGACCCCTCAGGGCCCCCCGACCAACGGTGGTCACTGAGGAACAATGGACTTGGGCGTGAGCGGTGCCTGGAACGTTGTTTTGGCCTCTGTGGACCGGGGCACAGAATGTCCGCCCCATTTCCCCCATTTCCCCCCCAAATTCCCCCCCATTTCCCCGCATTTCCCCGCATTCCCCCCCATTCCCCCCCTCCCCCCATTTGTGGTGAACAATATCAGGGTATTTGATCCCCCGGACTTGTTCCTCTCAAAAAGCTCGCAATGACACGGGGGATTCACAAAATGCCTCCAAAACCCGAAACAAGAATTGACCCCCATTCCCCCCCCCCCCCCCCGCCTCTGGACGCCAGCGCAGCTGGGGTTGAGGTCTGGAACTGAACCGCAGCCCCCCCTGCCCCCCATGCGCAGAATGTGAGGCAATGCCCATGCCCATGATGTCGCTGGCCAATCCCAGCCCACACAACCATCCACCCACCCACCCGCCCGCCCGCCTCTGTGAGAAAGGCTTTGTCATGAGAAACAAAACGCACCAAAGGGGCCCGAACTTTGAGGCCCATTTTCGGTATCATCTTTTTTCCGGCCTCAGATACCCTCGCGTCCCGCCCGCGTTGAATGGGTCAGAGAGGCGGGTGTCATGGTGGAGCCCAGCTCACATTTGGCTTTGTACGCTGCAAAGGCTCAGTTCACAAGGTCCTTTGGACATTTGTGTGCCACACTTGTGAGTTTCACGGATTTCATGAAACGCGTCTAAAACAATTGGCGGGCCCGCCTTCGTTGCGGGAAGCGACTCTGGCGCGGGTGGCTCAGGGTTTTTGGTTGGGGAGCGGTTGCCTGGTTGAAGAGGGCGGAGTCCAGCGCCAAGACCTGGACCATCAGGGGAGCGGAATCCGCAACGCGCGACGCGTCCTGGCAGGACCGCGCCCTGTCCACCTCCATGAGGGAGGTGGTGTGCACCGATGCCCTCTGCAGCACTCGAAATGGGTCAGCCCGGCGCATTACCGGCGCAGCCATTTCAAAACTGCACTGCCACGACTGGTCGCGTTGTTGGATGGTTGTCGCTCCACGATGGGACCGGGTGCGGGGCTGTGAGGCCGGTTGATGTTGACGGGCCTGGGTATGTGAGTGGTCGCCGAAGGGTAAAGATTGCTTTTGAGCCAAGACACTTCCTTGCGTATGGGTGCAGTCAGGCCCACTACCCGCGGAGGGTCAACCAGGAGCAGGCGAAATTCAGAACGGCATCACTTGGCACAACAAAATGTGCCAAGTGGTGCCACGGTATTTGAAGATCAGAAGCCATTTTTCAAGGCGTTACTTTGGGAACTTGTGGCATTCACATTCCTGTTGTACCCGCACACTTTGCTCTACAGGGGCCCTTTGGCAGGCATGTTGGAACCGCTGCAATATGTCTCCAGGAAGTCCCAGCAACCAACCAAAGCCTTGTGCCACCCCCCCCACCACCACCCCAAATTGCCCCACCTGCACCCCCGCCCCCAACCGACCCTACCGACTGCCCCCCCCCCCATCGCCCCTCCCTGAACCCCCCCCCCCTCCAATGCCCCCCCCCCTCCAATGCCCCCCCCCCCCCGGGCCTTCGGCCCACTTCTACTAGGGGGGGGGTCGCGTACAAAAGCGAGGAGACGCCCCCCCCCGTGAAAATAGGGTATGTCATTTGCAACCCCGGTCTGCGGCCGCCACCATTAAGTTTCTTGCTATAAATTTGTGTGATTGTCCCTCACACCCATAAAGCATCATCCACCAAAATTTCGGCCGAATGCGAAGCACCACGGTAGAGTTGTGATTTTTGCCCATTTCATGCGTGCTTGCTTGCTATTGCTGCTTGCTGCTTGCTGCTGCTTGCCGCTTGCCGCTGGCTCACAGGAGATCACCACCATTCACAGTCTATGCTTGTTCTTGTGCCACGATCTGGGTATTTCGTACCAATTTTGCCGTGGTGCTTAAGAATTGGTGCCAAGTTTTCTCCGCACCAAATTTCGCCCCCCCAAATGGGGCATGTTCTTAACACACAACATGATCGCGAAAGTCTATTTTTGAAGAGGAGCCAAGCGCGCCTACGAACGCGCCTGAGCCACAATCCCATCAGGAACGCCAACTGAAAGCGGAAGTGCATGTGGAAGCCCTATGCACGGGTACCTCGAGGGCCCAACCCCCAAAATGTCGCCGAGGAAAATTTCGCCACTTTTCTTAACGGCGAAATTTTCCCGCAAAAATCTCTTAAGGGAGACACATCCCACTCACTCTCAACCATTTGCAAACTGAACACCGGAGGGGAACACGGTGGGTGTGGGTGTGGCGTCATGGGTTCATCAGCGCCCCTAAAGCCCCACTCAGACAACGCCGACTGGCGTGCGACCGGCGCACAATCTTCCATGACCAGCCCAGACCGCCACACGATTTCTCACAACCGGTGCCATTTCGACCCCTGGCACTCTGCTCTGCATCAAACCCCCTGAAGAGCCTATTTGGCTGCACTGTTCCATATCTCACTGATTTCGGCGATTTCAGCGATTTCGCGTATAAATTTAGGAGAATTCCGAATTTATACTATTTATAAGCCACAGGATGGAGGATTTAACATTTCTGGTTCAGACCAGGCCTGCTGTGTGTGCGCGCACCCTTCTCGTGTTCCTGTTGGCGTGCGCGTGCTCTGTGTTCCTCAATGCGGGCCGATCGTCTGAAAATTCTTCCCAATGGGTGCTAATAGTGTTAGATCTATCATGTGGAAATTGGAATCACTTATCCAACCGGAGGAAGACTATGTGACAGCCATAGTACGTACGTTGATCGCTTCTGTGGACAAGTGTTGAGAGAGTACCTTCAGGGAAATCAAGGCCGTCCTTATCGACGTTGGGGGCAGTACAGCCAGACCAGGCCAGACCAGGATGTCTAACCCCTTGTAAAATCATTATTTTGCGAGACAGATTGATCCCCAAAATGAATTTTTTGATTTCGAGCCCTCTACCCCTCGTACTTGGGTGCCACTTTGTTGGGGGTTGGGGGGGCGGTCAAAAGTTTGTGCTTAGTTGGATTTGAACCCTGGTCTGCAAAACGGCTGAGGATAAACCATTATGCGGCCGGCGAGTCGGTCCGGGAACGGAACCGATGCCGATCCGCTTGTCCGCTAGCTTTTTCTGCTCAACTACTGTCAGCCGCTGCAATGATGAGCCTCTTCTTCGTTTGGAGATGCAGGCTGACACCAAAAAAACCCAGCTGGGTGTTTCTGCCTGCATGCCTGCCTGCCTCATTGACTGCCTGCCTGCCTGCCTGCCTGCCTGACTGTCAGCCTAAGTGACTGACTATCGTGTTCTAGCACTCTCTTCAAGATGCCTTGCCGGAGGCAATAGAATTTTCTTCGGTGCCTCCAAAAATTCAGCACCACTGGGGGGGGGGGTCTGGACCCCCACCCCAACCCCCTTTAATATTAGCCCTGGTGTACAGCCGAGTGGTTGGATGTCTGATGGTGATTGGGCCTTTCGCCTTGACACCCCCGGCACCGGTGTGTTGCCGGCGTGACACCGTCCAACTGCCGCACCCCGAGGCCCCACGTACCCCCAGTCCCCCAACCGGTGCCCCCAATTGCCGGCCGCCGTCCGCATTCCGCATGCCCCTCAGGCGCTCCTTGAGACCGCACACGTCAAGACGCGGCGCTTGCGGCAGCCGTTGGCCTCCCTCGCGGGAGGCGCCCCCCCTGCCGCGCCACTGGGCCGGCGGAACACGGGCATCTCAGAGACGTATACGGAGGGCCCGGCACTGCAGGCCCCAGGGCAACGCCACTGTGCCCCTGGCGCCAGGGCGGGTGGCTTCAGGTCTGCAGATGCGGTGCCGCTGTCATTGTCGTTTTCTCTGTCACTGTCAGTACTGTCACTATCAGTGTCATTGTTACTGTCCCTGCCATCGTCGCTGTCGAAGGGGGCTCTTCCTGGAGGTACTGATGGGGGTGTTGGAGGGCTCGTGGACGGGAAGATCCTAAACAATGGGGACTAAACCTGGACCACTGCCTGAACCACCGCTGGACAGCCGGGGCAATGGCAGAGGCTCGGAGCGGTGGGTTACAGGGACCGGGCGTGAGGACCACCCTGATCCTGCGGGGTGTGTCACTTCAAGAGCCTCGGCAGAGGCATCAAAGGCGACTTCCTACGCGGAGCCATTGGTGGCTCTCGATGGCCCCAAAAGTGGTCAAAAAAATGGCCATTTTCAGCCATTTTTTTTCCGGCCATTTTCGTCCTGAGAATTCAGGACGGCATTCCTTCCAATTTCTATCCGTTTCAGGATATTCATCCGCGTCGTTCCAAATGGAGCCACTGTTTCTGAAAGATGGATGGGTCATAAATGGGATGCAAACAAAGCCATTGACGAGCCATTTCCCAAGCCACAACGCCACGCCGGAGCCGTTCTAGCGGGGGAGACCAGCTGTTTTGGGCTGTGTGACTGTCAGCCCTTTCGTAGGGATGGAGCCAACAGAAGCGTGACGCTCCTGCATGCGGCCCTTCCGGGGCCCACGCAACGGGTCGGGGAGGATGACAGCAGGGCCGACGAGGTGCCGACGAGGGGAGAAGAGCCTTGCTTCCTCGTGGGAATGGGTTTGAATGCCCACCACCCGCCTCTTCCATGCACCAAATACCGACAAAAAAGGGCAAATTGTGTGCCACTGTTGACGCTTTGGGAAACCCACCTCCGCTTGTGGGACCCGTGACTGACCCCACTGTCGCTCCAAGTTTTCGTGATTCAACTTCATGTGCTCAGGCATGCCGCACCAAAATCCAGGCGGACGGTGGGATTTGCGGGTATTCCTGAGTGGCGCATGGTACGGGGCTGATTTCCATTGATGCTCCATATCTCTGCCGCACACCAGCGGCAGGTCTCGGGTGGTGCACGGGGCAAATGGTGGGGCTGCAAAAGGCACAGATCATTCAGCAGGCCGGGGGTGGGGGGTGATAGGGCTCAGACCAATTGAATAGCATTGAGTAGCATTGAGTAGCACTGAATAGCACTGAATAGCATGGAGTAGCATGGAGTAGCACTGAGTAGCACTGAATAGCATTGGGTAGCACTTGAATAGCACTGAATAGCATGGAGTAGCATGGAGTAGCAATTGAATAGCATTGAATAGCATTGAGTAGCAATGGAGCCCCCATCCCGAAGGAGGGGGTTGCGCCCACTCCGGGAGGTGGTGGTGGGGGTCGGTGGTGTCCACAACGGAGGACTCCTGAGAACGATGGGATTTGTCAGCAATGGCGAGGAAGAGAGGGGGGGGGGGCGGGGGGGAAAGGGGTGAGCAAAGGGGGGGAAAGCGGGGGCAAATATTGGGAACAGTAGGAAGAGTCATTGGTGTGTGGATCATGTGGATGATGGCCATCCCATTCTCACTGCCGGTGCCTCTCCTGTGTCACCCCCCCCCCCCCCCCACTCGGCACCACTGGGGAAGGGGGCGTCCCACACCACCCACCCACCCACCATCACCCCCCCTTTAAAATATTGGGCCAAATTTTCCTCCAGGCCTTCGGCCGATCAAAAAATTTCTCTGGCGCCTTTGGTGCCAATTAGTTCAGACCAAAAATTTTCGTCAGCGCCTTTGGGGCCTCTAAAAACTCAGCACCACTCGGGAGGGCGCAGCGAGGCAGGTTATGGACGGCCTGAGGATGGAGGTGTGTGGACAGCAAAAACAGTCAAACGACCCCGCCAACAACCAGCACATCCTCAATACGCCAATTATTGGGCGCCACTGACACGCAAACCGCACACCATGCCACATTCAGCACAGCCCCAACACACCAGCTACTGGGCTCCGCGAACGCGGAAACGACACCAGCAAGAGCACCGGCCGCAGCGGCCGACAGAACGCAGCGACCCGACGCAACATGCGAAGGGAAGAACGGGTGACCGTCCAGGGCCCCGTAAAGGAACAACAACCAGACGGAATGTCACACAAGGGGGGGGGGGGCTGGACCCACCCGGGCCAAGCCCCTGCCCCTGTAAAAGGACCCCTGGTCCCCCCCAGGGCTCTACTTGGGGGCAAAAGACCTGGGGGCTGCGCTGGACGGAGGCCAAAAACAAGTTTGCGCACCTAAAATCGGCCTCCAGTTCCGGACCTCTTCGATAAATTCCATTTCTTTCCTGAGAAAATGTCTTCTCATGTGGGTGTGGGGGGGGTCCTTCAGCACTGGCCCCACCTGTCATCCCATACAGCTCCCTGCTCGGCTCCACGAGGCAAAAAAGGCGCCCGGGCAGGGCCTCATGAGCGGTCCCGAGTGCTCGGCTGTGGTACACTATCCACCCCCGCCCCCGGCCTCTCGTTCCCCCTGCTCCCCCCCAATTCCCCCTGTTGCCCCCCCCCCCCCCCCTCACCGTCTTCCCCTGCCATTGTGGGACTGCTGCCGCTGAGTTTCCTTTCGGAGCAAGGGCTGGTGCGGGATTTGGGCGGGAGGCCCGTGTCCGGCCTGTTTCCTGTTTCTGTGCCTGAACCATCTCTCAGAGTTGAAGCGTGAGGCGATGTGCGGAGAGGGGTCGTGTGGGGCGAGATGCCCCGCGACTGTGGCTGTGGCGGACTCCGTGGACTGCGATGGACTGTCATTTACGTCCCTAGCGTTTCATCGTGTGATCAGCGTTTGCAGTGGTCCATCGCCGTGACCTCATGTGTGTCCCGGTGTTGTGGAGGCTGATCGCCAATGGAGCCCGAGAGCCCCGGGCACGAGCAGCCTCTCCTCCGAGTCTCCGACCGGACAGAGACTTCCAAAACGACTGCTGAACAGGGCCGGGCTCTAAACCCAAGTCTGCGGGGGTACGCTTTGGTGCTCAGCCAACACGTGTTCTCCGGGGCTGTGAACACTCAGTCAAAAGCCACGGGGAAGATGCGGAAGTCACTCATGGCGTCAGGAGACGACGGTGCGGCCGGCAGGCCCCCCCTTCCGTTGGACTTGTGCATTTTGTTGCCTCGTCCTGTTTTGGACGTAGACCGTAACAGTGACAGTGACAGTGACAGTGCCAGTGGATTTGTCCTGGAATATGCATGAAAAAATGGAAAAAGGAGAGCCAGCCCTAGGAGCCCCCCTCCAGAGGGGGGGGGGTTTGGAAAAGGGCATCCAAGGGCCCCCCACCCCCCCAAATAAATTTTTTGGGAGCCCATCCCCCTCGAACTTGATCCTTGTAGTCATTAGGCAGTTGGCCATGGTCGTTGGGCGTACCCGTTCAACTACCCCCGATGCCCCCCACTGACCAGTCCTCGTTCAGAATCAAGTTGCATGGGGGGGGGTCCGGTCGGATGCGTCTTGGGCCATGTGGAGGGGGTTTTCAGGCTCTGGACTCCCTCCCCCTCTCACAACTCCGACGGTCTCTAGGGTCGGTTGCCTGGCACGCCTTCTTGGCTGGTGTACAGAAGGCTTGTCAGGGAGAGCGCCTGAAGATTTGACTTACAACGGGTGCCCTACAGAGTTGTCAGATGGGGGGGGGTCCAACGAAGGGGGGGGAGTGGATCTGATCTCGGGGGCGCGGGTATTATCCAACCCCCCCCCCCCCCCTAAGGGACAATTTCGAATGGCCGTACACCGTAGGAGGAGAGGGGTACCCCCCTCCCCCCCGGGACCCACCCCCCCCAGACCAAAGTGACCATCGTGGGAAACAAACGGAATTTACCATTGGGAAACTCTTGTCGGGCCATTTTTGGTACACAAACTTTTGGGTCTCAGGACCCCCACCCCTTCTCTCTTCTAATACCCCCCCCCCCATTGACACAACCAAAACACGTTCGGACCCACAGAATGAGCAGTGGCGAGAGGCCAATAGGCGCCGCCAAAAGATAAACAATCTAATACCGAGGCGTTGTGCCAACCCCCCCCACATGCTCTTATACCTGCCACTGACGCCGGGCCTGTATTGGTCCTCTGTTGCGGGAGTCCCTTTGGAGGGGAGGGGGCGCAAAGTGGGCTCAACCGATCCCCCCCCCCCCGCCCCCTCCTCTCCTTCGAAATGTGCATATGTACTGTACACACGGCCTCGCCACAGCACCACATCCCCCGCCCCCTGCCCCGCCCGCCTGAGGGCACTTGGGCCGCAGGAACCTCCGCCCGAGTACAGAAGTGCTGAGGAACGCCCACAGGGAACGGCTGAGGGAGCACGTGGGGGGAGGGGAACACAAGACTGGCACACGCCCGGCGCATTCGGACCCCTCCATTGGAGCTCTCGCAGACGAAGTCCTGGGACCACCACAGGCGGTTCTGTCTGCAGTCAGGGGGTTTGGGGGGGGGGGCGGGGGGTTGTGCTGCGGTTGTTGACCTCTCGGTCACTGCGCGAAGCCCCCCTCTCCCCTGCAACAACCCCCTCTCTGCCCTGCGACAAGCTCCTGCTGCTCACACTACGGTGATCAGCAGGCTCTTCGCGGAGCACTGGTGCGCTTCCTGATGGGCCCGGGCTATTGCTTAAGGAGAACCCCCCCCCCCCACCCCCCGGGTGGGTGGGTGGGTGGGTGGGTCACAGGCCAAAAAAAGGGTGGGGTGCCCAAAAATCGGCCTCAAATTCCCGGCCTCTCTGATAGACTTCATTTTTTGACTGAGGAACATTTTTCTGATGTGGGTGAGTGGATCGGTTGGCGGGGGCTGGCCAGGGTCCCAAACAACCCCCCCCCCCGGGGGAGACCTCAAGCAATAGCCTGGATGGGCCGCGGGGGTGCCTGGGAGCGTATTGGCGGGGGGGGGGGGTGGTTTGAATCCGGGCATTTGGCCGATGCGCATCTGCAGTCGCCTCCCCATTGCTCTGCTGTACCACGGCTGCCCCGCTGCTCCATTCGTGCCGAGGGTCCATTCCTGTTCGACCTGAGCGATGTGTTGGTGATCATCTTCGTTCTCTTGTGATCATCCCCTGCCCCATACCCTCCACCTTCCCCAAACAAATACCGCCCTCTGTACAACAGCAGCCCCCTCCCCCCTCCTCCCCCTGTAGCCCCCACACATAGGGGGCGCACCGGGCGCTGTGCCCGCGCTGTGCCCGCGCCGTGTGCGCCGTGTGCAATCAGCGGGCTATTTCCGCCCCGTTTTCCCCGATGGCCAAGGGACCGCGGTAACTACTGTGTTCCCAGACACAGGACTGCTCAGCTCCTTACTTGGTCCCAAAAACTCAGATAATGAGTTAAAACAAACGATATTTCCCACTCAAAATGCCAGATTTCAAAGAGCCAGATTTCTGTCCAAATGTACTGTTGTTGCCATGTGGCCCCGGTGGTGGGGGGTTTCGGGGTGGTCACGGGAAAGCTAAATTACTGTTGGGCGCTGAGCGCGTGCTGTGCAGAAAGGGCCCCACAGCACCGCCTCTGAAGTCCCTCGGTCCACCTTCGCCGCCACTGTTGTACGACCCTCTTTACGCTGGACACCACCGTTGTACTTGAACGGACAATGGGTTGGGCCCGCAACCGCGAGGTCCGAGCACGAGTGGGCATGGGGCCGCGGTCAGCGGCTCTCCTCCTTTGAGATCGAGCTGCACGAGCCACCCCATTCGCATCGGCACAGCAGGAGCCATGGAGCCCTCAGATGCACCAAAGGCCCGGGCGTTTGTTTGGTGGACGACTTGTTTTTGTTTTTTTCCTGTTAAAAAACGTCGACCTCCAACCGCCGTGGGTTACTCTACCGTTGCTGTCGGTTCCCCTCCAACCGTCGATGCATACCCTCCAATCGCCGTTGGTTGCCCTTGAAGCGCCGTCCAATTGTGCGCCTAAATGCTGAGGTGGCTACGGGACAGTCCGAATTCTGTTTTTAATTTTAATTTAAGAAAAACGTCCTGCGAAAGGAGAACCCTTGCTGGACCACAAGGCCGTTGACTGCGTTGGGTCTCCCACTTTGTCGCTGATGGACAGCAATCTCATGTTGGGGCTGCAGTGCTTGGGCGTCACGGCCTCTCCTCTGCACCACGTGTAGCGCGGTCGTGCCCTCTCAAGTGCTCAGGAGTTAGCAATGGCGGATGTTGGAGCAAGCCCCCCCCCCCCTCCCCCGGGCGTATCTTCGGGAAAAGAGTTCAGACAATTTTCCGCCCAGGCCGCTTTGCGGCCCCGATTCCTGAGCAATCTTCAGGCCAATGGGCTGTCTTTTTTTTCGAAGGGCTCCGACGTTTGAGTCCCTGTTCCAGCCCCCCCTCCCGCCGCCTTCTGGGGGCTCAAACGCCCCCCCCCCCCCCCTTCACACACACAAAGCAAAACGATCAGCGCGTCGTGGGGATCGTTTGAGGTACGTACGTGGGGGTACCCCCAGACACCCGTTGCGAGCCGCTCCCAGAATCTTTCGGGCTGCCTGACGTCTGAGCTCTGAGGGGAAGGGGGGGGGAAGGGCTGGAAACGGGGTTCAGCCCCCCCCCCTCCCGCGAACCCCCCCCCCCCCCTGTCATGCTGTGGTAGAACTGTGGTGGGGGGGGGGGGCGATTGCCATGTCACACTATTGCAGAGCTCCACACAGGGGTGTGCATGGGTGAGGCATGGCTTTTTGCCACTCCTCGCCGCAGTCAGGAAGCATCTGTCACAGCGCAAAGACAAATGGCTGGATAGATATCCCAACATGCCCAGATATATCTGTCCCTTGGCGTGGCGCAGCCAAAGGCCTATCTGATGCCCCCCTCCTTCCCTGCCCCTTTGCCCTCTGTAACCCAAAGCTCCCGATGGGGTGGTTCACTTTCTTGCCGCGTTTGGCATGGCCACAGCGCTGGCCTCCAAAGGCTGGAACCTCCCCTAACCGTTTCACATTACCTGCCAAAGCACGGGTTCATTTCAAAATTGTCTGTGGTTTGTTAATAGCGTTTGTGGATATCGTTGTGACACTGTGCAATATCGTCTGTAAGTATGTGGCCTCATTGTCCCTACACAAGCTGACCCATTGACTTTGGTAGTGTACAGGATCCTATTGAAGCTTCTTGTGCTCGTATCTTTGCAGAACTCGCGTTGTCTTTCCTCTGTAGAAGTGTTCATCGGTGTCTATCATTGTACCCCCCCCCCCGCCCTTGCGCAAGCACGGCCTTGTCTAAGCATGGGGTTGAACCGCTGCTTATAGGAATTTTTGGGACCACTGTTTTGGGGGTCCCAGATGTAACATGGGGTTTAAAAACATTCTACCACACATTGCCACCCAATGATGTTTGTTTGAATGTGATTCTTACCCATTCCTGATATTCCCCTTCCACAGCCTATCACCATCTGCATCTGAGGGCTCTCCTGGATGTGGGCAGTCATGTGTGTTTGCCGTCATGTGTGCCACACACAAGCATGGTCTTGTCTAAGCACTGGGTGGGCGTTGAACCGCTGTTTTGCCTGGGGTTTTGGGACCGCGGCCGTGCTTGCGCGAGGGGGTATGGTTTGGTGGATTTTTTTTCAATGCCTGTGTTAACGGGGCCATGCCAACAATACTAAACGCCGGATTTGCTGATTTGCATCGGTGTTTTGGCTGCATTTTTAGGAAAACAATGTGGAACGGTGGTGCTAGAGGTGCGAAGTGGTGGTGGAAAGTGCATTCTGACAAAAGTCTAAGTTTCACTAGGAAAGAACAACACTTGTGCAGTGAAACACTAAACACTTTGTCTCACAAAAGACATATTTTTTGTTAGATTTCCCCAAAAATAGACACCGTTTTTGACAATTGATTTTACGGACAGTGTTCTGTAGTGAAGCATGCACATTGACAAAATTGAACATCTCACAAGGAGCACATAGCACCTCTGCAGGAATTGAATGTGTTTTGTCACACAAAAGAAGCATTTTTTGTGCCACAATATCCAAAAACACATCACATCTTTTTCACCCAATGCCCAATGCCTTGTGACCATCGTTTACTTGCAGCTTGGGATCGGGTGCGTTGCAACCTCCTGCATGTACCAACAACCGCATGAACCTCCACCGTGCCCCCTCTGAGTGGGTGATTTCGGTGTACTCTTTGCGCAAATGGTGCCAGATAGCCTTTCTCAACCACCATCGGACCACCTGTAAGAGTTCTGATAGAGGGAGTACCGGGCACGGTGCGCGCACGGTGCACGCACGGTGCAAGTATTTGAGTTGTTGAGAAATACCGGTAACCATCCATGGCCCATAAGGAAAAAACGGTAACCATCCAGGACACAGTAGGAAATGACAGTAACCATCCAGGACCCACCAGGAAATAACAGCAAGCATCCAGGACCCACCAAGAAATAGCAGCAACTATCCAGAGCCCATCAGGAAATAACAGTGACCATCCAAGGCCCACCAGGATATAACAGCAACCATTGAGAGCCAACCAGGGGGGATGGTAACACTTCAGAGCCTACCAGGTACCATCTACAACCCCTCTCCCGGTAGACCGTCTGCTGGGGAAGTTGTTCAAATACTTGGCACGGTGCGCGCACGGTGCGAGTACTCCCTCATAGACCATTTCCCCACTTCTACCCCCTAAGCAATGCATGCAATGCAGGCAGGTGCCGTGGGCAAGCGCCGGAAAGGGGAGGTGTCTGCTTGCTTTGCCTGCTGCAGCAGGCACCATGACAGTACAGTGCAGTACAGTACAGTGCCAGTGCCAGTGCCAGTGCCAGTGCCAGTGCCAGTGCCAGTGCCAGTGCCAGTGCCAGTGCCAGTGCCAGTGCCTGTGCCAGTGCCAGTGCCAGTGCCAGTGCCAGTGCCAGTGCCAGTGCCAGTGCCAGTGCCAGTGCCAGTGCCAGTGCCAGTGCCAGTGCCAGTGCCAGTGCCAGTGCCAGTGCAGTGCAGTGCAGTGCAGTTTGACCCTGAAGGAAAAATCAGTAGCTGCAGAACTCTCATGCAGCAGCGGGGGCACCAATCATAGGACAGATTTGTGCGGTCACGTGAGTACCAGCAAAATAAGATTTGTGGATTCGCATTTGGACCCAGTGTTGTGTAGGACTGAAAGAGTGCCAAAAGGATGCAAGAAATACAGGCTTGGAGATTCGAGCGTCAGGAACTAGGGCGTGCAAGGCAACGCAGGGCTCACGAGTAGCCGGGATTTCGGTGACTTCCAGTGACCGGACCCCCGGCACTTTTTACATCCAGTGACCATGTTGAGCTTCGTGAAAAAAAGGGGGGGAAATACAAGAATGAGCAAAGAGCCTGAGGCTGTTCCTTTGCTTTGTTTTTGTGTTGTAATAGCCCGCCATTGACCATGTGTGCCATTTTAAGCGTTTTTCTACACAATGCACCCCTTGGAACCAGTTTTTTTTTACGTCGAAGACATGCTTTTACATGGTCAATTGACGACGTTCTGGCTTCTTTTTGACCCAGTCATGTGTCTTTTTAACACAGCGTTCTGTTACCCAATTGTACCTCTTTCCTTTTCAGAGTGATGGGGAACTATATTTTTAATATGGTCCCAGCAATGCCTTTTCTGCCTGCCTCTAGCCCCCCCCCCCGGCGGCAGGGTTTGGTGACCTGCCAGAGTTGTTGCAATTCGAAGACAAGGAGTATGGGTCAGTGCGGGATTCTGACGCGGAGAAGGACCTCAAAGAAGTACAGACTCCCCAGGGCCCACTCCCATCACCATTTGCGGCACCATCCTCCCCACCGTCTGCTTTGACTTTCGTCTCTCGCAGTGAGACTGGGACGCCCCTCCCTTGGACCCAGCTTTCATAGTGGGAAAAAATGAAATTTACAAAAGGAAATATTGATTGGGGCTATTGATTGGGTACACAAACTTTTGGGTCCCAGACCCCCTCCCCCCCCTTCTTCTAATACATCCGATACATCCGATATATAAGTCATCAGGTGAACACGCACGAATGTTGGCGTTTGATTGTAGATATGGATGTAGCCTTTATGACGGATGAATACATTGTGCTTCATCTAGATTGTCCATAGCATATCCTCTCGAACACAAGAACAGTTGCAGTTTGAATGATGATTGCGCCTTCTTCTAATACATGCTTAACTGAGGGAGGGACGAATCTACTGCAGCCGTGGCAAGTTTGGTCCACAAACATGACCCCCCCCTTGGTTGACACAAGCAAAACACATTCGGACCCACACAGGGTCGGGATGTACAATGGCGACAGGCCAGTGGGCGCCGCCAAAGGCAACTAAACCGCTACCACGGCCTCGTGCCAAACCCCCCCCCTCCCCCCCCTCATGGTGCAGGCCGCCTTTACGGTTCCGCCGTCCCCACGCCTTGTTTCATGGGGTCCACAATCAGCGCATCTCGCGTGTCGTCCGGGCAGCCCGCCGCACAATGTTCGCCGCCCTGCTCGCCAAGCCGCTGAGCCGGCCGCCGCCGCTGCCGCCCCTCCGCCGGCCGTTCGCCACCGCGACCGACGCCGGCCCCGCGGCCTACGCCCGGCCGGTGGCCCTCATGCACTGGCTGTCCGGGCTGGCGATGGTCGGCTGCATCGCCAGCGTGCTGCAGGCCCAGCAGCAGAAGCCCAACAGCCCCGCCAAGGGCGAGTGGATGTTCCGCCACAAGAGCCTGGGGCTGCTCGCGGGCCTCCTCGTGGGCCCCCGCGTCGCCCTCCGCCTGGCGGCCCCCGGCCCCGGCCCCCTGCCCGGCGCGGCGGCCTGGGAGGCCCTGGCCGCGAAGGCCTCCCACGCGGCGCTGTACGCGTTCCTGACGGTCATGCCGGCCACGGGCATCGCCATGGGCTACTACGGGGGGAAGGGGCTGCCGTTCTTCTGGACTACGCTCCCGGGGGCGGCCGAGGCCAACGGGGGCGTCGCCAAGCGGGCGTTCAGCGTCCACAAGACCGTCGGGACGTACGGCAAGTTCCTGGTGCCCGTGCACGTGGGGGCCGCGGGGTTCCACGCCGTGAAGGGCCAGGCCATCTTCCGGCGCATCAGCCCGTTCTGAGGGGGGGGGGGGGGGGGGGCATCGGTCGCCCGCCGCACAGGCGCTCCCCAATCGACGAGGATCGGCCGTTGCTCGCCAGCGGTCCGCCCGTACTCGCGGGCGGGGCTGGCCGAGCCACCGCCGGCCGGCCGGCCAGAGGCCCCCCGCCCCTCCAAGGGCAAAGCCCAAAAGGAGGCGTGTTAGCGACGGTTCGGGCGCAAGAAGCGCTTGCCACCTGCTGGCGGGGACCGGTCGAGCGCTGTCGGCGAACAGCTGTCCAGTTTTATGTATACTGCGCCCTGAGACTTCGTACTGGACGGCCATATATGTATTACTTGTGGATCGTGGGGGGAGTACTAGCGCGCCCGGCGCGCGCCGGGCATCTTTTGTTGACCATTCCCCACCCGTGCCTGTTTTTGCCCCCCCTCACCACACAACCTTTTCGCCGTGTGTAAGAATCTGGCTCATCCTTTGCACCCAGTTTATGATGATGGCAAGGGTGGTGGTTGGAAGTGGTGGGAGTGACATTTTGTGTTGTTGAATATTTCGGCTTATGCAAGGTGCCTTGCAGGGAAGGTTTGCGGTCTCGTGCGGTCTACTTGGCCGACTTCCCGAGGTGAGGATAAACTTGGGGCTCGAGATAGGATGCTTGATACAAATGTAGCGCGCCAGGCGCGCGCCGGGCAAACATTCCCCCATGGGCCTGCTGAACACCTGCAGTGCAGGGCTTTCAAGGCTGGCTGCTGCAAGCGACGGATTGCCGGATTGATCTGATGGGGCCTGTCGATGAAGCATGACAGCGGTGCATCGTGTGGGCCCAGTGTGGGAACGCTGCCGTCCATTCTTGATCGCTCTTGTGCACACTGGGCCGGCGTGTACAGAGCCTCTGATCCCGCTGCCATCCTGCAGCTGTAGCCGATGAGGGACCTCAGCTTTTCAGTCACATTTGGGCCGTCGTGTGCTGATGATTTTTGGGGAGACCATGTCCACGTCCCTTGGCTGAAGTGTTTCGGTGTGGTATTCTGACTGACAACCCGATTGCAGAACCCACGAACAACCGGATACCCCTGCACTGTGTGGGTGTGTGGTACCCCTGCTGTGCTGGCGTGACGCGCTGTGTTGGGATACCCTATGCCCTTGTTCTGTGTGTGCGTGTGATTTCTTGTTGTCTGTTTCTTTTTTCAATGAAAAACGCCTGGGGCCTTTTTGTGGACCACGTTCGAAGATTTTTCTTTGCCTGCCGCTTTGACCAACGTATGTATGATATATACCCTGGCTCTGTGTGTGCGTGCGTGCGTATGTGTGTGTGTGTGTGTGTGTGTGTCGCGAATATTATGTGTGTGTGTATAAACCCAGCACAAATTATAACACAACTTCAGTGCAACATCAGCCCAAGTTTTATCAAATACTATATATTTTGCAGAAAGAGACAGGGGCCATGAGTTGAACCGTACGGCATCTGTGTACAGCCCTTGATGTGTGTCCCTCAGCCTCTGATTGACTGTGACATGGCAAGTCGGGGGGTTTGCCCCTGAGGACTACGATATGTACAGGAAACCGGAACAATAGTCAGAGCACTGTGTAGATGGTGTGTCAAGAGCTGGATGGCAACTGTGCTGTGCTTGGCGTGACCTGAGGTTTGTCTGCTGGGGTGGTGGAGCATGGGCAGTGACAATTGTCGGTTGTAGTGAATGGGGCACAATGGGGTTGAAAGGGAGCAACGTAGGACAACAGTGGCTGGGGACTGTTGCCCGTTGGTTGGGGGCATGCTGTGCTGACATCGCAGCCCAAGCACTTTTTGGGGTGGGTGTGGGTGAGCTCATTGGATGCTCAAGCCCCCAAGCAGGCACACGCAACAGGCCGAACCAGCTCGCTGCAAAAGTTAGGGTTAGGTTTAAGGTGATGGTATGGTTAGAGGGAGGGCAAGGGGAGGTAAGGGGGGCTTGTGATTGACCAACGCTTGGCCTTAGGGGCATGTACCCCCCACCCCCCACCCCCCACCCCAAATCGCCCCACCCGAACCCCCCCCTCCCCAACCGACGAGCCGGTACATTTTCGCAATTTTGGGCGAAAATGTAGCGGCTGGGAATTAATAATGCCCAGCGGGTACATTTTCGCAATTTTGGGCACCCGGACCCCCCCCCCCCCGTCCCTCCGGCCAACGGTTGGTGGGGGGTGGGGTAGTTGGTGTCCAAACCCAAGGAGTTGGTCCCCCTGTGTCCCACAAGCGTCGCACGCACCGCAAACACTACCGCAGCCACGGAGCTGAGGATAGCCGGATAACGGGAAAAAAAACACAAAAAAGGCTGTCCTACCGCACCACCAAAAAGGAGCTGGAGGTCCTCAAAGCCCAATCCAGCACATGGAACGACAACAAGACCCTCCACCCTAAAGTGACGAAGAAGAACGAGGTCGGTCGGTACCTGACATCCGGAAAAGGTATCGGTCACCTCGGAGACACAACCAACTCAGCCACAGGGAGGTAGCGACCGCTGGAAGGCAATCAGCTGAATCTGGCGCCCACGCCTATCCATGAGTAGCAAAGTGCCCAGTATTTAGTAGCAGGACGTGCGGATGATTAGGCCACATGCCAGTACGGGGGGCAACACTGACAACCACTAATGTCCTGTCAGTATCACTCTCATGGGGCAGGCCCGACTTGGCTCACAATGTTTTCACATTAGCGGCATTTACCTGCAGCACAAGCTGCAGCGGAGCACCAGCATGCCATGCCTAAAGGACAACACCTGCAGCAGGGCCTACTGTCCAAGTACGTCCTCAGTTGACCGGGTAGCCGGTCACCTTGCCTGCGCCAGCAGAACAAAGTGCCTAGCAAGCATGGGCCAATGCCCACCCCGAGATAATAGCGTCGCTAGAGAATGCATGTCATGCAGAGCGCGAGAGCGCATGTGCGGCCACAGGACACCCTACTCTACGACGAAATGTGGTCACCTTCAAAGAACATTTTGCACTTCTCCTCACATGCCCGCCACCGCGAACGCAGTCACAGCTGGTGGGGCATGACCGGTTCAAACACCCTTAGAACGCCTATAAGTGGTGTCACACATGTCTCCTGTTGGTTCTCTTCAATAATTGGCAACTCTAGTTCTTGTGATGGGCTGGGGGAGAGGTCCCCACACATGTCCAGCATGTCACACACCTGTGGTCGCCGAGATTCCGTTTTAGTGTGTCTGTATGCGCTCCTCATGGGCGTCCGTACTGCACTGCCGCCCTTGATAGTCCGCGGATGCCACCATGTGTCCTCACACTAGGGCAGGTGTACTCGAGTTTGGGTATAGGTGGTGTTGGTTGTCGCACTCATGGAAGCCGAAGTAGTTGACACATTGGGATACAACATGGCACGGCACTGATGACAGCGGTCTACGCCGCACAGATGCCAGCTGGCATGTATGGCAACATGGCACAGGAGACGGGGGACGATGCTGCACTGATACATCCTTGGCCATACTGGCTGCTGACTATGAGAATCTAGGTTTTGAAAAATCTTGGAAATGGAAACTCATTGGAGGGCAGAGCGTCAGGAACGGCCCCGCACATAGGAGGATGATGCATTAAACTCCAATGGATGCGTCAAGCAATCGGGCGACCGATCTTGGGGCACACGGAGAAACATGTCTTCAAGCTCAAGTTCGCCAATTTCCCTAGCTTTGTAGGGGCCATGCACGATAGAGTTGTGCACCATTTTGAGAAGCGGTAGAAATTGCGGCATGGCAAACATCTCAAATTTTGGAATGGAGTTCCCAGTTTTAGTAGCATGGTCAGCGTCCTATTGCTCAGAGATGCAAGCTTGGACATGCTCGCCTCGAAATGCGAGATGATGGGGCGCATTTTGACTACTTTAGAACTGATTTTGATAAGAAGAAACCCACAGAGAGCAAACCGCCGGCGCCAAGCACGGGGATGCACTTGGTCAGGCCGTGTGAAACCGCGGCCTCGTAAGTGGGTGAAAGAACAGAACTAGTGGCGTTGTCAAGAGAATCAAAAACTTTTGCAATTTCGTAACGTGGGGATTTCCTGCTTCTCCCACATAGCTGTTGGGGTGGAGCACCAATATATCCGAGCGGTGGTGGGCTTGGCGCGCAGCCAGATCAAGACATTTTTTAGAAAGTAAGGCAGACGGGAAATAGGGTCTGCTGGCTGGTAAGCAGATGGTACATAAGCTGAGTGGAGGATAATGCCAGAGCGTCTGAGGAGCATAACAATCGCTCTCAAAATACGGTTTTGCTTCCGCAAAGGTGCTCGCGCTCGCAAATTTACAGCGGCCCAAATGGCTGCTATATTATCCTGCAGCATAAGCACCTGGGGCAGCTTACTGCGCACGGCGAGTTTAAGCATCATCCAGACCCCGTACAGCTCTGCTACCTGCGGGTTATCAACCCACGTAGGACAGACGAGGGCCCGCGCACCCCCCCCTGGGTCAAATATCCCAATCCGGTAAAGCGTGTTACAGGCCTCGGAGGGTCCTTGTGGCTGAGGGGAGGGCAGAGCACCCTCACGGCCCGCACCCTCTCCCTGACACAGCGCACTTTCTATTTGGGTGATTGAGGCCCACTTCATGTGTCCCGTTTGAGGTCGATTGTCGCTACCGATGGCGCTGTGACTGCGCGGCGGCGGACCTCGACCAAGCGTTTCTCGGAGGATGTCGTGCTGACAAAGAAGGTGTTGCGTGCGCTGCCCTGCCCCTGAAACGCCGTTGCCCGGCCCATGCCCGTCGATACATCTCTGAGACGGACGAGACGGGACGGGGGGGGGGGTTACGGATCCTTCACAACCCATTCCAGTGGGGCCACCGGCCCGGGGGGAGGGGGACTCTGCATTTCCGTTACTGTCAGTCCATACATGAACTCTTGATGATATATGGCAGATCCAGGGGCCAGTGCTTAGCGAGAGCATCAGGTGCATACCGCTGCATAGCCCCTGCTTACTTGTCGGTGTCCCACCCACAGGTTGTCTTCGCGTTGCACTCTTTGTGACAGAAAGGTACCTATGGTCTTTTAGGCCACTGACGAGCCATTTTCTTCCTGCGCTTTTTGTGCTGATCGCCTCTTGTGCGCACGTGCAATAGCACAGGCTTCCTCCGGGGGGCGTTGCGTGCGCTGTGCACGAGTTCAGCCGGTGTCGACCCGGCGCGCTGTGCTGTGTGCCGCGCCTGTGGGAGGACCAAAGGGTACGTGGCCAACATGTACCCGAGGCGCGGGGACACCCGTGTGCAGCTTGGTAGCATCTCGGCCGATGGGTGAGTCGCGCGCGCAGTGCGTGCATTGGGTTCGTGTCAAGAGCCCACACGCCCAGTGTTTCCGGGAAAGGCACAGCGCCTTGCAGGGGCCTCCGAGGGGCAGCACTGTGAGGGCCTGTGAGGGGAGACCATTGGGCCCGATTCCGGTCCCAAACCCTGCACCGTGCCCGCACAGTGCCCGCGCGGCCTGCACGCGGCCTGCGCGGTGCGCGCGCAATGCCCACGCGGCGCACACGGCGCAGAACCTCCCTCTATGCTTATGGGCTCTGGGTAGTAGGTGGCTTTGAGGCTGGTTCCGGTCAAGTCGCTCCAACAACGGGCGCCGCGCCCGCGCTGTTCCCCCCCCCCGGGGGTTGTCGATGCTGCTGTGCTCCGCCGTGCCCCGCCCTCCGGTCCTGCCCCCTCGCCACTGCCTCTGTGCAGTCGCCCCCCCTCGAGACCGTGTGGACGGTCGACCGTGACGCGCCGTCGGAATGCCCAGCCAGAGGCGGGACGATGCGGAGGATGGGCCCGGGGACGGGAAGCGGGAGAAGATGAAGAAGGAGCTGCAGAACCGGTACCTGGGCCGGGATGCGCGCCGCAACGACGACCGCCCCGGCCTCTACGGGCACGACCCCGACAATGCGCGGGCCCGGGACGTGGAGCAGAACATGCGGCATGTGGAGGTCATCTTTTCTCATGCATTCCTGCCCCCTGCCCCCGCTTGCTGTTGCTTTCTTTGCTTCCCTCTGCCCCTGTCTGCAGGGTTCCTTTTAACAACTGGGCACCACTTGGGGAAAGGGGGTGTGCCCTGCCCCACCCACCTCCCCACCCCCTTGAAAGATTGGGTCACATTTTCTTCCGGGCGTTCGGCCAGTCAAAAATTTTCTCTGGCACCTTTGGCGCCAATTGGTTTAGACCACGAAGTGGGGGGGGGGCTGGACCCACCTATCCCCCCCCCCCCCTTGTCGTTCCCCACCCCTTGTCCTTCCCCGGGGGGGGGGGGGGGTGGGGGACCGTCACTTGGTCAACCCAAAATTTTTCGTTGCGGCTCACTGTGTTGTTGTGTGGGTGACTTTCGCTGAAATGGAACTTGACAGCACAACCATGCTTCCCCCTTGGGACAAGTGTGATGTTCATCCGCTCCACGGGGGAACTTGTGTTGGCGCAGGTCGTTGGACATTCGGACCACGGTGATGCATATCGCCACATTACTTATGAGCACGATGGCAAGACCGTCTTGCACGACGTGCGTCTGTGCGTGTGGGGTGGTACTGCAGTTCCCCAGGGGGGGGTGGGGGACCGTCACTTGGCAACCGTCCCCCAGGGGGTGGTGGGGGACCGTCTTGCCTGGGGTGGGGAACGACAGGGGGGGGGTTACCCCCCCTGTCCCTGAAAAGGAGCCCTGCCTGTCTGCACAGGATCCCTTGCTGTTGCTTTCCCAGCATCCCTTTGCTTTTTTTGTGGAAAGGACTGTTTTCAAAATTATTTTTGCACAGCACAGGCACCTGCAGCCTTGAAGGATGTCCACTCCATAATTTTTGACTTTGTATTTTGGGGCCTTGCTGCAACAAGTACGCCCTGCCCTGCCCTGCCCCACCCTACCCTCATATGCTGTGCACTGCCCTCCACTGCACCACACTGCCCTACAATTCAGCCCAAAAGCAAAGGCATACCCCTGAATCCCAAACCCCATGTTGCCTGTTGGCTGTTGGCTATTGGTCGAGTTCACATGCTCCCGTTTGGCATTGGGCTCATTGCTGATTGGTGCCCCCGCATGAGCAAACACGTGTTGTCACGGTGCAAGGGAACAAGGATGAGACAGCACAAGAAGTATATAGAAGGCAATCCGTGCCCCCACTGCCACACACCGGCCCCCACACTGTTGAGCTCCATGCCCCCCCCCCCCCCTCCCACGGATGTATTAGACTGACAACTAGAGGAGGTTCCCCCCCCCCGGACCCCCCCCCTCCTCTTCCACTGTTTGAGACTGACAGGCTCAAAATTTTCTTCCGCACCTTCGGCTCAAGAGGATTTAAGCTTAAAAAAATTTCCCCGCCTTTGGCGGGGACCAAAGGGGGCCATAGGAGGAGGGGGGGGTCCGGCCACCCCCCCCCCCCCTTCAACCCCCCCCCCCTCTTCCAAGGCAATTTCTCTGCAGAAGCTTCCAACAAACTTCTCTGTGACGGATCCAAAAACATCACTATGACGATTGTCTCCATGACTGAACATCAAAGCATGCGTAAGGACGCGCAAACGTCCCGCCAAAGCCGCCCAGACGACAGATCTTTCACTTATGCTAATGCAGCTCGAACTAACACTTAGTACCTATGACTACGTCTCAAATGTGCTTTTCTCCCCAGCCAGCCACCCCCTCCCTCTGCACACTGCCCCCCACCGTACTATTTCTCTGGAGCCAAGTTTGCACTGTTAATGCCTTCGGCATTTTTGCAAAAGATTTTGTCACCGACACATCACGCCACCTCGACATTGTAAGATTCTTTCATAGAAATCGCTTGTATGTAATGGGTAAACAGGAGCCCTACCGGCAGACACTTGATGACTGTGCCATTGCCAAACAGTGTTTTCACGACAAAGGAATTAATTTCCTCAGCAATGCACATTATGGTGACACACCGAGGGCCTGGGGAGCAGTGGCACTCCTTTACCACAAGGATTGGTCCGTGGTCACCTTGTGGTCCACCCACCCCCGGATTTTATATGCCAGCATTGCAGACCCTGACGGCAACGTGCACAATTTTCTTATCACCCACTTTCACCACCAAGCAGATATCCGGCTCCAACAGTGGGGGCAACTGAAGTCCCTCCCAACGAGCTGGATCCATGATCCTTGCTCCCTCTTGGCGTCCGATCTACAGCTCCGCCATTCGGCACCTGGCCAGCTCACAACTGCCGGAGCCCCCCCCCCCCCCGTCCAGATAGGTACCGTGATTTTCCTGACAAACCTCACTGGACGAAATGGATTGCTGCTAAGCTCATCTGCTTTATTTCCTATCCATACAATTTTGACCCTCGCCAGCGGCGCGAAGTCTGGCAGGCATGGTGGCGCCGCAGTCTCCCGTGAGACGTAAAAGATTTTGTCCACGCAGCCCTTTGGCAAAAAATCCCTATTGCGCACAAACAGGCATCCCTGAAGCCACTAGAAACACATTGCCCCCTCGACGGCTCCCTAGAGACCGTCTAGCACTCCCTGCTGCACTGCTGCTACCTCCCGGTGGCTTATGATACCATAGCCAAATGTTTTCCCGAATGGGACAAAGGCGTCTTAGGAATACAGCAATTGATTGATGGGGACCCCACCTCCTCTCTACAAACACCCATCAACGTCTTGGCATGGACAGCTGTCTATGCCTCTTGGAAGATCCGTTGTGCTGTCAAACACCATCCTGATTCACGCCATTCCTTCTCGCTTTTTCTGAAACGCTGGACTGCTATCCTCCGCTCACCGGCCCAGGCGCAGTGTTACATTTTTATATCCGTAGAGCGGGCGCGCCTTTTTATCATCGGTATTGAATCGGTTCAACAGGGAGCCCTCCAACATCCATCCCTTACCATCAGCCCCCCCCCCCCCCCCCACCCCCGCCCCCCCCGCCCCGCCCCGACCGGCCGCGGCCGGGGCACAACACCAACCAGAACGCAAGCATGAGAGAGCCCTAGAGCTCGAAGCACTGCTTCCCCAGCTCTCAGCAGAGGGCTACAAGCCAATTTTCACAGATGGTTCGTCCAAGGAGGATGTAGGCACTGGCAAGGTGGCAGGATATGGCATCTTCTCTTCGGATTTTTTATCGGTGTCTACATACGTACTTGTCCATCTCAGGCAAACAAGCAACACCGCGGAACACCGCGCGCACTCTAGCTTTTGCCGCCAGGATGCTGTGCTTTTTGCTGTGACTCATCTTATGTAATTCTGGGAGCGGGTGGGGCGGCGAAACGGTGGAAACTGCGCGGCTGGAAAGGGTCCCGTGGCCCGGTCGCCAATGTCAGCATCTGGGAACAGCTCCTCCACGAGCTCAACCAACCAGGGAAAACCATCAAGTGGATCAAAGTCCCCTCTCACGTAACAGTGGGGGGAAACAATGAGGCGGATCGCCTAGCCGACCTTGGCCGCCTGTCCAGTCCATTGAATCCTGTACTTAGTACACCCTGTCCTTTAGTCAGTCCTCATACGCCTCTAGCCACGCCTTGCAAGAAAGCACGTTTGTCGACCATGTCACAGCATGATCTCTCTGAAGTGTCACGCTGCATTTCCTTCAGCTCACCAGCGCGTGTCAAATTTTCGTCAGTCACAGCGAATGATATTTTGAGGTCCCTGGACCTCGAGCCGATTTCCGACTCAGATCCATCTGATGCCCTGGTCACACTCTGCTGACGACAGTGACTCTGACACGGTCACGATGGGCAGTAGCAGCGATAATGACAGCACCCACAGCACTGACAGCGCTTACAGCACGGACATCAGTGACACCAAGAAGGCGGCGCAGTCTGTAGGCTGCACTTTTCCTCTGCTTTTTTCACCTTCAGGTTTTCCCTCTCCACACACCAGCGGGGGTCACGGACACACGTACAGTCAGGCCGAAGGAGTGCATCACGCTCTACGCCGTCGGTTTCCCCCATGGCACTAACACACACCACGAACACCGTGGAGTATGGCTGTTCTCATGCTTCAGTGATCTCTGTTAGGAAATAGGTATTGATCTTTATAGGATCGATGATCCATTGGTTTTCATCGCTTGCGCATTAGCTACACTAAGCGCTACAACTGAATTGAGTACATTCTCATGTACATAGAATAGTGGAGCACCCCAGTCAAGAAGGGGACACATGCATTTGTATGAGAACCATTGGACTAATGGCTGAAAGTGTCTATGGCAGGGACATTCAGTCGATTGATGCCGACCATTGATCCCCCCCTCTCTTCCAATACATCCCTGACTGGCCCCCGCACTGTTGAGCTGGATGCCCCTGCCCCCCCCCCCCCTTCACTAGTCCAACGACGAGGTCTACAAAAAGCGCGTGGCCAAGCAGCGCCGGGCGAAGGCCCGGGCCTACAACGACGTGGGTCCCAACACGCTGCTGGAGGGCTCCATGGATCCGGGGGAGGTCACCCGCCTGAACATCCTCGCGACGCACCGCATCATCTCCCACCGCCACGCGCGCGAGCGGCAGGTGCGCCCCAACTTCACCGACACCAAGATCGAGCCCCGCAACTTCGCCATCATCGTGCTGCAGCGGCTTGAGCCGCGCATCGACCGCGTCAAGTCCGAGTACCAGCAGATCAGCCGGAACGGGCTGAACATCAAACAGGTGCGCGCTGGTGTTCGGAGCGGAGGGGGCGCGTGGTAGAGTGCCGTTTCGGTACCCAGGGGACCGTTCCGTGTGTCTATGCTCGACTGGTCCCCCCGCCCCCGTGGACAGTCTCTTCCCGGAACTACCGGGGCCTACCCAAGCCCGGGAGGAGAGGGAGTGGAACATTGACTGCCCACTCGAGCACGCAAGGGACTCAGAAGGCGATGAAGGCTGTGCGAAGGCAGGCGCGGCTGGATCACAGTGACAGGTCCACGCCTGACCTTTTGAGGCCCTGTGGACAGCCCCCCCCCCCCCCTTTCCCCCCTGCACCGCCACCCCCGTGGCGGGGGAGAGGAGGGGTCGCCTGCCCCAAAAGTCCGCGGCACCGAAGGAGCCGAAGATAAGTTTCCCTCGGATTACAAATGGAGTTGTAGTGGAAAGGTCCGGTTTGGGTCCTCGGGGGGGGGGGGGCGCATTTGGTGACTCTTTCTCTCAGGGCTGGTGGTGGGGGGGGGGGCTGACAGTATGATGCTGGTAGTAGGGCAGGGGAGGTCGGGTTTTCAACTGGGGGGTGGGTGGATCAATAAAACCCCCCAAAACTGGCGTAGGGGGGGGGGTTCGGGAAAAGGGCTCAATTGACAGGACCATTATGTAGTTATAATGGACTGTGCTGCCAAAGGCGCCGAAAATTTTTTGAGTATTGAAAATGGTCAATTTTTTTTTTCACCAAATGTATGGCAAAATGATGTTTTTATGAACCACGTCGACGCGCTGATTCCAAAAATTCCATTTTCATTTTTTGCCGAACTTTGGGTCCGGGTCACCTCCGGGGCCCAGGGGTCAGTCTCGGTAGGATTTTGGGGGACTCGTCACTTGAGCCTTTTTTTGGGGGAGGGGGGCTGTATCCCCCCCCCCCTTTCCCCGAGTTGAAAGCCGGCCCACCCCAGCGACGGGACGGCAGAGATGGACTGTGGGATGGCAGTCATGGGATGGCTTACATGGGACGGCTTACATGGGACGGCAGTGATGGTGCAGCCGGCAAGAATGAGCAGCAGCTCAACACACATTCCGGCCAATGAATGCTTCCACGAGGCCCTTCAGCACTCCAATGGTGCTCCCCCCCCCCCTGCGCCCCAACAGTACGTGGACCACATGATGCGGCACCTCAAAGAGATCGAGGCCGAGCCCCTGCCGCCGGTGAAGGAGGCCATCACCGCAGAGCACAAGTACGTGTCCCCATGGTACTTCGCCGGCGACGCCAACACGCAGCATGCGCTGGAGGTGCTGTTCCGGACCATCGACTACCAGGACGCGGGCCGCATCAAGTGGGAGCAGTTCATCGCCTTCTGCATCGACGCCTCGATGAAGGTACACACAGGACATAGCATAGCACACCCTTGTACACACATCAGAATCACAGCACACACACCCTTCTCTATCGGTCCCTCATTAACACAACACAATTAAAGATACCCTCTGCACAGAAAACGCACAGCACATAGGTGGTTGTATCACATGGCAACAGACTGCACCACTTTACATATAGCACAATGCAGCGCACAGGAACACCGTGCAACCCACAACCCATTACACCAACACACCAAGGCACACTAGAGGGCAGTACAGCACAATGCAACGGGCCGCAATACAAGGCAACATACTACACCATATTGGTCGTGTGGACTGCAGATGTGTGTGCTGTGGTGTGCTGTAGTGTGCTGTATCGTGGTGCAGTGTGTTGTAGTGTGGTGCAGTGTGTTGTAGTGTGTTGTAGCGTGATGCAGTGTGTTGTAGTGTGTTGTAGTGTGTTGGAGTGTGTTGTAGTGTGTTGTAGTGTGTTGGAGTGTGTTGTAGTGTGTTGTAGTGTGTTGTAGTGTGTTGTAGTGTGTTGTAGTGTGTTGTAGTGTGTTGTAGTGTGTTGTAGTGTGTTGTATCGTGTTGTAGTGTGTTGTAGTGTGTTGTAGTGTGTTGTAGTGTGTTGTAGTGTGTTGTAGTGTGTTGTAGTGTGTTGTAGTGTGTTGTAGTGTGTTGTAGTGTGTTGTAGTGTGTTGTAGTGTGTTGTAGTGTGTTGTAGTGTGGTGTAGTGTGTTGTAGTGTGTTGTAGTGTGTTGTAGTGTGGTGCAGTGTGTTGTAGTGTGTTGTAGTGTGTTGTAGTGTGTTGTAGTGTGTTGTAGTGTGTTGTAGTGTGCTGTAGTGTGTTGTAGTGTGTTGTAGTGTGTTGTAGTGTGTTGTAGTGTGTTGTAGTGTGTTGTAGTGTGTTGTAGTGTGTTGTAGTGTGTTGTAGTGTGCTGTAGTGTGGTGCAGTGTGGTGCAGTGTGGTGCAGTGTGTTGTAGTGTGTTGTAGTGTGTTGTAGTGTGTTGTAGTGTGCTGTAGTGTGTTGTAGTGTGTTGTAGTGTGCTGTAGTGTGTTGTAGTGTGTTGTAGTGTGTTGTAGTGTGTTGGAGTGTGTTGTAGTGTGTTGTAGTGTGTTGTAGTGTGTTGTAGTGTGTTGTAGTGTGTTGTAGTGTGGTGCAGTGTGGTGCAGTGTGGTGCAGTGTGTTGTAGTGTGTTGTAGTGTGTTGTAGTGTGTTGTAGTGTGTTATAGTGTGTTGTAGTGTGTTGTAGTGTGTTGTAGTGTGTTGTAGTGTGTTGTAGTGTGTTGTATCGTGTTGTAGTGTGGTGCAGTGTGGTGCAGTGTGGTGCAGTGTGTTGTAGTGTGTTGTAGTGTGTTGTAGTGTGTTGTAGTGTGTTGTAGTGTGTTGTAGTGTGTTGTAGTGTGTTGTAGTGTGTTGCAGTGTGCTGTAGTGTGTTGTAGTGTGTTGTAGTGTGTTGTAGTGTGTTGGAGTGTGTTGTAGTGTGTTGTAGTGTGTTGTAGTGTGTTGGAGTGTGTTGTAGTGTGGTGCAGTGTGTTGTAGTGTGTTGTAGTGTGTTGTAGTGGGTTGTAGTGTGTTGTAGTGTGTTGTAGTGTGGTGCAGTGTGTTGTAGTGTGGTGCAGTGTGTTGTAGTGTGTTGTAGTGTGTTGTAGTGTGTTGCAGTGTGCTGTAGTGTGTTGTAGTGTGTTGTAGTGTGTTGTAGTGTGTTGTAGTGTGTTGTAGTGTGTTGTAGTGTGTTGTAGTGTGGTGCAGTGTGTTGTAGTGTGGTGCAGTGTGTTGTAGTGTGTTGTAGTGTGTTGTAGTGTGTTGCAGTGTGCTGTAGTGTGCTGTAGTGTGTTGCAGTGTGCTGTAGTGTGTTGTAGTGTGTTGTAGTGTGTTGTAGTGTGTTGGAGTGTGTTGTAGTGTGTTGTAGTGTGTTGTAGTGTGTTGGAGTGTGTTGTAGTGTGGTGCAGTGTGTTGTAGTGTGTTGTAGTGTGTTGTAGTGTGTTGTAGTGGGTTGTAGTGTGGTGCAGTGTGTTGTAGTGTGGTGCAGTGTGTTGTAGTGTGTTGTAGTGTGTTGAAGTGTGTTGCAGTGTGCTGTAGTGTGTTGTAGTGTGTCGTAGTGTGTTGTAGTGTGTTGTAGTGTGTTGTAGTGTGTTGTAGTGTGGTGCAGTGTGTTGTAGTGTGGTGCAGTGTGTTGTAGTGTGTTGTAGTGTGTTGTAGTGTGTTGAAGCGTGTTGTAGTGTGTTGTAGTGTGTTGTAGTGTGGTGCAGTGTGTTGTAGTGTGCTGTAGTGTGTTGTAGTGTGTTGTAGTGTGGTGCAGTGTGTTGTAGTGTGTTGCAGTGTGTTGTAGTGTGTTGTAGTGTGTTGTAGTGTGTTGCAGTGTGCTGTAGTGTGCTGTAGTGTGTTGTAGTGTGTTGTAGTGTGTTGTAGTGTGTTGTAGTGTGTTGTAGTGTGTTGTAGTGTGTTGGAGTGTGTTGTAGTGTGTTGTAGTGTGTTGTAGTGTGTTGTAGTGTGTTGTAGTGTGTTGTAGTGTGTTGTAGTGTGTTGTAGTGTGTTGTAGTGTGTTGTAGTGTGTTGCAGTGTGCTGTAGTGTGCTGTAGTGTGTTGTAGTGTGGTGCAGTGTGTTGTAGTGTGGTGCAGTGTGTTGTAGTGTGTTGTAGTGTGTTGTAGTGTGTTGCAGTGTGCTGTAGTGTGCTGTAGTGTGTTGTAGTGTGGTGCAGTGTGTTGTAGTGTGGTGCAGTGTGTTGTAGTGTGTTGTAGTGTGTTGTAGTGTGTTGTAGTGTGTTGTAGTGTGTTGTAGTGTGTTGTAGTGTGTTGTAGTGTGTTGTAGTGTGTTGTAGTGTGTTGTAGTGTGGTGCAGTGTGTTGTAGTGTGTTGTAGTGTGTTGTAGTGTGTTGTAGTGTGTTGTAGTGTGTTGTAGTGTGTTGTAGTGTGTTGTAGTGTGTTGCAGTGTGTTGCAGTGTGTTGTAGTGTGTTGTAGTGTGTTGTAGTGTGTTGTAGTGTGTTGTAGTGTGGTGCAGTGTGTTGCAGTGTGGTGCAGTGTGCTGTAGTGTGTTGTAGTGTGTTGTAGTGTGTTGTAGTGTGTTGTAGTGTGTTGTAGTGTGTTGTAGTGTGTTGTAGTGTGTTGCAGTGTGTTGTAGTGTGGTGCAGTGTGTTGTAGTGTGTTGTAGTGCGTTGTAGTGTGTTGTAGTGTGTTGTAGTGTGGTGCAGTGTGTTGTAGTGTGGTGCAGTGTGTTGTAGTGTGGTGCAGTGTGTTGTAGTGTGGTGCAGTGTGTTGTAGTGTGTTGCAGCGTGTTGTAGTATGTCGTGGTGTGTTGTAGTGTGTTGTAGTGTGCTGTAGTGTGTTGTAGTGTGTTGTAGTGTGTTGTAGTGTGTTGTAGTGTGTTGTAGTGTGTTGTAGTGTGTTGTAGTGTGTTGTAGTGTGTGGTAGTGTGTTGTAGTGTGTTGTAGTGTGGTGCAGTGTGTTGTAGTGTGTTGCAGCGTGTTGTAGTATGTCGTGGTGTGTTGTAGTGTGTTGTAGTGTGTTGTAGTGTGTTGTAATGTGTTGTGGTGTGGTGTTGTACTGTGTTGTAGTGTTTTGCGTCGCGTCGTAGTGTGTTGTGGTGTGGTGTAGTGTGTGGTAGTGTATTGTAGTGTGTTGTGCTGTGTTGTTGTGTGTTGTAGTGTGTTGTAATGTGTTGTGTTGTGGTGTAGTGTGTTGTAGTGTGTTGTCGTGTGTTGTCGTGTGTTGTCGTGTGTTGTAGTGTGTTGTGCTGTGTTGTGCCGAAGGCGCTGTTACCAAAAGGCAAAAGGCCGGGATGTCTACCCACGGGTAAAGGTAAACGGGCTGGGCTGTGTGTGTTGTGTGCGCGCCGTGCGTAAGTGTGTAGGCCTCGGCAGGGGGAGGGGGAGTCGGGGAGACCTGGTGAGTTCGCCTCTGGCGACCGCGCTTATTCCAGGAGCTCCCGCTGCACCCCTTCCCTTTCTGCTTGCTGGTGCAGGCGCAGCTCCTGCAACGCCCACGCCATCGTGCTGCCCGGGCCCAGGCGGGCCTTCAGCAGCGTGGCACGCGCCTTGGCGTGGGCGTACCAGATCCGTATGGACTCCTCCACGACGTGGCGGAGGAGCTCCGTGCCCAGCGAGTGGGGCCCCGTACACTCCAGGTGGGCCAGCTGCATGGAGGGGGTCCGCAGGGCTGCCGCCCACTGCTCCAGCACAGTCGGTTCCCACAGCTGGTGACGCACTGGGGCCGCCCGTGGCCCCACCTTCTGGTCGAGCCACGCTGCGAGGCGCCGGCGGGCTGGCCCCCACTCGTGCGATTGAGCCGAGCAGGCCCACAGGTGGGGCGCCGTCTCGGGCTCAGGGTTTTGCTTAATGTCCGTCCTACCCTACCCTGGGGGGGGGGGTGGGTGGGTGGGTCTGGCAGAATTTCAGGGTGGGTGGGTGTCCAACCACCCCCCCCCCCCCAGGGTAGGGTGGGACTTTGTGGGGGCCTTGGGTCTATTGAGCCAGTGCCACTTCTTTCTTTCTTCTGTTGCAGGTTCCGTGTAACATGGGCTAGGATTGTTTGTGCTTTGTGCCGGATGCGGAGGGGGTAACGCTAGAACCCCACAGTTCTTGTCTCTGCCCCACGCCCATAAAGGGGCTAGGATTGTTTGTGCTTTGTGCCGGATGCGGAGGGGGTAACGCTAGAACCCCACAGTTCCTGTGTCTGCCCCACGCCCATAAAGGGGCTAGGATGGGTGGGTGGGTGGGTGGGTGGGTGTCAGCCCCCCCCCCCCCCCCGGGGGGGGGGGTGGGACATTTGTCGGTCTGTGGGTATGCCAAAATTCTGGGTGGGTGGGTCCCTGAATTAACCCCCCCCCCCCCCCTAGGGTGGCTAAGCAAAACCCTGCTCGGGCTGTGTCCCGCACAGGAGGCACGTTGTATCCAGCACCGTGCCCCGGTGGGAGGAACGGTGGGTTAGGACGGCCATGGTCGGGACGTTGTCCATGCGATGCGCCGTGATGTGGCGCTGCTGGTCGTGGTCGAACCAGTCCAGGGGGAGGCCCCCCCCTGGCATGAAGTTTACCCCCCAGCGGGCCTCGTAGATGGCTTGCGCCGGTATGGAGGCCCGGTCCTGCAACCAGTCACTCAGCGCCGTCGGGGAGAGCTGGCACTGGTCGCGGAAGGGCACTGGGGGGATAAATGAGTAGGGGCGCCTGAGGAGCCACGTGAGGTCTACCTCCGGCGGCTCCCGCGTCGCTGCGTCCACACGGACGTTGAGGTCCGTGATCCAGTGCGATGGTGTGGTCACCACATTGATGGCAGACCTCGGGGAGAGGCGCTGCCCCCCCAGGACAGTGGCGTAGAGGTGGTGGATGCCATCTCCGCAGTGCCCTCCTTCCTGGTACGTGCGGAGGGCCCCCACTGCTGCCTCCGAGTCCGGCACCAGCCAGTAAACCCCCGGCTGTGTCGCCAGCCGGCGGGCATACGAGAGGAGGGCCATCGCCTCCCCCTCCTGGGAGGTGCCCACCCCTGAGGCCACCTGGGCCTGGTACTCCCCAGGCCCGCTCTGGACGACCCCGGCCATGGCCATACCCGCCTGCGTGGCCCCTGCATCCACCGCCACGACACTGCCTCGGAGGGTCGCCAGCGCAGGCAGGTCATGGAACCAGACGCCCGGGCGAGTCTCAGGGGCCAACACTCGCGGGGGGCTGGTCGCCCGGCCGTGTGGCGCCAGGAGGGCCATGTCCCCATGGTGCTCCCTGAGGTGGGTGCGCAGGGCCTGGTGAAGCTCCGCCGGCACTGACCCCACCGTATCGAGGGAGTAATAGAGGGGCCCCTTGTGCGGGTGCCCCGGGCATTTGTGCGCCATGCACTCCGCTGGATATTGGAAGCGCGCCACCGCCGCCGGGGCTATGGCGATCCACGGAAACGGCGGCAGCGTCGAGGTGACCGTCACGAGAGGGGCCTGCGATGTGCTGGCCCAGTTCCAGTAGGCGGCAGTCGGGGGGGCTGTCGTCCACACGACGGTGGGCGCCCTGACCCCAGTGCGCTGGAGCTGGGCTAGGGACTCCTGCCGGTGATCGCCCCACAGCTGGGTGTGCAGTGGCGCATCCACCTGCACCTGGATATCCAGGAGGGCCACCAGGAGGCGGTGGAGCCTGGTGTCGCTGGGCAGGGTGCCCGGGGGCTGCTGGCACACCCGGGGTTCTGGCGCCCAGCCCGCGGTCTCCATGGTGTCCTGCAGGGCCGCGGTCATCCGGAGGGGCTGCCCCCTATGGTATATCGTCTCCATTCGGGTGGTTTTGGCCGCCCGGCCCCCCACTATGACTTCCGCCTGATAGGTGGGCACGGCCCCCGGGACCCAGTCCTTTGGTGCCGCTTGCCATCGCGGCGTGGGTTCCCTCAGGAGCGGGATTAGTACCGCAGCGTGGCGGGCCAGCCACGCACGTAGCCCCGGGATCCCCTTGCGGGCTGGCGCTCGTCTCTTCAGGGCTCGCTCCGGTAGCACCTGGTGATTCCCTGTGTAGAGGTCGCCGAGGTGATGGTAGCCCAGGGCCTGTACCGTCTCGTACTCCGTCGGGGGGACGACCACCTGCGCGACGGCGCCATACAGAGTTGTGTACACCTCCACCCGGGGGGCAGGGGCCGCCGCTGCCGCCGACCGCGGCCCACCGGGACCTCGGACCAGGATGGGGGTGGTTCCTGAGCACTGGCCCGGCATCCACATGGGCAGAGCCACCTCATCCACGACCCGCTGCAGCGTGGCTATGAGGTGGGGGCACTTGGGATGATGCGTGTACTGCCCCGGGGTAAGCACCGCCGGGCAGCCCCCCCTGAGCGCCTGGTGCGTTTGCTGGGAGTAGGCCTGGGAGTCCCGGAACTCCTGCTTGGCCCAGGCCCCCTGCCGAACCCACTCTCGAACTACCGCCGCCTGCCACGAGTGCTCTGACCGAGTGAGACCTTGGCACCCATGCTCCCAGGGTCCCCAGAGCGCGTCGGTATGAGCGTGGCGGGAGATGCCTGTCACGTGCTTGTATGCTCGCACCATGAGAGCATCGTTCGCCGCGTGTACCCTGGCCGTGGGGCGGTACACGCTGGCCAGGGGGAGCAGCTTGCTCGGGAGTTTGGCCATGAGTACCATCATGGCCGCGTCCGGGGAGAGCCGCTGGGGGCGGAGCTGTGTCCAGAGCTCCGCCCTGACCCCCGGCAGGTTGCGGGGGGCCGTAGGCGCCCCCTGGAGGTAAATGTCGGTTCCCTTATATCGGAGGACCCCGGAGGGCTGTATCTCCGGGGCCCCTGCCTGTGCCTCCCGCCGCTGGTCCGGGGTACTCGTCACCCACGCGCGGCCTAGGTGGCGGGCCACGGCTGCTGGCGTAGGCGACCGTAGGGGCCGTGGGTCTGACGTGGAGCCGTGCTGGATCTTGCGGTCAGGGACGTCCACCCGTCCATGTTGTGCTGTGTTGTGGTGTGTTGTGGTGTGTTGTGGTGGTGCAGTGTGCTGTTGAGTGTTCCAATGCGTTGTAGGGGCGCATGGGCGTCGACTACGACTCGTTCGTCATGGCGTACCAGCCGTGCTTCGCCGAGGAGGGGCAGATGTACAGCGGCGCGCGCCGCCTGCGGTACGCCCCGGAGATCCGGAAGGTGCTGTGTTGCGAGAACGCGCTGATGAAGCTCGCGGACCCGGTGACGTGGCAGCCGTCGCGCACCAGCTTCTCGGTTGGGGGCATCCTCCTGGACGCCGAGTACATCCCAGACCGGAACATGTTCCTCACGTCTTCGTCGGACCTGATGCTGAACCTGTTCGAGTTCGATAACCCACTGCGGCCCGTTACCACCCGTGTCGATTACTCGCAGGTCCAGTGGAAGGGAGGGACGGATGGAGGGAGGGCACGGCTATCCTTAAGGACCCAGATTTTTTGGTGTTAAGGACAGCCCTTAAGGATGGCCCCCAGGGACCACCAATCGCCAACCGCCATCCGCTGCCAACCGCCAGCAACCGCCAGCAACCGTCAACTGCCAACCGCCACCAACTGCCAACCGCCGGCCGCCCCCAACCACCAACGGCCAACTGCCGCCAATCGTCACCCTTTGAAGTAGAGAAGGTCCCATGACCATGAAGCAGAGAGCGTCCCCGTGAACATTCGTTCCTGTTGGCGCTATGAACCCTTTGTCCCCCCCCCCCCTTAAGGACAGCCCTGATGCAGGGAGGTTGGGGGCAGGAACGTGCTTAGTGCTTGGCCGACCCCACCACGGTAAAACAGGCCCTCAACTCAGAGCCACAAGGTGCCTCTAGTGTCACAGTGAAAGGCCTATGGCAAGGTCACTGAAGAGCACGGGGGTGGTTGCTGTGTGGGACCCGACAGGGACCCCCAATCCCCCCTCTCTGGACCCCAAAATGATGTGGGCGGTGTGTAAGTACAAGTGGTGATTCCGGCGCCAAAGGCGCTGGAAAATTTTCGGGAGCCCACGGCGAGGGGTAAAACCCTCTTTCAATACACGTGTGTATTCTCAAAATGCTCAGGTTTTTGTGGAGAACTCAAACGTGGGTGAAAAATACGGGAAAATTTTGTGACTCCCCAAGGGGGTGGGAGGGTCAAACCCAGCATGGACTCGGAGGGTGCATCTGGATGCACCTGGTCAACAGCACGGGCAACACCAGGGGCTCCATTGACACAACCAAACAACACGTTCGGACCCACAGAGGGTCAGAATGAGCAGTGGCGAGAGGCCAATAGGCGCCGCCACAGGCAAACAATCAGATACCGAGGCCTTGTGCCAACCCCCCCCCCCCCGCCTTTGCCGGACCCCCTGCCTGGCCTTGGGCCCTTCATTGCAAAATCCGTGCGTGGAAAGGACCGACACGTGGGTTTTGTGGAGGGATGTGCAGACCGGCCACAGCCTTTGGGCCCGGCTGCCGCGGCGCCACATGGTGCGCGGCGCCCACATAACAGCGCACTACTGGGGCCTGAATGAGCCGGCACATATATCTGAGCCAACGCAGGTCCGGGTGTGTGTTTCAGAGGGTGCTCATCTGCCGCCGGCGCAGAAACCAGAACTCTGGACTGCCACGCACGCCCACTTGACCTCCGGCTGCGCCAGGTGACGTGCCGCTGGTCCCACAAGTGGCACCGGCTGTTCAGCGGCGGGCGCCAAGGGATGCTGACGGTGTGGGACGTGGGGGGCTGGAACCCGGACGCCCGGTGGAGCCCGCTGGTGGAGCTGAACACCTTCGAGGCGCACAGCGAGGCCATCACGGAGCTGCTGTTCCATCCGCTGGACGGCTCCATCATCACGTGCTCTTTGGACTCCAGCATTCGGATTCGTGAGCCGAAGGCGGGGACCGTCATTCAGTCGTTTATCGGGTGTGTGCCGGAGACAAGGGGCACGGCGTACTGGGACCTGGTGTATGAGGCCCGGGCCGCCCCTCACGCGGGGTTTATTCTCTCAGCCTTTCTGCTCGGGTTTGGCTCTGGCCCCGGATAGAACAGACCACTGGCGTCCAAGGCCCACCCCGAAAAGCGTTTGTAACCGGATTTCTGAGTTGAGCGGTTGCAAGATCAAGGGCAGGGGTGTGCGATTAAATTCCCCTGCCTTTTTTGGGTAGCATTTGCGTAGCATACTCCAGGCAGTCAAATGGGCTGTTCAATCCCGTGTACAACCATCATCTTCAAGTCAAGATTCATCCCTCTTTTGTACTGGTCGAGGACCTCCAGAAGCAACCCATTTTGGGGGTTGGCGTTCCAATTGCTGCCCCACTGCCCCACTTTTTAGGCCTCAGAAGCATAGAGTTCTATGAATTAGCTCCCCCAAACGTTGTTCAATCACAACGAGGCATATGTGTAAACGGAAAACACTGCGTACCCCAAATTGCGGGTCTTGTGTGGCCGCTTGCACATCTTATTCGGTGAGACAAGAGTATTCCGTGAGTTTGGGTTGGGGCTGATAGGGTAGGCGCCCTTGTTGCACCCTGTGTCCAGACCGGGTCTGTGTGTGCATGTGTGCCAAGGTGATCAATTCGAATCATGCGCAAACTCGGAGGGTCAGCTCCTACATCCTACCATTAGGAGATCTGGGTGTGTGTGTGTGTGTGTGTGTGCGCGCGTATGTGTGTTTATGTGTGTGTGTGTGTGTGTGTGTGTGTGTGTGCCAAGGTAACGATTTCCATCATGCAGAAACTGCGAGGTTCAGCATTCCTACTCTTCTACGTTGCTGCAGAACCATCAATTCACGTGGGCCCTGCGGAAGTCCCTTGCACACCGATTCACAGCTTCCTGACCGTACATGTTCTGGCCATCCCTACCCTCCATCCGCTGTATCCGTCCGCATGGCATCCCCTGGTTCGCTTTCATTTGCACCCCAGTGGCATCCAGAGATCTCCGCCCCCCACAGCAAACCTGCAGGACCAGCCAAGCCCGAAAACGCCGCAACGAAAAACGCAGACGGCCTCAGTGCAGAGCATAGAGGGGGGGGGGGGCATGAACATGTGTGTGTGTGTGTGTGTGTGTGTGTGTGTAGGGACGAACTGCCGCCCTACGCCGCATGTGATTGGTGGAGTTGATGCAGACCTGGTCCAGCCTAAGAAGATCGGGAAAATACAGACACCAAACCGCAAACCATCCATTCTTGCCCTGTAGTGTGTACAACGCAACGAGCGTGCGTAAGTGCAGCCTAACCAATTCCGTGTCCCCAAAAAACAGATCTACCGTGTCTATAGTGTGTTGCAGATGCGCGGTGCTGCACATTGCCGCATTCACCAACAGACCGAAAGACGTCTGGGACTGCTCTGCAGTTCCTGAGGAGTCTCTCCAGCCGCCTTTCTTTGCTCTGTTCTTATCTCGCGGTTCTCATCGTGTGTGTGTACTGCAGAAAGGCGCCTATTGGCGTCGAGCATGCTTCTTGTTTGACGATCCAACTGACGAGGAATCTGACATTCTGAGCCGCGTTGTGCTCGTTCGTTTTGCAATTGTGTGTGTGTGTATGTGAGATGCCCAATATCATATAAAACAGATCATAGCATTCACTAACTAACATACACCACCCTCGAGCACTGTTCATATTGCAGCAATGTTTGGATACACACCCAATATGTTCTTTCCTCCATCGCAGCACAACAGAAGACACGCATTATGTACGTTGCCTGAGCACAAAAGGTTGGTGCCCTCGTACATAGTACAGTCCTTCCGTCGCGCTGTGAAACAGCCTCCAAGGAGAAGACTTGAGGGAGGCGGCCAGGCCCCTTTGAACGGCGCTTCACAAGGGGGGCATGGGGGAGTAAAGGGGTAACCCTCTCCGTAACTCTTCTCACCCCCTTCTTGCCCAAAATAATACAGGCCGTAAAAGGCAGCTACCCTCGTAAACAGTAAGAGGCCAAAAAAAAGATGCAGTACAAGCACGGAGCAAGCACACACACACACACACACACACACACACACACACACACACACACACACACACACACACACACACACACACACATGCGCGCACACACATTAATGTACGCTGGGATACGATGCACAGGGGCCTGCCCACAGGCTCTACATGCACACCCCAGCCATGTTTGCACGCAAAGCCTCAAGCTGCGCACACACACAGCCCCTGACTGCGTGTGTGCAGCCCCTCAGCTTTGATGCATATGCCTGGCGCCCGTCATCTCCCTCACGGCTCCTCAGGCACCAGGCCGGAGTGCTGTCCATCTCCTACTGCGCGGACTACAACTTCCTGATCAGTGCTGGTGTCGAGACCTCACCGCTGCTTTGGGTCATCTCGGCTTCCACAAAGGACCGCCCTTTCGTGCTGCGCGACCCGACGGACCCCCACAAAGCCCCCATCAGCTGCGTGACCGCGCTGAGTGGCACGGCCCAAGTGGCCTCTCTCGACGTCAAGGGCATGCTCAAGATCTGGGACGTCCGCACGTTCGAGTGCCTGTACACGCTCCACTGTGAGCGCCACAAGGCGCGGCAGAGCAAGAACCTGCGGCCCGAGCAGTGGGCCTCCGTCGTGTACCTGCCGGCGGAGCGGCAGCTGGCCATCAACTCGGACCAGCAGCTGTACGTGTTTGAGTACACCTACGCCGTCACGGGGGTGGAGGCCCCGGCCGATGCGAAGCCCATCAGGTCGTGTGCTCCTGTGCCTCCTTCACTGGTCCCTTGAGGTCCATTCCACGGCCAACGGACCCACTAGCACACCTGCCCTCAGGGATGCATAGGCACCTGCCCTCAGGGATGCATTGGAAGGGGGGGAGGTACCCTCCCCCCCTCCAGGGCGCCCAGCCTATGCCCAGCCACTGTCCCCCTGATGGCAAGTGCCAGCCTCAATGGCATTTGTAACCGACAGTAACCGCCCCCACCAGCTTTGACAACCTTCTCCAACCGCCCATGTAAACCTCTTTTGGGACCGCCTCTGCTGTCCTTTCCCTTCTAATGCACCCCTGCCTGCCTTCCCCGCCTATTTGGCCCGCTTGCCTGTCATCATGACGTGTATGTGTGTGTGTGTGTGTGTGGGCTGGACCTGTTCTTCATCCCTGTGCGCCTTGTACCACAGAAAGGCGCCTAGTGCGGTCAAACAATGCCTCTGCTTTTGTTGTGACTGTGCCTGACGAGAATCAGTGCAAGCCGGCCTCCTTGATTGCTGTCTGCTGTCTTGGCTGTTGCCCGTTTGTTACGTCAATTGTGTGTGTGTGCGCGCGCGGACGCGCACGCAGTTGAACAATCTGCATGCAAAATCCTTTCTGAATGCTGTACGCTCTTCATCAGACCGAAAGACGTCTAGGGCTGCTCTGCAGCTCTAATTGCTTTTCGTGCTTGATTCTTGTTTCGCGGTTCTCAACGTGTGTGTGTGTGTGTGTGTGTGTGTGCCTAGCGCAGCCAGACAATGTTGATATCTTTGTTCTGACTATGCCTGACGAGATTCAGTGTATGTAAGCCGGCCTCCTTGATTGCTGCTCGCTGTCTTGGCTGTGGCCTGTTTGTTACATACATGGTGTGTGTGTGTGTGTGTGTGTGTGTATGTGTGTGTGTGTGTTCGTGTGATCAGACGCCATTGGGGAGGCCCCTCTCAGCCATCCCGATAATCACAAGGGGCGACCTCACTCGGGCCGAGGGGGGACAAGCTGGTGGCGCTTGTGAACGCCGCTCCCTGTGATGTTGCCTTGCCATCGATCAAACTGAATTTCTTTGCTTCTGTGCTCCATTACGCTCCATTGACTTGTCCATTTGACAGTGGTGGTCGGCTGTGGTGGCGGGTTATGGCGTGTGCCCCCGTGGGCTGGCTAATGGGCTGCACCGACGGACTCTCACCCTGCAACTATGCTGGTTTTGATCCCTCGTCCGGGTACCTGAAGGTGAGGGCCAGGGCAGGCCGGGGATGAGGCTTATCCACCTTTGCACTGTTAACCAGAGCAGCGTGCAATGCATGCTTTGTAGGCAACAAGAAAAGCACATTAAGCAGCTGTGTTGCTGATCGTCCTGCTTCTCCTCACCACAGAAAGGCGCCTAGCGCCGTGTTTGGACATGCCTTTGTTTTGACGCTGCACCTGACGAGATCCAGTACACTCAGGCCTCTGTGACTGGTGCCCTGTTTGTCACGTCCACCGTGTGTGCTCGTGCCTGCACGCATGCAGACATGCGCGTGTGCATGTGTGTTTGTGTGTTGTGTGTTGTGTGTGTGTGTGTGTCGTATGAAACAAGAACCCCGCAGGAAAAAGGGGAAGCACTGCCACGGGGGAAGCATCCATGCGCAGGATGCTCCCTGCATCCTGTTCTTCAGTGCTGGCACACGGGCCGCCTATTGTAATCCTAGTCCGAAGCCCCATGCCAGCTCCCACGCCAATGGTGCTGCTGATTCCCGGTAGATATTCACCCGGTGGTCGCCGCGGTTGATGGCTTTTGAGGACTGCCCTTTCTTTTGCAGCCACATTCTGTACGACTGGTTCAACAAGATCTTGTTGACCGCCGCGGGCACGAACGTGCGCGTCTGGAACGCCTCGACCGGGCAGCTGCAGAGCAAGTGGGACAACGTGGCGCCCGACGAGATCACGGCGTTCTGCCTGGACTACAGCCACCGCAAATTCTTCATCGGGACTCACGAAGGGCTGGTGTCCTCCCACGCGGTGAACAACGGGTGGCTGGTGCGCAACTACGGCGCCGTCCACAAGTCCGAGGTGTCGTCGCTGGTGTACATGAGCACCGACCGCCGGTTCCTGATCTCCTGCTCCACCGACGGCGCCGTCAAGATCCTGCCGGACAGCGTCAACTCCAACCACAAGGCCATCACCGTTAGCAAGTCGACCATCAACGCCCGCTGCTGCGCGTACAGCACGGAGTCGCAGGTCGTTTGCGCCCGCGTCGCGGTTTGTGTGTGCTGGTGGGGGGCAGGTTTGTGCGTGGGGTGCTCGGCGCGGGGGGGGGCGGAGGCGAAGAAGAAGCTTGTGCGCCTCATTTCGCCCTCAAATTGGGCCCTGTTTTGTTTTCTCCCCGAGGAAATCATGTGGGGTGGGTGATGATGTGGGTGGGTGGGTCGACTGGGGTAGGCCAGGGCCCCAATTATCCCCCCCCAGATGTGCTTGAACCCGGAAATCGGAAGGAGGAGCCACCCCGTCGCATTCTAAATTGTCCAAAAGTCAGACTGCAATGATCTTAGACTCTTGCACCTGCGGCACCAGTGGTGGCCAAAGCTCATCGTCATCTTCTTGTTCTTCATTTTCGGAGAGCCCATCCTCTGACTCTCGGTTGTACGTGCGCTACTACTCAATCTGTACGTGGCATGACACTCCATTTCGTTTGCCACCTGGCCATTTCCGCTGCCTTCTGCATCTCTCTTTCACAAGCCGGTACGCCGGGGTTCCGGACCAATGCTTCAACGTCCCCCTGTGTGGTGATAAATCATGTTCAAAGGCTGGGGCACCAGGTCAGTTTCCCACGCGTTATGTGCTTCGTGACCCCGAAAAGGGGAGGGGGGGGGGCATTGGTGGGGATGCAGGGGTGCATTAGAAGGGACGGGACTGCAGAGGCATCCCCTGAAGAAGTTTACATGGGAGGTTGGAGAAGGTTGTCAAAGCAGTTGGGGGCGGTTACTGTCGGTTACAAATGCCATTGAGGCTGGCACTTGCCATCAGGGGGACAGTGGCTGGGCATAGGCTGGGCGCCCTGGAGGGGGGGAGGGTACCCCCCCCCCCCCTTCCAATGCATCCCTGGGGGGCGGGGCGACTCTGCGGGTCCTATCAGCCCCCCCCCCCCCCGCCACCTCCACGCCCTCCTAGACCCTGGGGCCGGTGACCTTGTCGTGGTGTGGGGGCCCGGTGGACAACGGGACACTGCGAACAGACTGGAAAAAGGGGGGTCCCGGAGTGCCCCCCCATCATACACGATTCCATCCGAGGCACTACCAGTTCCCTACCCCCATTGTGTTCCTGCTGGGTCTCAGAGTAGGAAGCAACAGGGTAGCGGGTGGGATTCTCCTCTGGCTGGTTTTGTCGTCAAGTTCCCCGCGTTGGCCTATAAGCAACTTCAGAGAAACAAGGACACAAGCGTGTCTCCAACTCGCTAACTACGATGTATACCCATCTTGGGTGGGGGCCGGATTCCTCCAACACGAGGTTCTCATTATGACTGAGTCACTTTATGCTGGTTTGATTTCTGTGGCCCTTTTTGTGTCCTACTCTGTAGCTTTGCGCACGCATCCCGTGAAGGCTCACTTCTCTTTGCTTTGCCTGTACTCTGCACCACGTGAGATCTGCCCTCGGGGCACGTATGGTCTGGGTTGCGGGTACGGCTATGGAAAGCCCCCATCTCTGCCCCACTCGGCTTTGGAATGTATACAGGGCACAGAGCTTACCCTTATAATGTGCTCAGCTTTGGAACATAACCTTCCCCCCCCACCTATAACCCTCCCGGGGGTTATAGTATTCTTGATGAATGCCCGAGCCAAAGGGGGGGGGTAATAGGTGGGGGGGGGGTTATAGGTCAGCCCTTTGTCCAATTTTGCTGTAGGCGCTTCGCGCCATCTGTTGTTTGTTCTGTGTTTTCAGTTTCTGCTTATTTTCCCCTCATGGATATTGATTTAGATATGCCCCACGCCGTGCCTGATGACAGTGATGACGATGAGGGTGGTGACCCTTTTGATGAGCTTCACGATCTTGGCGATGGGGATGAGGAGGAGGTTGAGGATGCTGCTCCGTCTCTTTGCACAGCTCTATCTTTGAAGTTGGCTTAGAAGGGGGGGCCATAGGTCCCCGGTGGGGGGGGTTATAGGTGGGGGGGAGGTTCTAGGTGGGGGGGGGTTCTAGGTGGGGGGGGGGTTATAGGTGGGGGGGGTTTACATAGGGCACAACGCTTACCCTTATAATGTGCTCAGCTTTGGAACCGCCCTTTGGGCCCGTGATGAGGGGCCTCTCACAGGTTGTCGCCCTTTTGCTATGCTCTGCTTTGGACTTTGCGGGCCCACTTCTCTTTGCTTTGCCAGTGCTCTGCTCCAGGTGAGATCTGCCCTCAGGGCACGTATGGTCTAGGTTGCAGGTAAGGCTATGGAAAGCCACCATCTCTGCCCTTTGTCACCTCCCAGTTGCCATGCATTGTGCCTCTGGCATTGATCGGCTCTGTTCCATTGCATCTCAAATGCTGACTATCCAGTTACACTGTGCCTCAGGCACTGATCGGCTACATTGCACTGTATCTTAGACACTGATTTGCCCAATCACATTGTACCTCAGGCATAGATCTCTGTCACATTCTGCCTCCAGCACTGATTGGCTCTGTCACATTGTGCCTCCGGCACTGATCGGCTCTATTCCACTGTGTCTCAGTAACCAGTTACACTATGCCTCAGGCACTGATCGGGTATGTTACACTGCCTCCCAGAAATCTACCCCTAGTGCAGTCAAATTGCTCAGAATTGAATGGGGGATGCAAATACGCCCCAAACCCCTGTTTTTGTGAAGCCCCCCCCCCCGCCCCTCCTCTTTGCAGACTGTGCCGTAGTGTGACCATCCGGAGATGCTCACCCCAAGACAGTGCACCCGGCGCCACACACTCTGCATAGAAATGATATGACGACACTGAGGCCACATGGACAACGTGTTGATGTTCCTCACACAAACGCCCAAGAAAGTTTACTTGGAGAATACTGAAGCACCCCCCCCCCCCCCTTCCTGGCCCACACCAGGGCGTTTTTTAGTGGACTTTTTTTTCCTTTTTTTTTTTTTTTTTTTTCATTTTTTTGTCTGTGAAAAAATGTCAACCTCCAACTGCCATCCGTTACCGACCCTACCGCCGCCGTCGGCTCTCCTCCAACTGTCGTTGAATACCCTCCAACCGCCGTTGGTTGCCCAAGTGCCGTCCAATTGTGTGCCTGAATACTGAGCTGGCTGCTGGACGGCCCGAGTTTTTTTTAGTGTTAATTGCAAATTTATTTTATTTTAGTTTTAATTCATTCTTAGTTTCATTTGAATCTTAATCAAAAAATGTCCTGGCTCACGCCATGGGTTTTGGCCCCCCTCCCCACGCCTCCATGGCTTGGCAGTCGGTCAACCCAAGAGCAGTGGCGCTGGGTGGGACAGGGCGGGGATGGGGCGGAGGGTGGTCCGTGTTGGGGTGTTGCGGGTGGCTTCTGGGGTAGGGGAGAAGGTGCACGGAGGTGAGGGGTGCACCTTGAACCGTCATTTGAGTCTCTCGAGGGGCTCTGATGTGCAGTTGTGCTCTCAGCCCCAGACCTCCTTTCTGCCCCTGTGTGTGGAGTCATGCGGCATGTGCCGGCTTCTGCGCTCTCTGGAGGAAGGAGGCATGGATACATTGGAAGCCCCCCTCCGGGTGCCCAGCCTATCCCTAGCCACTGTCTCCCTGACGGCAAGTGCCAGGCTTAGAGGCATTTGTACCCGACAATAACCGCCCCCAACCGCTTCGGCAACCTCCTCCAACCGCCTGTCCAACCGCTTCGGGGGCCACCTCTGCGGTCCCTTCCCTTCTAATGCATCCCTGGAAATGGACTGCATTCGCAGGTCTGCTGCGTGGGCGACACCGACAACACCGTCAGCGTGTGGCAGATCAACATCGGGTACCAGGAGTCGCAGTTCAAGTCCGTGGCCCTGCTGAACCTCGGCCAGGCGGTGCTGGCCCAGGGGGCGCACCGCCGCCCCAACCTCCCCCTCGAGATGGACAACCCCTGCAAGGCCGAGGTCCAGACCGTCCGCTTCCTGCACGACTACGCCGCCTTCGTGGCCACCGACAGCGGCGGCAACATCTTCGTGTACAACGTGCAGCCGGCGCCGCACCCGTACAGCCTCCTGGCGCTGTGGCAGGTAGCCTCGGCCACAGTGCTATGAGAGACCGAGGAAAACCACGATTTTGATATTCCTCAATGCAACAAAATTGCTTCTTCAGCCCCAGATGAGTGTTAGAAGGACAGTGGAAAGCTCGTATCCGTTTACCCGAAGGGGGGCGGGGGGGTGCATTTCTGCAATTCAAATTCTGCACGAAATTTTTGGGCGCAATTTGTTCGGTGCTTTTAAGGATTTGCCAGGGTACACGTTAGGCTATGCCTTTGCTCCCGTGTACCATGCCAAAGGATTTGGTTCATGATAATTACTTTCCCCTGGAAGTCGCAGAAGTGCTGAAGTACATCCTGGTGTCTGCATGCTCCTTGTGCTGTCCACACATCACCGCTCTTCGTCTGATCATAATGTTGAGCAGTGTGTTTTGTGTTTTCGGGAGCGGGCGTCCTCCTTCAGCTGTGCCTTCCCTTTTGAGGCAGCCACTGTTTCTCATGAGCAATTTTCGGGAACCACACATCTTTTGTTCGCTCATTTTTAAGAAATGGCACAGATTTTGTCGCGCCAGAAATTGTAGATTCATATTTTCAAAGACGCAGAATCCCCCCCCCCCCCCGGTTTTGAGAAATGGCAGACAAGTATAGGGGAGATTCAATGGATCGGCCTTGGGCTGGTCAAAGAGCACATAAGACCAGCTACTGCCGGGCACAAAGCGGGACAGAATCACGATCGCTGCATGACCTTTCATGTCTTAGGGCCATACTCAAGAAAAGCATGGAATGAGTGTGATGATGATGATGTTTGGGTGCCAACATTCACACACTTTGAGTAGGAATCTCCATGACATTCTGAACGGCTAGAGCATGGTGAAGTTGTGCATTTGAATCTTTTTTTCCCACATCACACATGTCGCACATGTGCAGAACCGGCACCCGACCTCCAAGCCCACACTGCAGTACATGACGCCAGGCGTGGGGGCGGTGGACTTCCTGAAGGACGGGGCCCGGGTGTTCCTCGGGGACGAGCACGGGTACATCCGGAGCTACTGCGTGGAGGGCGTCATCTCGAAGTACGGGAAGATCTGGGACGGGGTGGAGCACCTGCCGCCCCCGAACGCGCGCGACTTCAAGGTGCAGCTCGTGGACGAGTGGCACGCGCACGACGACTCGATCCGCACGCTCTCGGTCATCCAGTCGCTGAAGGTGGTGCTGACCGGCAGCTACGACCAGCGGGTGCTCCTGCACTCGGATGCTGGGCAGTATCTGGTACGGTGCGTGGGGAGCGCGCGCGCGCTTGCGTACGTGCGCGCGCGTATTTGAACGATGGTGCGTTGGCGTGCGAGCGTGCGCGTCCGCGTGCGTGCGTGCGTGCGTGCGTGCGTGCGTGCGTGTGTGCGTGCGTGTGTTTGTCTGTGTCGACTTGATGTCTTTTACACTTCTGTTTTTGTCGTAGCAAAAGTGTGTGTGTGTGTGTGTGTGCCTGTGTGCCTGTGTGCCTGTGTGCCTGTGTGCGTGTGTGCTGCCGTACACCTGCCGACTTACCTGCAACAAAATGCAAACTGGTCTGGCAGCCGCTACACCTCCTCTGTGCTCGCCCCCGAATCTAGACCACCATGATACAAGGCAAACTGGAGCCCTGATCTTCCCACGTTGTGCGCCGCTGCACCCCCACCTCAACAGCCCAGCTACAGCCCAGACCTTTCAATGCATTTCTATTTCCGGCAGAGTGACGTGCTGCTTGGCCGCTTGGCGGGACTCCCCTACCCCTGCGCCAATGCATTCAAGGTGCTGTGCGTGATGGCGTGTGTGCGTGTGTGTGGGGAGCGTCCTGCTGCAGGCCCCGGGCTCAGCGCGGCTGCCCGACGCTCGGGTGACTTGATGATCGGAGAACCAGGATGTTGCCTCCCTGTGCCCTGCACTGCAGAAAGGCACCTTTTGGCGTTGAACATGCTTCTTGTCTGACGATCCAACTGACGAGGAATCTGACATTCGGAGCCGCATTGTGCTCTTTTGTTTTGCAACGTGCGCGCGCGTGTGGGGGGCACCCGTCGCTACCGGGTGCCAGGGCAACCCCTGCTCAACTGGCATCAGGTGGGGGGTGTCTCCCGCAGCCCATGTGGGCTCTTTGCGCAACAGGAGCGGGAGCCCACCAGGGGGAGACCAGCCGTGAGGGGGAAAGAGACACGGTGGACGGTCGGGACAGCCCGTGGAGGAGCAGGGCACCTGGGCCTCACGCACACGGAAACACAGCGAGGCAGGTTGTGGACGGCCTGTGGACAGAGGCGCGTGGACAACAAAAACAGTCAAATGACCCCGGCAACAACCAGCACATCCTCAATACGCCAACTACTGGGCGCCATTGACGCAAACAGCACACCATGCCACATTCAGCACAGCCCCAACACACCAACTACTGGGCTCCGCGAACGCGGAAACGACACCAGCAAGAGCACCAGCCGCAGCGGCCGACAGAAAGCAGCGACCCGACGCAACATGCGAAGGGAAGAACGGGTGACCGTCCAGGGCCCCGTAAAGGAACAACAACCAGACGGAATGTCACACAGGGGGGGCTGACGACACTCAACAGCACAATGCAATCGCAGCGTGCTTCAAGGCGGTTCTGCCCCCCCTACGGCTCGTGCAGACCCGGGAAAACCCCATCGGCCGGCCCTTGTCAGTTGTCCGTTGTGGGTGTTTGTTGCCTCCGCTCCATCCAATGCGTTGCGCTGGTCCTGACTCGCGAGCCCACAACACTGCCAGACCCCTGCGGGTGTGGCCCCCGGGCGGTTGCGGGTCCCGGAAGCCAGGCCCACTCCGTGGCCAGGGCCGTCCGGTTGTTCGGTGCCAGCCTTTCTGGCTGAGCGGCCGTTCACCCTATGCCACGACACTGACCTTGTTGGGTTTCCTCTCCCTCTGCTCAGATTGGCACGAGTTGGTGTGGGTTGGGGGTCTGGAGGGGGGGGGGTTTCACTAGGTTTCACTACATTTTACTAGGTTTTGCTACGTGCATACTAGGTTTCACCAAATGCCCGTAAGCGCCCCTGGTGCTTATGCCCAGAGAGTGTGAACTGCACCTCACTTGAATGCCATGGGGAGAGGGGGCGGGGTCCTTGCCACACACCGCTCCTCCACAGCCACTGCACCCACAACTGGCTGACAGATCCTGTGCAGGTTCTTCCGCATCACACAGCGCAGAGACATGCAGCGTCGCCGGGTGCAGGGCTGTGCTTAGTGTTTGGCCTACAGGAATGGGGGGGGGTATGAGGGCAAAAAGAAGTTTGTGCACCTAAAATGGGCCTCTCATTTTTGGCTCTCGATTCAAAATCTCCTTTTTCCCCAGAGGAAAATTGGCTTGGTTTTGGGTGGGTGGGTGGTTAGGCCTGAGGGGGGGATGGATCCGCCAGATCAGCCCCCCCCCCCCCCCGCCCCCTCTGTGAATTAGTTTGCACTGGCATGGCGAGGGTTGTCTGACACTCCGCGATCTCTTCACTCGTGTGCGTGCCCCGTCTGTGTCCATCGAACCATCGTACGCGGTTTCATGTGCTCGGGCCAAAATGCACGGGGGCCGCGTGCTGAGGTGCAGGCGACTCGTACGCCATCCTCAAACGCTTCGGCGCCATCAAGTTCCACGGCTGGCCCGCCCCTTTGGCCCTGTTTCCTGGACCCCACCCCCCCTTTCTTCAGACTCCCAAGGGCTGGGCACCAAAAGCATCGCAGTCTGCTAAGACTACCCCAAAGGCGTTCACATCCCCCAACACCGGCCTCAACTGCATTTCCAACCGCCAGTAACCGCCCCTAAACCGCTTTCGCAGCCCCTGTGACCGCTCTGCAGCTGCTGTGGCATTGCCCCCAGTGCCCCCCTCCCCGTCAAGCAAAGCCCTGCCCGCGGTCCATCGCAGCTCCGGGGCAGGAGGGGCATGGGTATGGGTAGGGGTTGGGGCCTTGCGCCGAGAACCCTCTCGCCGGCCGCCGGACCGCGATGGTCTCGGTGGCCTCTCCGGGTCCGCGAGGCCTGAGGGGTGGAGCCACCGCCGACTTCGCAGTGAACGGAGGAACCTGCCTGATAAGGGGTCCCTGCCAAGCCCCCTCCCCCTGTGGTCCCGCCCGTTGGGAGGGGGGCGGGGCTTTGGGTGGTATGAGTCACAGAGGGGGGGGTTTGGTTTGGTTTGGTGCGCCCCACGGTATTGGGGGCCACCACAGGGCCGCCTCCTCACACTCCCCGTGTCCAGGGCCCATGGTCGCCAGACCAGAGGCCGCGGCGCGCCTTCTCCCCAGTCCAGCGTCCTGTTTGGGGGGGAGGAGGGGGGGTTGCGGCGCCGTGCTCTCCTCCCGCGGTGGGTGTCCTGTGCGCCTGCTGTGCTGGGGGGTACACACATGCAGGGTTCCGCCCGGCCACGGGGGAGGCGACTCCTCGGTTCTGGACACCAACTGACCTCCCCGCTAACTGTTAGCCGGAGGCCCCTGGGGGGGGGGGCTTGGAGGAGGGGTTCTGGGAGGGGCAATGGGGGGGGGGATCCAGGTAGGGCAATTTGGGGCCGAGCGGTACATGCCCCCAAGGCCAAGCGTGCGCCCGGCATAGGGCACCCCCCACACAGAGGGGGGGGGGTTTGGAAAACAGGCCCGACGGGCCGGACCTGATCTCTTCCTGTTGACATTGGCTCAGAAGGGACCCCTGCAAGAACATGGGGGTGGGCTGGATGGAGTTACCCAAATTTTGCGTCGAATCACTTTGTTGAGCAGCCTCACCTCGCCTCTCCGCACCGCGTCGCCCCTCCCTCCCCTTAACCCCCGTCTTCCGCAGGGCTGCCTCGACCAGAACGGCTTCTCCTTCGAGACCTGGGTCTTCCAGAACACCGACGTCTCCGAAGTCGACATGGTCGACCACGGCGCCCCCGGCGGCGCCCGCGCCGCGGCGGCCGCCGGCGCCGTCGTGCGCCTCGCGGACGTGCTCGCCAACGAGGACCTCCTCAAGGGCGAGGCCGGCCCGGCCCCGGACACCGCCCGCGCGGCCCCGGCCGCGCCCGCCGCCGCCGCCCCGGACGACGCGGCGCGGGCGGACGAGGACGAAGACGAGGAGGAGGAGCCGCCCGAGAAGGACCGCGTCCCGGAGGCCTCGAAGCCGCGGGCCTACTTCGCGAGCGGCAGCTTCGCGCCGAGCGGCAGCTTCGCGCCGGGGGACAGCCTCATGTTGGGCCCCGGGTCGCGGGGGAGCAGCCCCGTGCGCAGCCCCGCGCCGGGTCTCGGGTGGAGCCAGGGCCTGGGGTGGACGCAGGCGCTGGGGTGGAGCCAGCGGCTGGAGCCCAAGGCCGGGGAGCCGCCCGGGGCCGACCCCCCGGGGCCGGCGCCGGAGGAGGAGCTGCAGCGCGCGGTCCCGGAGGCGGGCGGCGGCGGGAGGTCGCCGGCGAAGCGGCGGCCCCGGAGGCGGGGGGCGAAGTCCACGGCGCCGAGCTTCAGCCACGAGGCGCGGCGGGCGCAGCTGGACGGCAGCCTCCGGATGGACGAGGTGTGTGGGGGGGGGGGGGGGCGTCCCAGGAAGGCACGAGGGATGGTGCGTGTGGGGCTGTGCCCCTCCCCCACAGCCCCGGACATGGGGGGTGGACTATGCGGTACTTCACCGGCCTTTATTGAACAGTCCCCCCCCCCCCCCACAGCACTGGACATGTGTACTACGCGTCAGCCGACTCGCGTTCATGACCCCCCCCCCCCCCCAGGGCTCCTTTTAACAACTCGGCACCAACGGGGGGGGGGGGGGCTAAAAAGATTGGGCCAAATGTGGTTCCGGGCCTTTGGCCGATCAAAAATTTCTGTGGCGCCTTTGGCCCCAATTCGTTTAGACCAGAGATTTTCTTCGGCGCCATCAGCGCCTCTAAACAGACTTGTTGCTCGTGTGCAGGAGGTTGGGTTTGCATGTGCCGACGTCCGGGTGGTGGGCTGGCACGTGCCGACGTCTGGCAGGGACGTGGGCTGGCGTGTGCCGACGTGTGGCAGGGACGTGGGCTGGCGTGTGCCGACGTGTGGCGACCATGAACCGCGAATTTTTTTGTCTTCCCCTTGTGCGGTTTTTTGCACCTCAGCAGCACTGTTCGGAGGTGCCCGACACTTTTCCAATGGCGTGTGACCGGCGTCTGGCGACGACTGGCAAGGGGGTGGTTCTGCGTGTGCCGACATCTGGTAGGGTGGTGGGCTGGCGTGTGCCGACGTGTGGTTTGCCGCACACCAGCAGCAAGTCTGCCTCTAAAACCTCAGCACCACTCGGGGGGGGGGGGGGGGGGGCTGGACCACCCCCCTCTTAAAGCGCCATGGCCTCGTGCCAAACCCCCCCTTAAAAGCCCCCCCCCCCCCCCTCCTACAGCACCGCGCCAAAAAACGGGAATTTCCCGCATCAAATCGCTGCACCAACACTCAAGCAGCAGCAGGAAACGGCCGCCAATCGGTCCTGGGGGTGGGCTCTCTCAGCGCAGGTGCGAGTGGCAGTCCACGAGGATGCGCCCCGTCAGTCCGCGCGGTGCGTTGCTGCGCGATGCAGGCGCCATGTCCCGTCTGCAGCTGCGGCGGCGGCGCCCAGAGGTCGAACAGGGAGTCCCACACCGGACCCGCGCACACCGTCTCTCAGTGGGGCCTGGCTCTGTGTTGAGTGCTGTTGAGAACATGCGCAACTGCTGCTTCCTTGAGGGAGTATTAGCGCGCCTGGCGCGCGCCGGGCATCTTTTGTTGACCATTCCCCACCCGTGCCTGTTTTTGCCCTCCCTCACCAAACAATCTGGAGTACCTTTTCGCTGTGTCTAACAATCTGGCCCATCCTTTGCACCCAGTTTATGATGATGGCAAGGGTGGTGGTTGGAAGTGGTGGGAGTGACATTTTGTGTTGTTGAATTCTCATATTTCGGCTTATGCAAGGTGCCTTGCAGGGAAGGTCTGCGGTCTCGTGCGGTCTACTTGGGGGACTTCGCGCCGGGCAAACATTCCCCCATTGTCTGAGCGGTGTAGTGCAGGGGGGATTTGGCTGGGGACGATTTCGGTGGGAATGAGGCAGCCCACCCCCGATTTTCGTGCGGGGCCATCGGACGCGGGAAACTTCAACACCCCCCCAACGGTAAAAAAATGCGGCCTTCTTCGCACTCGAACGAAGCTCACAGACATTCCCGACGGCGACCAACTTCGCACTCCCCAGCGCGCACGAGGAACGGACGGACCGAACCGATGGACTGCCGGCAACAGCGCAACAATACCTGGCCACCGCCGCCAAAGAGGGTGCACAAGGGGCAAGAAGTGCCCCGGATTGCGCGACAAAATCTCATGGGGAACATTTCCACACCAAAAACTGAAACACAAAATCATCCCCACGAAACCCCCCCCCCCCCTTACGAAATGTACTTGCCCGCCGTAGACATGTGCGCCGGCCTCCCGTGCCCAGGGAAGTATTAGAATCGCCGTACACCAGAGGAGGAGGGGGTGTATCCCCCCCCCTGTACGTACCTTGGAGCTGGAGAACTTGCATTTCCTTGGAGTTCTTGTTGGAGAACCTGTACATCACACCCAGGCCGCTGCAGCCCGTAGCGGCGTGGATGCCTGCAGTAGTGCCGATGCAGTAGTACGGATGCCTGTTCTGGGCACTGTGCATGTGACGTTGGGAGGGAAGTTGGCTCCTGGACATCTTCCCCAATGTGCATTGGGCCTGAGTGTGACTGGGCATGGGGCTCCCCTGGACATCTTCCCCCACCCTTCGAAGTTGTACCCTTCGGAAGGGGAGTGGGCCCGAGTGCGACCGGGCGTGGGGTCCCCCGGCAGCGGAGTATGGATGGTGCAAACAGGGCAAGGCGGACCGCGCTCACCACAAATGGCGCAGAGCGCAGAAGGGGATCGCGTACCATAGGCGTAGCTCCCAGGTAGGCCTTGGTGAAGGAAGGCCTGGTAGAGCGCGAGGACCACAGGCGTAGCTCCAGGTAGGCCTCGGCGAAGGAAGGCCTGGTAGAGCGTGAGGGCGTGCCACAGCTCCGTCGCACTGCATTGCCAGGGTGGCCTGCAGTGGACAGTTGAGCTTGGGCCGGTAGTGTGGGATGGTCCCTAAAGATGGACCGGGCACTGCCGTGCACTCTTGTGGGGCGTGTTGGTGGACGGGGCTGCTCACTACCGCCAACAAGGAAGATACTCCGCCGTGGACACAGTGCGAATACTCTGAGCGAAGACATTTCTGCAACGCGCTCGCCATGAATGGCGCAGAGCGCAGAAGATATTACTGCAACGCCAGCAAGTCACACATTGGTGAGCTAGCACCCATGGCCTTGTGTGACATTCACGTTGCTGTTTGTGGTGAGCACCTCCCAGCCTGGGGTCTTCGTGATGACCGCATACCGGGCACTGATCAGGCCGTCACGGGAGGACGCCATGGGCAGAAGTTGCATTCTGGATTCCCACCCAGGAAGGTGGATGCCCGCGGCAGTGCCGATGCCCGCAGTAGTACGGATGCCTGCTTATCATAGCAGAAGGTTCAAAGGCGAGAGGCCAATAGGCGCCGCCACAGGCTAACAGAGCCAACCACCAAGGCCTTGTGCCAACCCCCCCCCCCCCTGGACCACCCACCCCCAACCAAAGTGACCATTGTGGGAAAAAACGAAATTTACCGTTGGGAAAATCTGATCGGACCATTTTTGGTCACACAAACTTTTGGGACCCAGACTCCGCTCTAATACCCCCCCCCCTGTCTCTAATAATTCCCTGCCCCCCCCGCCCCCTCGAATACTTCCCTGCCCCCCCCCCTCCTCTAATATTTCCCTGCCCCCCCCCCCCTCCTCTAATACTTCCCTGCCCCCCCCCCCCCCCTCATACTTCCCTGCCCGTGCCTCATGCGGTTGTGCAGACCCAGAAATCCTCTGCGCAGCTCGACGCTTCCACGACGACCCTCGGCCCCTCCCGCAAGTCCCCAATTAAGCGGGAGTCGCCCGTCAAGACGGGGGCGAAGTCCAAAGTGCTGAGCGCGGACGGGGGCACCGCCGGGGGCACCAGCCCCCGCGCGTCCCCGCGCGGCGGGCACGACGAGCTGGCCCTGAACGTGGACGGGGACTGGAAGCACGAGGAGGCGCCGCACGCCTTCGACCCCAACGCCCAGCAGCGCATGCTGGAGAGCTACCTGTCCTGGCGGCTGCAGGTGTGGCCGGGGGCGCTTGGGTGAGGCCTCCACTCCTCCCGTTTGCTCCCGAGGGAGGGCCGAGTGCTGTGCTGCTCGGCTGGCGCTTGGCTTGGGCTCACCATTTAAAGACCTCGGCTCATCATATCAAGGCATGGGCTCCCCATTTAATTGCCTTGGCCCACCATTTAATTCCCTTGGCCCGCCATTTGAGGGCGCACCGTGCGCTGTGTGCGCGCTGTGCGAAAATTCGGCTGTTTTCCACCACGGGTAGCCACGGGTCCCAGGGTCCTGAATTCTGCACCCCCCATGCTGTTTTGAATGGATCATGCATGCTGCTGTAGGTGGGTGGTTTTCAGGCAGGGCGGTCCTTTGGGACCGAGATTTTTTTTTTTTTTGGTGAAGGACCGCCCTTAAGGACCGCCCCAAGGGACCATCAACCGCCAACCACCAACCGCCACCAACCGCCAACCGCCACCAACCGCCAACCGCCAACCGCCGCCAACCGCCAGCGGCGACCAACCGCCAACCGCCAACCACTGCCAACCGCCATCAACCACCCATCCCCAACCACCAACTGCCGCCAACCACCATCAACTGCCACCAACCGCCATCAACCGCCAGTCGTCAATCGCCAACACATGGTGTGCCCGTGGGCATTTTTGGGAAATCTGGGTACAGGAACACTTCTTTTTTTTTTTCCCTTCATTATGGACCGCCCTGTTTTCAGGGGTGTTCCTGGGATAAGCACCGTAATAATTGGCGCTGTGCCCGCGCTGTGCGAAAGCGCCCCCTTTAAATGCCTTGGTCCACCATTTAAATGCCTGTGGGTTTCGGTTGGGGCACGTCTGGCTTTCGCAGGGGCTTAGATGGGGTGCGGGTGGGGGGTGGGGGCTTGGGGAGCGAGGGGGGGGGGGCTTCGGTATGGCTTGTGGTTCCCCTGGGCAGCGTCCCTCACCCGCCAACCAGAGACCCGGGGGCTCTTGCCTGGGCCATCGGGTCGAGGCAGGGCCATCGAAGCTACAAAACAGGTCATGCCGCGCCATCCACCGGGCGAAACGTGAGCCCCTCGACCATGCGGTCGACGGGGCGACCCGCAGCCAATCCATTTCCGCACCGGCAAAGGCCAGCGATCGGTGTGCGAGACCAGTGACTGTCGGGTGCCCGCTGGAGCGTCGAGGCGGGTGGTCTGCAGGTGTGCCCCGGACGTCCCGGACCCCCGTCCCTCCGTCACTGGGGCGCCTCTTTGGAAGGGAGGAGGCTCGGGTCGACGACCGCGGGCCGCAAAAGGATGGCATCCCCCGCACAACACGTCTCAGGGAGTCGGTGTACGGGGCCTTGAGCAGCCGCCGGTCGTTTGCTCCGTCAGTCGCTGGTTTGCGCTGAGGATTCGGGGCGTTTCTCTTCAGGAGCCCGTCGGGGCTGGAGCGTAGAATCGACTCCGCCCGCGGAGGCTGCCCCGCTCTCCAGCGGCAGAAGGATGCTCAACCGCCGGCCCTCGGAAGGGCCATGGGGCGCTCACTGACGGGGCCTTCACGGCGCTGCTGGAGCCGGGCCCCCCACTACCGGGGGAGGGGGGGGAGGGGGAAGAGCGCGCGACCGTCAGTCTGTTTGGTCAACGGACGCAAGCGCACATCCCAACGCCCAGGCCTTTCGCCCCCTTCGCCCGCCACGGCGGCTGATCGGTTGTTTTGGGCGTTGCCTAACGGTTGATGGATGGTGGTTGGCGGTTGGTAGCGATTGGCAGTTGGCAGTTGGTGGCGGTTGGCGGCGGTTGGTGGTTGGCGATTGGTGGTTGGCGGGGTTGGCGGTTGGCGGTTGGCGGTTGGTGGCGGTTGGCGGTTGGTGGCGGTTGGTGGTTGGCGGTCGGTGGTCCCTGGGGTTGGTCCTTGAGGGCGGTCCTTTTTTTTCGTGCAGGAGCAGTGGCTGTTCTCCAGCCCGTACGGGCCCTCCGAGGGCGTCGTGGACCTGGACAAGGTCCCCGACCCCGCCCTCGCCCCCGAGCGGCTGATCGCGGAGGCCAAGGCCGCGATCGCCGCGAGCCCCGAGTACCGGCAGGAGATCTCCACGCGCATCCACGCGCTGCAGGAGCGGAGCACCAAGATCATGGAGCGCGTGGCGCTGCCGCCCCTGATGGCCCCGACGATGCTCGGCAGCCGGTTCCGGGAGGAGGCCGTGGCCCTGACCACCGCGACGCCCAAGCAGCCCCGCAAGGCGCGCACGCCCCCCTCGGAGCTGCCCGCGCACGCGCGCCTCGCCCCCGCGGGCGGGATCGAGCTCCAGCAGCGGAAGCTGCTGCCGGGGATCTCCGAGGCCAAGAAGCGCAGCGCCAGCTGCCCGCTGCCGCGGGGCCACGAGGCCGGGGGCGGCGACTCCGGGCCGCCCTCCGGCGCCACCAGCCCGAACCCGACGAGCACCCCCGCCCGCCCCCCGCCGCCGCCGGCCTTCGACGCCCTGCGGTCGCTCCCGGCGCCGGCCCCGGCGGAGGGGCAGGAGTACACGCCGATGGCGAGCACCGCGTTCAAGCGGCCCGGGTTCGGCACCCTCTTCAACAAGCTGCACGACCCGGAGGCTTTCTTCGACCGGCCGACGCCGGGGGGGCGGTACCACAGCAGCGCGAAGTACCGCTTCGACCCGGGCGCGGAGGAGGAGGAGGAGGACGGCGACGCCGGGGACGGCCTCCTGCTCCCGGACAACTCCGCGCTGCGGGTCGCGCCGGAGAGGGCCCTGGTCAGCCACACCAAAGGCACCAGCACCGAGCGGCTGCGGCGCCTGGACGCCGCGTCCGCAAGGGACAGGAAAGGGGGCGGCGGTGCGGCTGCGGGCCCGGCGCCGGAGCGCAGGCCGCCGTGAGTGCGGACCCTGCGTGTGTTCTGGGGTCCTGGGCCCTCTTGCCAGTGGCCGCTGTCCCGGCACGGGCCTCCGGGTGCCGTGAGCGTTCTCCCGCTGCCCAGCGTCTCAAACCCAAAGCCTTCATGAGATTCCACTGCAGTCATCCTTGGTAGACGAGAAGTGTGGCGTGAGGGTTTTGATCCCTGAGTATAATGGCGATGATGGTGTCGAGGACTGTGAGCATGAGCACGTGGGCGACTCTGGCGTTCGCAACGGCATCGTCAAATACCAGGCCTCAGAAATACCCGGTCCCGCAACGGTACTGTGCAACTATCCTAAAAATGGGCTGATGTAGGAGCAATGGGGGGAAATTGGGGAAAGCCGGGGAGCGGTTGCGCCAACAGGCCCTAAGCAAGTTTCCGTGCCATGGAAAAGTAGTCTCATGTTTCCCAGTCCCCTCCACCCTAGCCCCGCAATTTTTTTGTTATTTTCCTCCACCTCCCCTCATTCCCCCCCATTTTCCCACATTTCCCCCCATTTTCCCCCATTGCCCCCCATTTCCCCCCATTTCCCCCCATTTCCCCCCATTCCCCCCCCCCCATTTCTCCCCATTCTTCCTGGTGCTGGGTACACTACTTCTGAGGCCTGAAATACAGGAAGACATCACGTTGCCACCAAGGGTTTGGTCCCTACTTCTAGACCCTGCAGTTCTTTGCCTCTGGCACTTGACTTGGCGGACGAGCAGGGCATTCCAGTTGTATACCCACAACGGGGGATTGGACTGGATGATGTGTTTGGGATAGACAAAATGTCGGCGAGTGGAGCTCGTTTAGCACTGGCGGTTCGAAAGCCTACAGTACTTCTGCTTTGCAGGATAGATTTGCCCATGCCAGAGGGCTCAAGTGCCTGCAATCGCACCCCTTTGATCGACTGGCACCTGAAGACTTTTCGTCGCCCACAGTGATGCTGATGAGAAAGATACAGAGTTGCCATAGCCTCCGACAGGGTCCGTGAGTTCCGCGCGTAATCACAATAATATCTGCCCCAGTCACACCCCGATCTCCGTAAGAAACAGCTGCATCCTCAGGTGCGGCTCTTTGTGATCATGTCTGAGGTGGGGGACGCTCATGGCAAGTCTGGTTGGTCCCTTTTGTGGTTGATGCCCCAAAATGAGGGGACATTGCCTTCGAGTGGGTGTCCCCACTGCACTCTCAATTAGTGGGTCAAACAGCCCATGCTCCCCCCCAGGGCTCCTTTTAACAACTCCGCACCACAGGGGGCTCCCACACCAGCCCCCAGCCCCCTGGACCCACCCACCCCACCCCCACCCCGCCTTAAAGATTGGGCCAAGTTTTCTTCTGGGCCTTTGGGCAATCAGCAATTTTTTCTGGCGCCTTCCGCGCTAATTAGTTTTTTAGACCGAAAAGTTTCTTCCGTGCCTTCGGTTCCTCTCAAAACACAGTACCGCTGGGGGGGCAGACCCCCTGTGTGACATTCCGTCGGGTTGTTGTTTCTTTACGGGGCCCTGGGCAGTCACCCGTTCTTCCCTTCGCATGTTGTGTCGGGTCGCTGCGTTCTGTTGGCCGCTGCGGCCGGTGCTCCTGCTGGTGTTGTTTCCGCGTTCGCGGAGCCCAGTAGTTGGTGTGCCGGGGCTGTGCGGGCAGACCCCCCCCCCTCCCTTCCCCTTAACAGGAACCCTGCTCAGCCCCCCCCCCCCCCTCGTCCCGCCAAATAAATGACCCTGATGCGCAAGCAAGTCCCAGAAAAGACATGGCACTAGTCCAACACAACAACCAGCCTGTCTTGATGCACAGCCCCCCCCCCCCCCCTGCCGCCTCTCGCCGCGGCAGGTTGACAGTATATCTTGAGGCTGGATCTTGGGGTCTGGCCGGGCTACTGAGCCCACAGGTCACCATTACATCCCGGGTGCTTGGCCGGCCACCCGGGACACTGTGATTGGCAGCAGGGCTCCTCTTAACTATTCGGCACCACTGGATTTTGCTTCTACGTGGCTGCCTCTGTCGCGTGTGCAGTGCAAATCTACGTCATTGTGCGCATGATGTGACGTGGCATCGTGCATGTAGCCTCAGCAGGTACCCACGCTCAGCCCTCCTCTCAGCACTCTCACGCCACAGGAGCACATACATGCTGCCGTGTCCCCTTCGCAAAACCCACCCTTTGTGCCTGCACCCTTTGCTTGCGCTGACCTGGCGAGTGTTGACACTCTTCTGTCCCTTTGCCTCCCGAACCCATGATGTGAAGCCCAGCCACCCCCACTGGACTGCTCTTCGAGTGCTCTCGTGCGCCCGCGGCAGCGTCTGACATGACTGTTGTGCGGCTGCGGCGTGAGAACGCGTTTCCACTGCGCCGGAACGCGTGCCAGTGGCTGTCCCGTTGAGTGTGTGTGTGTGCTGCATGCATGGGCTTGACGTGCCCTGTCTCCCCCATCGATACATGGCCTCACACATCGGCCTGCAACACAGCCACGCACATAGCCCTGCGCAGACGAAGCGGAGTGTCGAACACAGTCCCGGATTGTATGGTTCCGTATTGTACCCCCCTTTTTGCCCGAGTATACTCAAACTTTGCAGAAAAAGTTGCATTTTTGCACTTCGTAATCCTAGCCCTTTGCACTTTCGACACCGGCAAAAGTGCGAAATCCGACACAATAGTGCAAAAAAAAGCGTAAAATTTGTCGATTTTGCGCGAAACTTTACACTTCGTTAGTTTTTTTTTTCCACTTTCGCGGGACAAGAATCTTTTAGAAAAGCGCAAAATTTTGCGCTTTTTGAGCGAGTATACTCGGGCAAGAATATGGGTGGGTACAATGTACCCCCCCCCCCCCGCCCCCCCTGCGAGAGCAACGCCCGTGTCAGGGCAACCGGAGGTGCTGTTTCCGCAACTTTTGGAACGGTGTCCTACTTTGCCCTTTATAAGTACCCCTCCCCCCCCCTCGTCAAAGCAACAACTGGGTGTTGTTTCCGTCCAACTTTGGCACCTTAGTGTTGCTGTCGCAAGGGGGGGGGTTCGGGCCAGGGGGTGCCATAAGGACGCTCACCCTTTTTTTTTTACTATGGCATCCACTCTCTGATGTTTGGTGGCTACCCACCAACCGCCATCGGTTACCCACCAACCGCCATCGGTCACACACCAACCGCCATCAGTTACCCACCAACCGCCATCGGTTATCCACCGGCCGCCATCGTAGGGCGTATTGGACACTCCGAGTTTTTTTTTCCTTTTCATTACGGCACCCCCTGGTTAGGGCTAGAGGCGAGGGTATGTGTTTTGCGTGCCATGATTGGCCGTGGCTGGGCGTGGGGTGTGCTTGCTTTGCTGCACACCGGGGCTGCTAGCCGGCTGCACCCAGCACATGTGTCACCCCCCCCCCTCGCCCCAGGGATTCGCTTAAAGGGGGGGATGGGCCTCTCCCACATAACACTACACTCCGGCCCTGACTCTGCCCCGGTCCCCACTTCCCGTGCTCACCCATATGTGACCTCACCAAACCTTGGTTTATGGAGAAAGAATTCAGTAGGAAGCCGACTGTGTACTTGACCAGTCCTTAGCCGTTTTCAAGCCGGCATGGGTTGGCTGGAAAATCGCGATTTCGGGGTGACCCCCGACGACCCCTGGGGACCCTTGGGCCGTTGTTGGGGGATTATTTGGTGACAACGGGAGTCCCCCCCCCCCCCCCTCTTTGTCCAAGCCCCCCCCCTTGTCCATTCCCCCCCCGGGGGGGGGGGGGGGGGCGTCACTTGGCTCATGAACAATACGAAATCAATCGGGAATCACACGCGCCGAAGGCGCTGAAGAAAAATTTTCATTGGAAAGACTAGAATTCAGGTTATTGTTGTGTGGTTTCCGTCCCCCCCCCCCCGGGGGTGGGGGGGACCATCGTCCCTGGGGGGGGGGGATGGACATGGGAGGGGCGGGGTACACATAAACCCATGGGGAGCCACATAGCACCAACTGGGCCCTCCTAAAGGGGCTCATTGGCCCCAAAAGCGAGTTGTTTGTGGTATGGACACACCCGATGTGGCGTGGACCTGAGCCCCCTCGGTGACACACACACGAGCCCCACGTTTCGCCCGTCGGGTGCAGGGCCATGACCTGCACGTGTTGGTCTGGACGTCCGTTGTGCAATGCGATGACCCCCCGGTCGTCATGGACCGCCCCCCCGCCCCCCCTCGTGCACCACGTGTGACTAATCCTCGTGTGACTAATGTAGTCAGACATGATGTTCTGTTTTCTGTTTCAGACACAGTGTGTGTCTTGAGGTTTAACCAGGTTTGGCATAGAGAATAAAGATGCACTTATGCCTGACTGTGGAGTGCATTACCTCTGGTTTGCATTTGTCTGTTTTTTAATTAGGTCACACCCCCCCCCCCCCTTCGTGCACCAGCACCGCCCTTTCTCAGCGCCGTGACCCCGTCTGACCATTATCTCTCGGACCACTTTGTGAGCCGGTGGCAGTAGGACCAAGGGGCTGGGGCATGCTTGCGAATGGTCGTTTCTTGTCATGACGACATTCCGCTTGAGACTGTGACCCATTTTTTGGCCTCGACGTGCTTTTCGCCCACCGTTGCTGCAACGGGGCCAAAGTGACCGGAGTCCCGCTTGCCTGCAGGTGTTGTCTAAGAACGCAATGCCTGTCTGACCACTGCTTTGCCCAGGGCTGTCCTCAAGAAGCCCAATCCTTTTTTTCTTCTGTTAAGGACAGCCCCCAGGGACCATCAACCGCCACCTGCCAACTGGCAACCGCCGCCAACCGCCAACCGCCAACCGCCAACCGCCGGCAACCGCCGCCAACCGCCAACCGCCAACCGCCAACCGCCAACCGCCAACCGCCGCCAATCGCCAACCATTGTTCACTACTGTCTCTGTGGTTTTGTGTCTTGCCCATGTCTTGACCATGCACCAGAGAGCGTCCCCGTGGACGTTTGTTTCTGTTGGCGCTTTTCTTTGGCCTTAACCACACCGCTGGCATTGCCTGAGTTGGCTGTGCTCACACCGATGGGAACCATGTTGTATCATTACCCGTCCTCGGGCAAAGCATTCCGAATGGCATGGCCCCGTGTTAGTTGTCCTACGTAATTTGTGCTGCTCTCTTGTTAGATAGCTCCGGTTTGGTGACGGCCTAGTCCCCTTGCGCTTCACCTATGCGGAGGGGGTTGGGCACTGGCTCAAGACTGGAGATGGATTCTACTTGAGTGTGAGCTTTTGTTATCATGCGAAGATTTGTTTCAATATATTTTTTTCCTGAAGTAGAGTCCGCCACAGGATGCTCCCCCGTTTGTAGCTATCTAATCTAATTGTACAGGCGAGGCATGTGCTCGGATTGCAGCCCGTGTCAACGAGTATCTCAACGCATGTGATTTGGTGGGACGATTGCTCGTCTACCGATAATCATTACCCCCCTATACCTTTCTTTGTGACCCATCGCACTGAGAGCATTCCCATATACGCAGGTGTGGGCGCACTGTCAGAAATTTTATTCGACCCCCAAGGATATGTTTACAAATGACGGGGTAGTGGTCATCCAGCCTATGGGCTATGCTCCACAATATCATTGTCTTCCTTGCCAATCATGTTTACAGAGTGACTACCAGCCCTCAGCCAAGGCCGGTCACGAGCTGTGTAATGCTTGCTGGCCCTGGCCCTGGCCTTGGCCTGATTTACATCTGCCGGAATGTTTCAGCAACTTTTGGAACCATGTCCTGACTTGCTCTTGATAAATACGCCCCTGTGGCAGAGCGACAGTACGTGTTGTTTCCGTCAAAGTTTGGGACTTTGGTGTTGCTCTCGCCCGGGGGGGGGGGGTGGATACTGATTGAGCTACATGAGCTCCGCTCACCCCTCGATGTCACGCACTTGTTGAGCCCTTTGACAACCCTCGATGTCACGCACTTGTTGAGCCCTTTGACAAAAAGAAACTGACAAATGACGGGGGAGTGGCCGCCTAGCAAGGTGGCGTACGAAGGCACCTCTCGTGCCTTCATCGTGGGGGGAGTGGCAGGCCGAGCGCATGACCGGCACCCCCAACGGGCGTCATGGTACCATTGCGCACCACCACTGTCGGCATAATCAGGATGTCACCCACGGCCTGGCCCGTTTTTTGTGCACGCACTTTTTTTTTTTTGTGCCTGTGCGAGCTTTGCTGTGTACGGGACGGGGCAAATGAATGTCACATTTTTTCTGTGCAATTCAAATTTGGAGTTTTGTGGATGCAGAGGGATGTGGAGCGGATTTGGTTGATGGGGTGGCAAGTTTGTCGTCTACTGTAGGGCCTCTATGCGCTTGCCCAACAGCCGTTCCCCCAGAATCGCCTGTTTTCAATGGGCGTTGGGTGTTTCTCTTCGCGTTTCACGGCATTCCCTGTTTTCCTTCTGCTATTCCTTCGAAAGAGGGTGGCCTCTGGGGAGAGTCAGAGTAGAGCCCCCAACCTCAAGCCCGTAACCCCCCCTCCCCCCTGAGGACAGCGAGTAGTAGATTACAGGGATTACTACCGCCCCCCCTCCCCTTTGCAAAAGCCTGGACGCACTTCTATGGCACTTGCTGTGGAACAATGGCTGGAATTGTCTATGGCAGGGACATGCAGCTCAGGTTACCGCCCCCTGGGGTGCGGAGACCTCACGTTGGGGATGTAGGATACTCAACGGCAATTTGAGTGGCCCCCATGCATGATACTGTGGAACACATAGGTCATTGGAGCCCCTGTGTGTAGTACGGGCAACTTTACCGGGCCATGGGATGTTCGCCGAGTGTCATTCTCCTCGGTGCACCGGGGCATGGAACACTGTTGTTTTTTCTGGGCAGACTGTGCAAGGCAGGGGTATAAGTGTTGCTCATACCCCCCCCCCCCTTTGTAATCCCCCACCCCTTGCAATCCCCCCCTCCCCAGCGGGGGACCGTCACTTGGCCCAAAAAGCATGGAATTAGGTTACACTGGAACTGGGGTTGGGGGGGGGGGCGTCACTTGGTGACCGCCCCCCCCCCCCCCCATGGGGGGGACCAGCCTGACATTAGGCGGGGGATTACAAGGGGGGCAGGGGGTACCATTTTGTGTGACGCCCCACTGGACAGGGCTGTGTTTTGCGTTGTGTTGGCCCTGTATGTTGTCCCGTTGGTGACTGTGACCCTGACCCTCACTCCGCCTCTCTGCCCCTCACCCTGACGAGCATCCCACATACTTCAGGCATGGCCTCAGAGTTCCGGGTGTGCACACTGTGCCCACCCTCTTTTCAGTCCTTTGTTGTGAAGATGGCCTGTCGCACAACGCCCCAACTGAAGGCGAGGTGTGGACTGCCAGCCACGGGCTGGGACAGGCACATGCGAATGAACGTGTTATTCCACGCGGACATGAAGACGGTGGCCAAGCCTCCATTTCAATGATTCACTTTGCCTCCCATAATGTCGCTTGAAAAAGGGGTTGAGAGTAGTGACTTGCTTTATTTTTCATCGCGGGGGCGCACCGTGCGCTTTGCGATAAGTAGGCTGTTTTTCGACCTATTTTCCCTGATGGCCAAGGTGACTGCAGCAATCACTGTGTTTCCACACACAGGATTGCCCCAGATTCTTATTCTGTCCAAAAACTCACACCATGAATTAAACAATTAATTAAACAAACGGCATAAGTTGGCAACTGCCCCCTGCCCACCCCACCCCACCCCCGTGACTTGGGGAGGATTGGTGGGCTATTTTATGGTGGGGAACACAAATAAACACCTTTGAGAAGGTTTTTGGATGCTTGGGAGCATTTGGGCCCATGAAGGTGTGGGTAGGGCTAAAAATAGGGTATGGCATCACAAAAAATAGGGTCTTGACCAGATAACTCAAAATAGCAAAATATGGAAGGTTGGGCCAAAAAAAGGTAACGTGGGGCAGTGTTGGGCCTTCCCCTGCCCCTAACAGAACCAATGGGTAGAGAATGGATGCAAAGGGAGGTAGTAATGTCGATGGGTTGGGGTTCATGGGTTTTGTGGGGTGAAAAGGTCTATTTTTAGGATTTTGAGGCTATTTTTTGGGATGATGTCACTCGGTAAGAACACCCCATTTTTAGCAACTTTTCGCCTCGCCCAGCCCCGGTAGTGTCTAGTTGGGCTCCGAAACCTATTTTTATATAATAAGGGGGGGGGGGGCTTTGACCCCAACCTAACCCTGGCCGGTGGGTCCCGGTGCAGAGGGGGGGGGGGGTTGCCAACTTATGCCAAACAAACACAACATAGTGCAAGACCCATTGGTGGTACCATAGGGGGAGCGGCAGTGCGCTAGGCGCTCGCCGAGCATCTTTTGGGCCATTTTTGATAAAGAGCCGCAATCCACACTTTTTGCATGGCCCCTTTCCGGTTGGGGATACGGGGAATGCTCCTTTCCACAATTTTTTTCCATACCTTGTTTTTTTTTTTTTAGCTTCTGATGCATTTTGGATGTTGCATATTTGAATTGTCACCCATTTATACCCGTTCTCAACCATTTTCACCCATTTTCCATCCCTCTTTTCTCCGCTCCATGGGGAACCCGAGAAGGTAGGGGTGCTGTAGCCATTCCGCCCACACATGGGCTCCCGAGGGGTTATGTAGCCATGCTGAGTGACAAAGGAAGCCGGAGCATCTACGTTGATCGCTTCTGGGGGCAAGTGCTAAGGAAGTACCTTCAGGGAACCCAAGGCCGTCCTAAGCTCTGCTTCGGTGGTTTCAGTACCTACGGGGAACCTAACCGTCCTTTGTCTTCGATTCAACCTTCCGGTGCTATTGAGGAAACCGGGCCAATCTTCGTTTGTGTGTGTTGTTGTGCATGTCATTCAAAAAGGTAACCTAGCCCCTTTGTATGCGCGTAAGGGCAACATTGACTGTGCGTGTTTGGTTGCATTTCACGCAATTTTGCATTCGGAGGCAGGTCCGTCAGCCTCCTTATGGGCCATGGGACCATGTCCTGCCTCATTTTTGGACTGATAAAAGCAACTCAGCCGCCGCGCAAGATGAGGGAGAGGATGAGGCACGTGTGTGTAGGTGTGTATGTGTGTATGTGTGTGTGTGTGTGTGTGTGTGTGTTGTCAGAAGCGCTCCACCATCAAAGGTTGTGGTGAGTGCCAGCAGCATTATTGTGCCGAATGTATTGATGCCCACACTTGTGGGGAACAAGTTGTTTATTAGCCAATGCATGATGGATACCGATTGTTGTTGAATTCGGCTACTTTGACTTATATAGCGTGCTTTCTAGGGAAGGTTTGCGGTCCACTTGGGTCGACTTGGGGGGCTCTTCTGGGGAAGGTAAATCCGGGGTTAAAGCCGGGATAGTTAATACAAAAGTAGCGTGCCAGGGGCGCGCCGGGCAAATCCCCCCCCCCCCCCATAGGCGCCTTTTGGTGTGCAGGGGCAGCTGCAAGATGTCATCCAGCTGAAACTGCTGAATACGAACCGTGGCAGTTTGGACATCACTGCCTTCCTGCCTTCCTATACACACGTTGGTCCACCATGCACCATCACGTACCAACAAACTCATCCCTTGGGCCCTCGAGAGCTGCAGTGGTAGTGCATGTGTATGAGCCTGCCCAAAAAGTTGGAAAAGTTGGGGTGGTGTACGCACAGTGGCAACCTTCCTCTTGGCTATCATTGAATGGTGATGTAAGCCACAAGATTCCTGCTTGAGCAAGGTTTTGATGAGACTCCGCAATGCAATGCACCTGTACATGTTTATGTGCTGTCTCGGCGCTTCAAAAAGGGACCAGCAACAGAATCTGCAAGCAAGTAGGCTGATGCGCACATCCAGAAGTGTTTTGCTAGTAACACCGATTCCCGCCAACACATTCCGCCAGCTTAGAGCTTTTCAGTGGATTCGCTAAACTGATTCAATTCAAGCCCGACCATGTGTGGCCAAATGGGGCCAGCAACCACAGCAGCACGGGGAGGGAATTACCCCTGACCACAATGCATACCTAACCATCAAAGTCCAAGGGCCAAGGGGGGGGGGTCAATGTCAACTTTCACTGGGTACGGCATTCACGCGTCCTCCCTTTGAGACACACCACTCCTTGACAGTCCTTTTGCCTTTTACTACCCTAAACCCCCCTTGCAAACCCCCCCCCCTTGCAATCTCCCCCCCCCACCCGGGAGACCGTCACTTCCATGTTTTTCTAGTTAACATGTATTATGCTGGTTTGTGTTGCCCATCTGGTTTACGCATGGCCTTGCATTGCTTTCCCATTACTTCAAATCAAGCACCTGTGTGTGTTCTGTGATATTCTCTCTCCAAAGGCGTTGTATGGGTGTGTTGTGTTGCTACTTCAGACCCAAGATGTTTTCTCCCGGTGACCATGTACGGTACCACTCACACACACTTGGTGCACATGTGTTGGCCACTGTTGTGGGGCCTTCGCCAACTGGGCCGCAGTTTTGCCACGTTCGGTACATACGCCCTGGTGGGGTCACTCCGGTGGATCATGAGAGTGCTCAACTCTCAAGGCTAGAGGCTGTGGCGGTTGAATCACCCAAGTCTCCAGAGTCACCAGAGTGTTCTCTTTGCTTGCATCGGTGGAGGGTACCACAGTTTGCCTTGAAATACCCTTGCAATCTCCCCCCCCCCCCCCGGGAGACCGTCACTTGGCGACCATCTCCCCCCCCCACCCGGGAGACCGTCGCGCGCTAACCCGGGAGTTTGCAAGGGGGGTACAGGGTAACAAGAGGAACGCAGGAATCAAAACATTCGCAGGTATGAAAACGGTCTGAATCCATTGCGAGCTTCTCTTATAGATCCAAAAACCACCGTGTAGTAAAAAAATTGCCATGCACTCAAGTGCCCGCTTTGAAGGCCGTTGTTTGTTCATTGTACGCCATGGTACGCTCCATGTGGTGCATCCAGCCCAACTCCCATTTCCGCAAAGAAAAAAAGACGCAGTTGAACGGACGCTAGTGGGGACAGCGGGGAGTGCAGGTGGGGCATTTGGAATGTGGTGCATGCCGGTCCCACCTGATGCGGTGTGGTGAGCTGTTTGCACGTCACGGGGGTCACATCCTCACTGTGTGGACCTCTGGGTTTCGTGTTATACCACGGGATCAAGGATTCTGGGGTGGTTATCGTGGCCCTTTTGTTCAGCTGCACCGGGGTGCAGATTTCAATATCCCACAGCGGTGCCGGTGATGGCGGCTCCGATCAGAGTAGCCAGCGGAGGCAGGGTCGAAGGATGAACATGAGCTCACCGGACACTCAGCGGACGCGCCAGATGGATTGAAGGCGATGACAGCCGTGGGGCAGGTGCGGCCAGAGCCTAATGCGGACACTGCAACCTGACCATATTGAGGCCCGAGAACAACGCCCTTGTCAGAACAACAGTAGGTGTTGTTTAATTTAGGTGTGCAAGGGGTACCATAGGTGATGGGGACATGGTGCGCAAGGGGTTACTTGGGCATCAACCCGAATAATGGACCTAAACGACATGGGGATTACCTGGGGACCAACCCAAACCGCTGGGTGTCGTTTCTGTCAAAGTTGACTCTAGTGTTATTCTAGCAAGGGGGGGGGGGTTGGCACAAAGCCTCGGTATCAGATTGTTTGCCTTTGGCGGGAGGGGGAGGGGGTACATCATGTTTTATTGAGCGACTGCATACCTACCGCCATCATGAAGCCACCGTGAGAGCCATACCAACCACCACCATCAGCGCAAGGTGCCTCACTGGCTCGGTGTAAAGCGCTGTTGAGCCACGCCCTTCATCCACATTGAAGAACGCACGATGAAGGTACCCCCGCCCTCTTGGGAGAGCAACGCCCTTGTCAGAGCATTAGCGGGTGTTGTTTCCGCAACTTTTGGAACCATGTCCTACTTTGCCCTTTGTACCCCCCCCCCCCCTTGTATAAGCTACGCCCTTGTCCAAGTTACAGTAGGCGTAGGGACCGTATTAATTTGGGACCTAATTTTAATTCGGTACCAAACGTAGTGCAGCCACATAAGACATGGGTTTGGTGACGGATTTGCGAGTTGCATAGAGTCATGGACAGATTTGTTGTGAGTGTTTGCCCACCTGAACCCACATAGCTCTGATTTTGGGGATGTTTGTGCATTATATGCCCCTTTCTTGCACCAGCTCACCATGCAATCCTCTCTTTTTGCCCCTGGGCGCCCAGTGTTGGTAGTTGTACGTGTCGCGCGCAAGGTACGCCCGTGTCCAAGCTACAGTAGGCGTAGGGACCGTATTAATTTGGGACATTGGTGTAGCTTATACAAGGGGGGGGGGTAAATACCGCTCCCTGTTTGAGCAACAGCTGGTGGTGTTTCCGTCAAATTTTGGCACCTTAGTGTTGCTCTCCCAGGGGGCAGATGGGGGTAAAAGGGAAAGAGGAAATGCTGTGAGGGCAAAAGGCAGAGAGGCGTGGCAGGAGAGAACACTGGTACAGGCAGATACAGCGAGACGCATGGCTCCCTCTTGCTGCGTCGCAGCGTCTATGTCTGACGATGCTGCAGCCGCCGCACGCGGACGGGCATGACCCGCCAGCCCTGTGCACGCGACGCCCCGCCCGCCGCCCGCCCCGCGGCCATGCCGCACCCCTCCACTGCTCGACCGGCCTGTGGGCGCTGCTGTGCACGGGTGTGACCCTGTCCGTGTGGCACGGCCTGCCCCCGCCGCGGCCTGGGCTGTGGGCCTTCAGCCCAGGCCTGCTCCCGGCGCGGCTGGGGCTCAGCGGGCTGAGCCCGGCCGGCCACCGGGCCGCGTTCCCGCCGGGGGTCGTCCCGTCGCGCCGTGCGCGCGACCGGATTGCGACGACGCGGGCCCCCATCCGCGCCAGAGTCGACCGCCGGCCGCTGGACGGCGAAGGGCCGGCGCCGCCCTCCAAAGCGGCGCTGGTGCGGCAGGCGACGCGGGAGGTCCTGCAGCAGCGCGGCTCCGCCCTCGGCGTCTGCGCCACGCTGGAGGCGATGGTGCGGGGACCGCGCGACCCGCGGGGGGCCGCGGGGCGGGGGCTGCCCGCCGATGCCGCGCGGCTGTGCGACGCCGCCGCGCTGGCCGCGGTGCGGTGCTCCGCGGCGGAGGTGCGGCAGTTCGTGCGGGTGCTGCTGCAACTCCGCGAGTGGGACGCGGCGTTCGGCCGGCGGTTCGCCCGCGGGGGCTGTGGGCTGGTGGCGGTGGTCGGGGCGCGGGCGGTGGCGCCCGGCGTTCTGGCGGAGCTGAGCGGCGCGCAGTGCGGCTACATCCTCTGGGCCCTAGGGAAGCTCGGCGCGCCCCTCGAAGACGCGGTGGTGGCGGGGCTCGGGCGGCGTATGGCGGGCGACGCCGCGCTGACTGACCGGGACATATCGATGGCGGCGTGCGGGCTGGCGCGGCTGCAGCGCCGCGACGACGCGCTCCTGGGCGCCCTCGCGGCGCGCGCGGCGCGGTGCGCCGCGGCGGGGGAGTACACCGCGCAGAACGTCGCGCTCACGGCGTGGGCGTACGCGAAGCTCGGGGCGTGCGACGCCGGGCTGATGGCCGCGCTGGCGGAGCGGATGCTGCAGGCCGGCGTCCTGCCTGCGTTCACCGCGCAGAACATCGCCAACGCGGCGTGGGCCTACGGGCGGCTCGGCGTCCGGAACGAGGTGCTCATGGCTGCCGTCGCGGAGCGGGCCATGGAGCGCCGCGTGCTCGCCACCTTCACGGCCCAGGCCGTGGCCAACACCGCGTGGGCGTACGCGACGCTGGGGATCCGGCACGAGCCGCTGATGGCGGCCCTCGTGCAGCAGACCACGCGCTTGCTGTCCACCATCGCGCAGCGGGCCCGTCAGGAGCGCTTCCCGCGCCGGTTCAGGGCTCAAGAAGTTGCGAAGATTGCCTGGGCGTTTGCCCGGCTCCGGATCAGGGACGACACGCTGATGACGTCTCTGGCCGCATGCACGATCCAGAAAGGTGTGCTGTCCGCCGCGACTGCCCAAGAGGTGGCGAATATAGCCTGGGCCTATGCGAGACTCGGCGTGAATGATACAGCGTTGATGGCATCGCTGGCCGCGCGGACCATGAACAGGGGGTTCCTTTCGACGTTCAAAGCCCAGGCCATCAGCAATACCGCCTGGGCCTACGCCACATTGGGGGTCAACAACACCGCTCTCATGGCAGCGCTGGCCGAGCGGACGTTGCAACGGGGGTTTTTGTCCACGTTCGAGGCCCAGGCAGTCGCGAATGCGGCCTGGGCGTACGCCACGCTGGGGGTCAAGAATGAAACGCTGATGGCGGCGCTTGCCGACCGAATCGTGCGCGACGGTTTCGTGCGCACGTTCAAGGCGCAGGAGGTCGCGAACACCGCGTGGGCGTACGCCGCGCTGGGCATCAAGAACGAGCCCCTGATGGCGGCGTTTGCGACGCGGATTCTGGACCGCAAGGTCCTTTCCCAAATGAACGCGCAGGAGGCGGCCAACACCGCCTGGGCCTTTGCCAAGCTTGGGATACCCCACACGGCGCTGATGGCCGCCCTTGCGGGGCGGATGATGGAGAAGGGGTTTCTGGCGACGTGCAGGGGCCATGAGGTTGCCAACACGGCCTGGGCCTACGCCACCCTGGGCCACACGGGGAAGGGGTTGATTGACGTGCTCGCCGAGAGAATCGTGCAGGAGGATTGCCTGTCGACCATGAACGCCCAGGCCGTGGCCAACACGGCCTGGGCGTACGCCAGGCTGGGGGTCTTCGACGTGGCACTCATGGAGGCGCTTGCCGGTCGGATCCTGCAGGGCGGCCTCCTGTCCACATTCAAGGCCCAAGCGGTCGCCAATACGGTCTGGGCGTACGCAGTGCTCAGTATGAAGCACCAGGCACTCATGGCGGCAGTCGCCGAGCGCGTCACGCGGGACGGGTTTCTGTCCACGGCGAACGCGCGGGACGTTGCGAGTATCGCGTGGGCCTACGCCACGCTTGGCATCAAGAATCGCGCGTTGATGGGGGCTCTCGCCAGGCGGACCTTGGAGGAGGGCTTTCTGGACACGTTCAGTGCCAAGGAAGTGGGCAGCACCGCGTGGGCCTACGCCACTCTTGACCTGAGGCATGAGACGCTGCTGACGGCTCTGGCGGTGCAGACCTTGCAGCCGGGGTTCTTGTCCACGTTCAGGGCCCCAGACATTGCGTACGCAGTCTGGGCCTTCGTTGCGTCAGGCGTCAAAAATGAGTCTTTGATGGCAGCACTTGCGGATCATAGCCTACAGAACACGTTTTTTTCCGCATTCAATGCGGAGAAGGATGCCAATGCGGCGTGGGCATCGGGCACTCTCGGCGAGCAGGACGAAGCGCTGATGGCCGCTCTTGCCAAGCGGACCGCTCAGCCCGGGTTTCTGCCCCCGCCCACGTACAAGTCTCCGCCGGATGACATGGCCAACACCGTCTGGGGCCTTGTGACGCTTGGCATTCAGACCGAAGTGTTCGAAGCCGTGCTGACGCCGAACCACACTATTGACCAGTTCCCCCAAGAGGCAGCGCAGGACTGAGTACTGGACCAACCCCCCGCCCCCCCTCTTGTCGGCCGGGAGCCGCGGGGAGGGGCAAGCCTCCCTAGTCTCAAAGCAGAAGCATTGCAGAGCAGCACTGTTTGGTGTTTGGTGGCTCAACCCTGGCCTCTTGGTCGTGCATTGGACTGTGAGGGTGCCACTGCGAAGGGCACGCGCAGAGTGTGCGCGGGGTGTGTGCGGGACAGATTTGCGTTTGTTGCCATATGTCAAGTTTTGGCCCTTCACTTTCTCTGGTTTGACCAATCCTACTCGTATGTTTCCCGCGATTGCCCATCTGCCACCCTCATGCGGTGGGCACACCCCGGCCTGACAGGTGCACCGGACGCCCGCCTTGCACCCAGACACATGCACGTGGGTATTCCATACCCAACGACCTGCTGGACCCGCATGCAGCCAACGCGCAGTGCGCAGCACGTCCAAAGCATGTCGAACCCCTCTGACCCGCGGCAATCGTCCCCGTACCCCCGATGAATTGAACTGAGTGAGTCCGGCACTAGGTCAGGATCACGCTGGTCGTTTCAACACCTGCCATCATCCCGCCAACCCCCCGCCCTATGCAGCCCAGTCAGTTTGCAAGTGGTACAATGAATGCAGTCCACACCTTATGGACGACTGCTATTTTATTGATCCTGGTTGTTCATTAGAGTCGGCAGAAAGGACAAGCACTCAAGTGACCTGCAGAGCTAACCGCAAAAAACGCCTCACTGTACTTTACATAGTGGAGCACCCCAACCAAGAAGGGGACACATGCATTGATTGGACTTCGCAGTACTGCTGGACTAATGGCTGGAATTGTCTATGGTGGGGGCATTCAGTCTATCGGAACCGACCATTGATCCCCCCCCCCCCCCGTCTCGACGGCTGCGAGAGCAGCAAGGCAAAACAATTGGAGAGCAAAGGACAACGGATTTGAATTGAACTGAGTGAGTCCGGCAGCAGGTCAGGATCGTGACATCATGGCCCCAGCCCCCCTTCATTCACGTACCCAGCCTTGATGGCAACCGCCCCCGTGCATTACGTCCCTGCCCTTGAAGGGGCCCCTGGGGGGGGCAGCCTCACGTTGGCCATGTTCCCCCGCGTGGGTGAGGGTACCGTCGCGCGCACTGGCCCAGGGGGCGGTGGGGGAGGATAGTTGCGTCCGCACTCGCCCCCTCCCGTGAGGAACCCCCCCCGTCCCACGCCTCCGGTGCGCCCGCGCCGGGTTCTTCCACAGAAGGCTGCGTGCACCTGCACCCCACTTTGCGACCGCCTGCACCAGGGCTCCTTCTAACAACTCGGCACCACTGGGAGGGGGTGGGTCCTAACCCCCCGAGAAAAGATTACATAGGTACACGAGGGCTCTCATGAGGAGTCTAGCAGGTCCAATGATGTTCATATCGAGTTGTATCTTAGCCTCTGGATTGTAGCATAGCAGTTGGATTGCCTGGATTGCACTTTGGAACATTGGCTGGAATTGCCTGGGCAGGGGCATCCAGTATCTGTTACCGACCATGATTGAGCCGAGAAAAGATTGGGCCAAATTTTCTTCCTTGCCTTCGGCCAATCAAAAATTTTCTCTGGCACCTTGGGCGCCAGATCAAACCTTTTCTTCGGCGCTTCTAAAAACTCAGCACCACTGGGCCGGGGGCGGGGGGGGGGGGCTGGACACCCCCCCTGCCACCCCCCCCCCCCCCAGTAGCCAGCTGGCATCCTAACAGTGGGCAGCCTGCTGGAGGACGACAGCCTTTTCTCCCGGCTCGCACCCAGTTGGCAACCCATCTACCGGGCGGCCATCCAGCGCCTAGCTACATCACAGCCACCGTTGCCACCGGCGTATCCAGACAGATACCCAGAACTCCCAGACAGATCGCACTGGGTCAAATGGATTGACACTAAGCTCCTGAGCTATGTATCTTATCCCTATGATTTTGAGCCTAGGCAAGAACAGAAAGTGTGGAAAGCATGGTGGCGTTGCAATCTTCCCTCAGACTTGAAAGACTTTGTCCATGCTGCACTGTGGCAACGCCTGCTAGTCGGGCACAGACAGGCAAACTGGAAGCCACTCGAAACCTGTTGTCCTCTAGACGGCTCCCTAGAGACAGTACGGCACTCCCTGCTACACTGTCGGTACCTACCAGTGGCCTATGACACCATAGCCAAATGCTTCCGAGATTGGGGTTCGGGAGTCCTAGGTATTCAACGACTGATTGACAGTGAACCAGACAGCTCACTTCAAACCCCTGTTGGCATCCTTGCCTGGACTGCTATTTATGCCTCATGGTTGGTCCGTTGCACTGTAAAATACCATCCGGAGGCACGTCATACCTTCCAATTCTTTTTAAAACGCTGGTTGGTGGTGCTGCGCTCACTTGCACAAGCACGGTGCTATACACACATTTCTGTGGATCAAATCAAACTTTTCATTGCGGGCATTGAATCTTTGCAACATGGAGCCCTCGCACACCCATCCCTCATCATCACCCCCCCCCCTCCCCCGCCCCCACCGGCGGCGGCCAAGGCTCAACGCCGACTGGAACGCAAACAAGAGCGAGCTTCAGAGCTGGAGCAGTTGCTTCCCACACTTTCCAACGAAGGCTACACGCTAGTCTTCACCGATGGCTCGTCCGAGTTAGTCCCTGGCATTGGTAGAGTAGCAGGCTATGGGATTTTCTCCTCTGACTTATTGTCCATCTCCGCTTACGTTCCAGTGCACTTACGCCAAACCAACAACACAGCAGAGCTCTTTGCAGTGCTCCGCGCTATTCAATTATTGCCGCCTGGGCGGTATGCCTTTTGTTCTGATTCTTCCTACGTAATTCTAGGTGCGAGCGGTGCGGCCAGGCGCTGGAAACTGCGCGGATGGACAGGCTCCTCCGGCCCAGTGTCCAATGTTGAAATTTGGGAGCAACTCCTCAGCGAACTAAGCCAGCCAGACAAAACCATTAAATGGGTCAAAGTCCCGTCCCACGTCACAGTGGAGGGCAACAACGAAGCAGACCGGCTGGCGGACCTAGGCCGCCTCTCCAGCCCACTACACCCCATACTGCACACACCAAGCACCTTTTCTGATTTTTCACCACCACGGTTTACCCCTCTCAAGAAGGCACGTTTTGCAGCTACGTCAACACATGATCTGTCTGAGGTCTCACGAAAAATTGTCTTTCAATCTCCAGCAGCAGTACGTTTTTCCTCCGTCACTGCAAGTGACATCCTCAGATCACTGGACCTGGAGCCTTTATCTGACTCTGACGAGTCGGGTACCATATCAGATTATAGCGACTCTGACACCGTCACCGCCGACGACGACAGTGACAATGACAGTGCCTACAGCACTGATGTTAGCGACACGAGAAAACGACGCCTCAGCCAGTAGACTGCTTTCTAAGTTTTGAATGTTTCTTCCCACAAAGACAGTATGGGAGGCAGTGTGGTATAGTGGATAGCATCGTCAGCGATGCTGGAGCCCAGGGTGCTTCCACTGAAGCACGCGGCACTTCACCCGACATATGGTCCCACAAACACACAGCTATGCAGCCTTGTCAGCTCGCACGTAATACAGCGATTGTCTACCTCCCCTTTTCCCCTCCAGCAGGAGAACAGAAAGCCGTATGGTTAGGCCGAAGGAGTGCATCAGGCTATACGGCCCTGTGATTCACTGCGACACATCAACACAGACGCAGCTTGAGGGCGTGGCTGTTTTTCATGCACCATCTAGCTCAGCAACACACAGGTATTGATCTTTAGTGGTTCGCCGTCCACAGGTTATATAACAAATGCAGCTGCCACTGGCACCGCTGATTGAAACCTTGTACCTACTTGTTGTACATTGAATAGTGGAGCACCCCAACCAAGAAGGGGACACATGCATCTGTGAGAGAACCTCTGGACTAATGGCTGAAAGTGTCTATGGCGGGGACATTCAGTCGATCAGCACCGACCATTGATCCCCAGTAGCCAGCCCCCCCCCCCCCCATAAAAGGAGCCCTGGCCTGCACTGGGACATGCGGTGAGCTGCAATGCTGAGGGGTTTGCTGCTACTGACCAAAGCTGCGGCATTTTTTGCGGTTTGCAAAACAGGCTTCGAACCCCCATCTTGTAGTGCAGTACAACAACTACTTGTGTCCGGGGATCGCTTTCTTTGGCTGTATTTTCCCGCACTTTTCCCGTAAGGTTTGAATATCCATCCCCCCCCCCCCCCCGAGTGAGTCACGCTGATTATTTCAAAACCTGCCATCAGCCCCCCCCCCCCCGTCTCGACGGCTGCGAGAGCAGCAAGGCAAAACAATTGGAGAGCAAAGGACAACGGATTTGAATTGCACTGAGTGAGTCTGGCATGAGGTCAGGATCATGGCCGGTCTCGACGCCTTCGAACCCCCTTCGAACCCATTTCTCCTGCCGCCGGGGGGCCGCCCGGCCCCCTCTGGTCACCCGTCCCGATGGATGTGAAGGTGGCATGTGTTGGTCATTGCGCTCGCCGTCTGCATTGGCCTTGGGGCAGGGCTGTCCTTTAGGAGCGAGAACCGCCCCCCGCGCCACGAAGGACGGCCGGAGGTCATGATTCGGTTAACCGACGGCGGTTGGTGCTTAACCGACGCCGGTTGGCCTTCGAGTGTACCGCAGGCCGTCTGCGCAGGGGACTCTGTTTTCGTCCACGGAGGACCGCTCAGGCGGCAGTCAAGATGACGAGTGGCCCGTCCAATGACGGCACGTGGACAACCCCCCTCCCCCCCCTTTGTCCAAGCAACGCCTATGTCCCAGCAACACTAAGGCGTTGGTTCCGTCAGTTTTCGCACCGTGGGTTTTGGCGGTGCATTTTTCAATTGGTCCCACGGCGGCCCAATGCTCATGCCACTCTCCACGTGCCCCTCCGTCCTGGCAAGCGGGGAAATGCCGCGCACGTGGGCAATGGCATCACACTCCTCCGGATAAAGAATATGACAGCCACAACCGATTGGGGCTGAGCAGAGGTCGTCTGTTCGCATGCGACGTCTGTTGACACCCCAGGCCAGGGCGGTCCTTAAGAGCTGAACAAAGAACTGCTGTGTGCTGTGTGTGCTGTCTGATACCTGAGTTTTGAGATGCATGATCTTCATATTTGTGCCAAGGAAGCTGATTTGGGCATGATGGCCTTTGTGGCATATTTTGCCCCTTGGTTTTCAGAATGACACACTATGTCTTTCCGCATGTGCCATGCACAGTGCAACGCGTAAGCAACACCCTTGTCTCAGCAACACTGGGCGTTGGGTCCGTCAATTTCTGGTCCTTTACCGTTGCTTGGACAAAGGGACCGGGGGGCAAAGCAACGCGAGGCGCTGCCCGGTACACAGACATGAGAGTCCCGATGCCCGTCATTGGGTCCAACAGCGTGCAGTGCTCTCAGTTTGTCTCATGCTGTGCTGCAGCAGGCGCATTTTTTTCCTTTGATGAGCGCTGCGCGATGGGGCAAAGTCCATGCGTGCGTGCGGTGCGCACGCGGCAGCCCCAGTACTCTGCTGCGATTCAGGCAGTTGTCTGTACTTGCGTCTTTTGTGGCTCGGATTCGCCACATGTGAGACGGCAGTCCTCAATTCTGGATCGTTGTCCAGTGGCAGCGAGAGTTCGTTGCCATTCTCTTTCGCGAGCGTTTCGTGTGCGCACCGTGGCCCTTGACTGTGGCAGGGCACGAGAGGGCGCATAGCGTCGGCACCGTCGCACAGGTAGAGGTCTGCCCTGCTCAAAGGCTGGGGGTGGGTACGGGCCCTATGGACCAGGTTGGAGTCAGGCCTCCGGGGGAAGAGACATTCATTCGCATTTCCGGACAAGCAGCGGCGCCTTCCTGGACTTGTGTGATGCTTTTGTATGCTTTCGTGGCGGTTGGAGATCGCATGCTGTAGGCGGGCGGCACAGTTGCAGTTACCGCTCGTTCGAAGCCACGGCTCCTAGACCAAGGGAATGAGACGCAGTTGATTGCTCGGCTTGACCACATGAGGGAGATGGTGTGTAGGGCACTCCTAATGCGGTCAGCCCCAGCATTGCAAACGAGACCGGCAGCAGGGGCACTCCATGCAGCAGTGTTGGATGTCATTGCTGCGCATGGCATACGATGGTCTTGATCCCTCGCTGTGCCCCTCATCACTGGCGGACCCCCCCCCCCCCGTGTCCAACAAATGCCTTGTCCAACGAATACTTCCGCTCGGACTGTATGTTTTGGGGACCTAATTGATTAGAGTTTACGCGCCGAATTAATTGGGTACCGAATGGCGCGTCCAACGAGCACTCCTGTTCGAACCGTGTTATTTGAGGGCATCTCTGGTTTGCTCCGGGGCATCTACGGTTTCCTCAGGGGCATCTCCGGTTTGCTCCGGTACCCCCGGCCATATGTCCGGGACCCTTGGCCACATGTCCGGGACCCCCGGCCATATGTCCCGGACCCTTGGCCATATGTCCGGGACCCTTGGCCATATGTTCGGGAACCCGGAGCAAACCGGAGCAGCCCCGCAGCAAACCGGAGATGCCCCGGAGCAAATCGGAGATGCCCCGGAGCAAACCGGAGCAGCCCCGGAGCAAAGCGGAGCTGCCCCGGCAAACTGGAGATGCCCCAAAGAAAACCGGTGCAGCCCCGGAGCAAAGCGGAGCTGCCCCGGCAAACTGGAGATGCCCCAAAGAAAACCGGTGCAGCCCCAGAGCAAACCGGAGCAGCCACAGAGCAAACCGCCGGGGCAGCTTAATCCCAATTTAATCCCAAGGCCATTTGGCCCACTTTTTGGGTTAATCCCAAGTTAAGCCCAATGTGGTTTTGGGGGCGCCTTAAGCGTAGTGCGCGTGCACTGCAACTATTTGGGCGTCTGGCCGTACTGGTGACCCATGCTTTGAGGTACTAGGAGCATCATTGTTGCCCCGTGGCATAGGTTTTGATGCTTTTTCCACATTGGGGATGTGGCATTTTTGGATTTTCACCCAATTTCACCCATTTCCACCCCTTTTCACACTTTTTTGCTCATCTCCACCACATCAACTCTTTTCTAGGAGGGTTAGGGTTAGGCGCGCGCAGGGCATGTTTTTTGGCTATTTCTGATACCTACCCTTATGGGATCCCTCAGAAGGCGGCGGTTATGAGGGGTGATGTAGCCAACCTTCCGGTGCTATTGAGGAAACCGGGCGAATTATCCAATCCGCGCTTTGTTGCGTGGCCCCTTGAGTTGGGGTTAGGGAGTCTCAATCCACGCTTTGTTGCGTGGCCCCTTGAGTTGGGGTTACGGACTCGCAATCCACGCTTTATTGCGTGGCCCCTTGAGTTGGGGTTAGGGACTTGCAATCCACGCTTTGTTGCGTGGCCCCTTGAGTTGGGGTTAGGGACTTGCAATCCACGCTTTGTTGCGTGGCCCCTTGAGTTGGGGTTAGGGACTCTCAATCCACGCTTTGTTGCGTGGCCCCTTGAGTTGGGGTTAGGGACTTGCAATCCACGCTTTATTGCGTGGCCCCTTGAGTTGGGGTTAGGGACTTGCAATCCACGCTTTGTTGCGTGGCCCCTTGAGCTGGGGTTAGGGACTCTCAATCCACGCTTTGTTGCGTGGCCCCTTGAGTTGGGGTTACGGACTCGCAATCCACGCTTTATTGCGTGGCCCCTTGAGTTGGGGTTAGGGACTTGCAATCCACGCTTTGTTGCGTGGCCCCTTGAGCTGGGGTTAGGGACTTGCAATCCACGCTTTATTGCGTGGCCCCTTGAGTTGGGGTTACGGACTCGCAATCCACGCTTTGTTGCGTGGCCCCTTGAGTTGGGGTTACGGACTTGCAATCCACGCTTTATTGCGTGGCCCCTTGAGTTGGGGTTAGGGACTCTCCATCCACGCTTTGTTGCGTGGCCCCTTGAGTTGGGGTTAGGGACTTGCAATCCACGCTTTATTGCGTGGCCCCTTGAGTTGGGGTTAGGGACTTGCAATCCACGCTTTATTGCGTGGCCCCTTGAGTTGGGGTTAGGGACTTGCAATCCACGCTTTGTTGCGTGGCCCCTTGAGTTGGGGTTAGGGACTCGCAATCCACGCTTTATTGCGTGGCCCCTTGAGTTGGGGTTACGGACTCGCAATCCACGCTTTATTGCGTGGCCCCTTGAGTTGGGGTTAGGGACTCTCAATCCACGCTTTGTTGCGTGGCCCCTTGAGTTGGGGTTACGGACTCGCAATCCACGCTTTGTTGCGTGGCCCCTTGAGTTGGGGTTAGGGACTTGCAATCCACGCTTTGTTGCGTGGCCCCTTGAGTTGGGGTTACGGACTTGCAATCCACGCTTTATTGCGTGGCCCCTTGAGTTGGGGTTAGGGAGTCCCAATCCACGCTTTGTTGCGTGGCCCCTTGAGTTGGGGTTAGGGACTTGCAATCCACGCTTTGTTGCGTGGCCCCTTGAGTTGGGGTTAGGGACTTGCAATCCACGCTTTGTTGCGTGGCCCCTTGAGTTGGGGTTAGGGACTCTCAATCCACGCTTTGTTGCGTGGCCCCTTGAGTTGGGGTTAGGGACTTGCAATCCACGCTTTATTGCGTGGCCCCTTGAGTTGGGGTTAGGGACTTGCAATCCACGCTTTGTTGCGTGGCCCCTTGAGCTGGGGTTAGGGACTCTCAATCCACGCTTTGTTGCGTGGCCCCTTGAGTTGGGGTTACGGACTCGCAATCCACGCTTTATTGCGTGGCCCCTTGAGTTGGGGTTAGGGACTTGCAATCCACGCTTTGTTGCGTGGCCCCTTGAGCTGGGGTTAGGGACTTGCAATCCACGCTTTATTGCGTGGCCCCTTGAGTTGGGGTTACGGACTCGCAATCCACGCTTTGTTGCGTGGCCCCTTGAGTTGGGGTTACGGACTTGCAATCCACGCTTTATTGCGTGGCCCCTTGAGTTGGGGTTAGGGACTCTCCATCCACGCTTTGTTGCGTGGCCCCTTGAGTTGGGGTTAGGGACTTGCAATCCACGCTTTATTGCGTGGCCCCTTGAGTTGGGGTTAGGGACTTGCAATCCACGCTTTATTGCGTGGCCCCTTGAGTTGGGGTTAGGGACTTGCAATCCACGCTTTGTTGCGTGGCCCCTTGAGTTGGGGTTAGGGACTCGCAATCCACGCTTTATTGCGTGGCCCCTTGAGTTGGGGTTACGGACTCGCAATCCACGCTTTATTGCGTGGCCCCTTGAGTTGGGGTTAGGGACTCTCAATCCACGCTTTGTTGCGTGGCCCCTTGAGTTGGGGTTACGGACTCGCAATCCACGCTTTGTTGCGTGGCCCCTTGAGTTGGGGTTAGGGACTTGCAATCCACGCTTTGTTGCGTGGCCCCTTGAGTTGGGGTTACGGACTTGCAATCCACGCTTTATTGCGTGGCCCCTTGAGTTGGGGTTAGGGAGTCCCAATCCACGCTTTGTTGCGTGGCCCCTTGAGTTGGGGTTAGGGACTTGCAATCCACGCTTTGTTGCGTGGCCCCTTGAGTTGGGGTTACGGACTCGCAATCCACGCTTTATTGCGTGGCCCCTTGAGTTGGGGTTAGGGACTTGCAATCCACGCTTTGTTGCGTGGCCCCTTGAGTTGGGGTTAGGGACTTGCAATCCACGCTTTGTTGCGTGGCCCCTTGAGCTGGGGTTAGGGACTCTCAATCCACGCTTTGTTGCGTGGCCCCTTGAGCTGGGGTTAGGGACTCTCAATCCACGCTTTGTTGCGTGGCCCCTTGAGTTGGGGTTACGGACTCGCAATCCACGCTTTATTGTGTGGCCCCTTGAGTTGGGGTTACGGACTCGCAATCCACGCTTTGTTGCGTGGCCCCTTGAGCTGGGGTTAGGGACTCTCAATCCACGCTTTGTTGCGTGGCCCCTTGAGTTGGGGTTAGGGACTTGCAATCCACGCTTTGTTGCGTGGCCCCTTGAGTTGGGGTTACGGACTCGCAATCCACGCTTTGTTGCGTGGCCCCTTGAGCTGGGGTTAGGGACTCTCAATCCACGCTTTGTTGCGTGGCCCCTTGAGTTGGGGTTACGGACTCGCAATCCACGCTTTATTGTGTGGCCCCTTGAGTTGGGGTTACGGACTCGCAATCCACGCTTTGTTGCGTGGCCCCTTGAGCTGGGGTTAGGGACTCTCAATCCACGCTTTGTTGCGTGGCCCCTTGAGTTGGGGTTACGGACTCGCAATCCACGCTTTATTGCGTGGCCCCTTGAGTTGGGGTTAGGGACTTGCAATCCACGCTTTGTTGCAAGGCCCCTTGAGCTGGGGTTAGGGACTCTCCATCCACGCTTTGTTGCGTGGCCCCTTGAGTTGGGGTTACGGACTCGCAATCCACGCTTTGTTGCGTGGCCCCTTGAGTTGGGGTTAGGGACTTGCAATCCACGCCCTTGAGTTGGGGTTAGGGACTTGCAATCCACGCTTTATTGCGTGGCCCCTTGTTTGCACGCATGTGGCACTGGGGCATCGTAAGGAACATATGGAGGGGATCCGGTACTGAGTTGTATGAGTACGTGCGTGTACTCTTGCATTTGCAGCAATTTTTGATTCGAAGACAGGTATGGTACCCTCCATATGGTCTGTGGGATCACGTACCTGCACATGTATGGACCGCACCTACATAGGAGGACAATGATGATGCGGATGTTGTGGGTGATGATGGGGATGTACGTGCCCTTTGTTGCACCAAGTCTGACCCTGAAAAGATGTCCATGTGTGACAAGTGTGAACTGCAATATTGTACGGATTGCATTGACACACACACACACACACACACACACACATGTGACAATGTGACGTTTCTTTAATTTTGCAACTGTGTCATGTTGTGCACAAGTTGCGTATTCTCAATGTGTACTTAGTTGACAATGGAACAAAAAGACAGTTGTGTGTTGTTGAGGGTGGCGACCAATGCGCTGTTCATGGCTTTTCCAATTGTGCATGATGTGTGTTATGTGAAGGGAAGGTAGTTTGCAACTTTCTTGAGCTGGGGCAGTTTGGGTCACCGAATTCTAAGGGCGTTTCCAAGGGGTGTGCTTGGGGGCTTTTCGGGGGGAACATAGTCTAAAAGTAGCGCGCAGTGCACGCGTAGTGCAAGGATTCCCCCTTTGGCCCACTTTTTGGGTTAATCCCAAGTTAATCCCAATGCCATTTTGGCCCACTTTTTGGGTTAATCCCAAGTTAATCCAAATGCCATTTTGGCTCACTTTTTGGATTAATCCCAAGCTAATCCCAATGCCATTTTGGCCCACTTTTTGGGTTAATCTAAATTTTATGAAGTAAACTTGAGTTTAAATTGGGCTAGGGGGTGGGAGGAGGGCACCTTGTGCGCACTCGCCTAGTGTTTGTCTGTTTTGTGATGTGCCGTCTCTGGTGGTGGTGGTGCTGGGGTGTTGCCGGCACAGCAGCCGCGTGGTCACGCGACAAGACGTTTTTGAACTGCAGCAATGTCCTTGCTTGTGTCCTTGCCTTTGTGCAGTTGCCCTGCCTGCTATGAGTGTGGCGTCTGGGAGTGGGGGGGGGGGTGCTGGGGCCTAGGGCAAGGCAGCAAGTGCCAAGCCCATGGGGGAAAAACAATTTAAACCCAAGTTAATCCCAATGCCGTTTTGGCCCACTTTTTGGGTTAATCCCAAGTTAATCCCAACCCCATTTTGGCTCACTTTTCGGGTTAATCCCAAGTTAAGCCCAATGTGGTTTTGGCCCACTTTTTGGGTTAATCCGAAGATAATCCCAATGCCATTTTGGCCCACTTTTTGGGTTAATCCCGAATTAACCCCAAAGCAAACCGGAGATGCCCCAGAGAAAACCGGAGATGCCTGGGCGCAAACCGGAGATGCCTAGGAGCAAACCAGAGATGCTCTAGAGCAAACCGGAGCAGCCCCAGAGCAAACCGGAGCAGCCCTGGAGCAAACCGGAGATGCCCCGGAGGAAAATCAGAGATGCTCTGGTTTGCTCCGGGCCTCTCTGAATTCCTCCGGGGCATCTCCGGTGTGCTTCGGGGCTGCTTTGGTTTGCTCTGTGGCTGCTCTGGTTTGCTCACAGACATCTCCGGTTTGCTCAAGGGCCGCTGTGGTTTGCTCCGCAGCTGCTCTGGTTTGCTCTGGGGCATCTCCGGCTTGCTCCACGGAATCTCCGGTTAGCTTCAATGCATAGACTTCATTGTTTGCTGGCGGGGGGGGGGGGGGGGGGGGGCTGCTGCAGAGGCAAACCATGCAATTTCAGCTGCCGCACAGAGAAATCTGGCTCTCATTCACTCACCAATGTGAACAGCTTATCAAGTTGGGCCTATGTTGGGCCTATGCAGAAGCGTTGGAATTCCATACACAGTTGATAAGATTCAAAAAGATAGCCAGGGGACAAGGTGCGCAAGGGGTACCATAAGCGATGGGAACAGGGTGCGCCGGGGGAACCAAAGGCGAATGGGCTAGGGCATATTGGATGGGCACATTGGATTTGCCCTTGGATTTCCTGCTGTACCTGCAAAAAGGCGCCTAGCCGCCGATGGTCATGACTTTCTTTGACTGTCTGCTCGGCCTGACGAGGATCTTTGCACTCAGTGTCTTTGCAGTGCCTGTTTGTCACGTTCATCGTGTGTGTTTGTGTGTGTCACAGTGGGTTGTGTTGCATACATGTGACTGTTTGTCACAGTTCATCTTTTGCTTCCATGAATATGGGCGATCCGCCAGTCCTGTCCTCGGCGCTGCAGAGCTATCACACCCATCCGAAATCTGGTTTGCCTCCAAAGGCTTCCGCATCCCGCATCCAGCGGATTGCAGCCGCGTTTTTGGCCGCAGCCGTTGGGTCACTGGTGGTGTGTCTGGGGCAGAGACCCGATCCCGCCTCCGTCGCTGTGGTGCACCGCATCGTCACGCCCTTGGCAAAGGGTTCGGCATCACCCACCTCCCGGTTGTCACCATCGTCACCGCCAACACTGCAGACGCCCGACGCCATTGAGCGGGTGCACGGAGCATCAATGCAGACCGCCGCCGCAGGTGCCCCCCAGGTGGCCGCGCAGCCGCAGAGCGACGGCAGTCCAAGACTCACTTCGAAGCCGCATTCCGCTCCCAAAAAGGCACACCAGCCCACGTCGTCCGGTGCTCTCTTTGCGGCAGCCGTGGCCCTCTTCACCAGCGCCTTGATCGCCGTAAGAGCCCAGAGCCTCCGAAGCGCAAAACGGCCGGACGTTGCAGATCTGCTCGAGAACGGGGCCAGTGACACACACCGCTGGGCCCTCTTGGCGTCCTCAGGCCGAAACGACGACGACTTCGGCGGTCGCCCCAGACCCAAGTCCAAACTGCCGGGCGACGGCAAACTCTCCGACACCGAGGCCCTGGGGCTGCTGGCGTCCACCACCGCGTTGGTTGCGCTGCTGTACGTGCTCATGTTCTTCAACAACGACATCCTGGACTTCCAGGACAAGTTCTCCGGGCAGTACGGGTTCACCATCGCCGACGTCTTCGGGGCGGTCCTGTGGTCTGCGGCCCTTTGGTTTACCACGCCATACCAGGTCGTGCTGGTTTTTTTTTTTGAAAACCCAAGTTGAGTCCGCCCGCCCCTTTGTCTAAGGTACCGTCTGGCATACACGGACAAAAGGTGTCGGGGCTCCGCCGCGTGTTGCCGCTACATTCGTAACATGAGTTGTCATAGGTCCGTCGGTGGGGACCTATCGCTGGACTTTCCACTGCTTTATGTCGAAGCTACCGTCTTGTCTAAGCTACAGCGGGCATAGGGACCGTGTTGATTTGGGATTATTTGGGACCCAATTTCAATTCGGCACCAAATGTAGTGCAGCCACACAAGACATGACTTTGGTGATGACTTTGCCAGCCACATAGACATGTTTTGTGAATTTTTGCACACTTGAACCCACATAGCTCTGATTTTGGGGATATTTGCGGGAACTTGGGTGAAGGTTAGGGTGCACTCATACCATGCGGTCACTCACGTGTCGTACGCGCAAGCTACGGCCTTGTGTACGCTACAGTTGGCGTAGGGACCGTATTAAGTTGGGACTTTTCCGTAGCTTAGACAAGGGGAAGGAGCAGGGATGCATTGGAAGGGGGGGGGGGTACCTCCCCCCCTCCAGGTCGTCCAGCCAACGCCCAGCCACTGTCTCCTTGACGGCAAGTGCCAGCTTCAATGGCATTTGCAACCGACAGTAACGGCCCCCAACCGCTTGGGCAACCTCCTCACCCGCCTGCCTTCCCTAATGCATCCCTGGGGAGGGGTTGGGAAACTTTATAGTTTTGCCTCGGCGGGCGGGGGGGGGGGGTTCGGCCAGGTAGGCTCGTTGCATGGCGGCCCGAAAATTGCTTTGCGGGGGGGCGATGGCATGGGCGCCCGCGGAAGGAGGGTTGGGGGGGGGTTCCAGAAACGGGCTTCCGTGCCGGACCCTTTGTTTTGTGTAAGGACGGATATTGCCACCAAAGGCGCTGAAACACAAATTTTGGCCCGGAAAATTTTTTTCACGAAAAAAATTTCCCCCACATGTATGTAGTCAAAATGATCAGCGTGACGCGGGGATCATTTTGAGCCATGCATGTTGGGGTCGGACCCCCCCCCCCCCCCCGGCACGGCAGGTAGGGCAGCCCCAGCCCAAACCCCCCTCCCGGCACGGCGACCAAGGAGGGGGAGGGGGGGGTTGGGCAAATGGGCTTCCGTGCCATCCCCCCCCCGCAAAGCAATTTTCTTCCCGCCCATTGTGACTGCAGTTGATGGCAGTTTTTCTGTTGGCCCACCATGGGTGCCACTCGCCCGCACTAGTATCCGGCTTTGGTTTCTGGGCTGTTGCGGGATGCGGGCCCGGGGGGGCGGCCGGGCCCGGTCCTTGTGTGCGACCCCCCCCCCCCCCCCGGGTTTTGAGAGATAGTGGGTTGGGGGGCATGGCGCCAACGGCGCTCAATTTTTTTTGTGCATGCTTCCCTTTCATCAAACCATCCATGCTTTGAGCGCCAGATTAGCAAGATATATCCAAGCAAAGACGAGAAAGCGCTATTATCACATACATACCTCCAGACCCCCAAGCCCCCAGACACACATCCCCCCTGGAGGTATGCATGTGGTAGTAGTGGGTCGCGCACAGCCCGCCCCCCCCCACTTTGCCCCCCCCCCCCGCCGAACCGCCAACCCCCCCCCCCCCCACCCTCCAGCCGACCTTTGCTTTTGGGTTGTTGTGACGCTGGGCACCATACTTGGTTTTGTTCATTGTGATGCCCTATTTGTTCTGACACGACAGGTGCCCTATGTGTTTGGCGCTGGCACACGAAGGTTATATTTTATGCTATCAGGCTTGGCAGCTGCCGCCTGCTCCCAGTGTGCACCCGCTTCCAGGAAGCGGCATGTCGGATGCTCGTGTACATATCAGGCTGTGTCTTAACGACTGGATGTAGCATAGCAGTTGATTGTGGACAACACCTGGAACATTGGCTGGAATTGCCTGGGCGGGGGCATCCAGTATCTGTGACCGACCATGATTGAGCCCCCTCCAGCCGACCCTCCCCTGAACTGCCCCCGCCCCCCCAAGTTTTGACAGATAGCGGGGGGGTTGGGTCGCATCAGGACCGGTTGTAGTCGCCCCCCCCCGGGGGATGCGGGGTTCAAGGGCCCGACGGTCGGGCAGGGCAGCAGGCTGAGCAAAACAACTTCCGGAGCCACAAACTGAAAGCTCTCAGAGGGCCAGCCCATCACACAAAAGTACACCCACATCCCCAGGCCAAGGGTCAGTGGGTTGGCCGGCGGGGTCAGCTCAGAATTGAGACGATGCGTGGGAATGGGGCGATTGCGTGCTGTGATGCCGCCCTCGTACCATTCTTCGAACGACTGCGCAGGTGGTCCTGCTGTTCCTGGGCGGCATCGAGGCCGAGCGCCCCAGCGACTGGTTCATGGCGCGGCTCAGCCGCGCGCTCGGCGTCGACACAGCGGCGGTGGGGTACGAGCCCCCCGTCGGGGTCCGGCTGTGCGCTGTGGCCGTCACCGCGGCCGCGGGTGCGGCGGCGGCCGCCGCGTTCGAGGCGACCCTCGGCGAGGCGACGTGGTCCGTGAGCTCCGGAATGGGGCTCCTGTTCTCCGCCGGGATCTTCGAGGCCGGCCGGCCGCGGAAGCTGACGGTGGAGGAGGTGCAGGAGCGCGAGCAGAACTGGGAGGTGTTCGCGAAGTGGGCGGACCTGAAGCTGCAGAAGAAGGGCAACTGCCACTTCAACGACGTCTCGGACGCCTTCCGCAAGTACCCGCCGCACGGCCGGTACCGGTCCACCGACGGGCTCTCGGACCAGCGGCTGCGGCAGCTGATCCGGCAGTGGGCCCCGGCGGCGCGGCGCACGCGCGCCGGCTTCTACAAGGGCCTGAGCCTTGTGCCGAGCCAGCCCCCGCCCGCGGGGGCCCCGCGGGCCGCCGCGGAGCCTGCGACGGAGCCTGAGACCGCGACCGACGCCCTGGAGGAGCTGCTGAAGTCCTGAGGGGGCGCTGTGTGTGTGGCGGAGGGTGGAGACGCGCCCCTGCCGCAGTGCCTGCCCCCCGGTCTCGTTGCTCGACGAGGCAAGCACCTCCATGGCCCAGTCCACGCCGCCCCGCTTGACCGAGCCCCACTGCCTGGGGAGGCGGTGCGGCTGTACATGCGAGTTTCTATCGATGCATTCATTTTCAGTGTGTTCAGGGGGAGTATCAGACGCGGTGCGCGCGCGGTGCACACTCGGTGCGTATACTGGGCAACCTGAAAATTGCTCTGCGGGGGGGGGGGGGGGGAGGCAACTGGAACAGCGGGAACAGAGAACCAGAATGGAGCGGATGGCAGAGCGTGCGCATGGGAGGCAGCGACAATAAAGGGGATGGCTTGGCCAGCCAACCCCGTCGCTACCGGGTGCCAGGGCAACCCCTGCTCAACCGGCATCAGGTGGGGGGTGTCTCCCGCAGCCCAGATGGGCTGTCTGCGCAACAGGAGTGGGAGCCCATCAGGGGCAGGCCAACCGTGAGGGGGAAAAGAACATATGGTGGACGGCCCGGACAGCGCGTGGAGGAACAGGGCACCTGGGCCGCACAGAAACACAGCGAGGCAGGCAATGGACGGCCTGTGGACAGAGGTGTGTGGACAGCAAAAACAGTCAAACGACCTCGGCAACAACCAGCACATCCTCAATACGCCAACTATTGGGCGCCATTGACACGCAAACGGCACACCATGCCACATTCAGCACAGTCCCAACACACCAACCACTGGGCTCCGCGAACGCGGAAACGACACCAGCAAGAGCACCGGCCGCAGCGGCCGACAGAAAGTAGCGACCCGACGCAACATGCGAAGGGAAGAACGGGTGACCGTCCAGGGCCCCGTAAAGGAGCAACAACCAGACGGAATGTCACACAGGGGGGGGGGTGACATGGACGCCCGCCGAAGGAGGGGGGGGGGGGGGTTGGAGAAATGGGGTTCCGTGTCGGGCCCTTTGTTTTGTGTAAGAACGGATGTTGGCGCCAAAGGCACAGGAACACAAAAAGTTGGCCCGAAAAAGTTTTTTCCACCAATAATCCCCCCCCCCCCCCCACATTTGAGTAGTCAAACTGATCAGCGCGACGTGGGTATCATTTTGAGCCATAGATGTTGGTTTGACCCCCCCCCCCCCCCCGGCACGGCAGGTCTGGCGCCCCTGCCCTGAACCCCCCTCCCGTCACGGCGGCCAAGGAGGGGGGGGGGTTGGGAAAATGGGCTTCCGTGTCACCCCCCCCCCCCCCGCAGAGCAATTTTCTTCCCGCCATGTTGTGTGGACCGTTTCAGCTAATTTAGAGACTACCTGCTGCTGGCGCCTATGCTTTTGCCCAAAACCGTACCTGACACTGCAGAAGGAACTTGGGCAGTGTAGCCACGTGCAAAGTAGGGGTTTGTGTGCAATTGTTTATCATTGTTTGTCGCTGCAGTGGTTGCATGTGAGCTCGCCCATGGGGCCCCGCACCCCCTGCCATAACTCTTCCCCCAGCAACCCCATCAAGGGACAGTGTTTACAGGGGCTTCAAAGGTAGACCATGTCTCGGAGAAGTTGTTCAAATACCTGACGCGGTGCGCGCGCAGTGCGTGAACTCCCCCTCAGCGTGTTCAGTATGTCAGCCTCTCAACGAAGGCAGGACGGTTTTTTGAGGTGCACATCGGTGGTCCGCTGATCTGCGGCCACTGTTGCCTGCGTGCCTTGTTTACGCGGAAGGGCCTCTTGCCGGTTGCTGCGTCGATCTTCTGTCTGACGGTTTAGCGACTCGTGGCCCGAATGTGACACCCGAAGCCAAACCCTTGGCCAATAGGACACCCTCACTCTGCTCGCCAGAGTCCGTCCTGTGCAGCCCCATAAGTCGGAGCCTGTACCCCTAGGGACCTGCCCCCGAGGGCAGACCCGACTGTGGGGTGTGTGGCGCTTCCCTTGCGGAGAGCAGCCAACGCAAATTAAGACGCCGTCATAGCGTTCGCTATTATATTTGACCTCCGTGCTCCTCTGCCTGCATCGCAGCGATTGTGCCATTTTGTGGCTGCGGCACAAACTGTCCTGGGGCATACCAGGCTGGGCTCTTCACATGGTCCATTGGTCAGGAAGCTCGGGGGCCATACCCGAGAGGGGCTATGTGGCCATGAAGCCCCAGCCTGAGGACACCAGCATCACTGTTTCCCTCACCACTGCGCCCCCAACTACCGCCACCCAACAGCACAACACTGTGGCACGGACAGGACATCACCCGACTGGCCACGTGCTCGTTTTGCCTAATTTGCCGTCAATAAGATCAACAATCCACTAGGTCTCCCACCGGAATGGGATCACTCAGGTGCAAAATTTTCAGAAAAGCATGCATGGGGGGCGCACCGTGCGCTGTGTCCGTACTGTGCGCGCGCTGTGCGAAAAGCAGGCTATTTTGGACCCGTTTCCCCGATGACCAAGGTAACTACTGTGTTCCCATACATAGGACTGCTCAGATTCTTACTCAGTCCAATAACTTAGATAAAGCTATGTTTCACACTGAAAATGCCGGATGGCTGTCTAAATCTGCTGGGGTTTTTGCCGGCGGACGTATGCTTCCCTAGTGGTTTGCTGGGTGGTCACAGGAAACCTAATTTACCAACGGGCCTGTGCAGAAACGCCCCCATGGTTTATATCCTGGCTGGCGCTGGCCGCATCAACACCCAGCTGGGCCACGTTGCCCGCATTCTCTGAGTATCCTCTACCAGACCTCCTTTCCCTCCTGACCGATTCTACACCGCAAATTTTCCAACTTCTACACAAGAAGGCTTCTGCGCATGTCAGACGTGTTACGGGAACGCCTCTGCCGGAGTCCTTTCTTGTACAGGTGCCTTTGACGAACTCAAGGTATCGGGATGGTGTGGAAGGGATGTTTGGAACTGGAACATGGACTGGAAATCATGCGACGGTATACGTCAAATGCTTTTACCAAGCCCAAAGGTAGAGGACCTCCTCTGCTCCAATAAGATCAAGTTCTACCCCAAATTCTCCAGGGCCACCCTGCCAACATTCTCAAGTTCCTGAAAAAGGCAACGTCGACGGTTGCATTGCAACCTGTGACCCTGCTGATGGGTCTGTCTGCGTCCTCAGCTCTGCAAATGTCCTCGATCAACACTTATGCAACACATGCCCCGTCGCCAGGTCTCATTTATCAGCTGCCACATTTAGCTCCTTTACTCGACTGGCCAATTGTGCTGGCATCCCTAAATCTGCTGCAACATGTTGGTGGAGCTGTCTTTTGTCTAGTCTGCAGTCCTTGCATAATGATACCAAGGAGTCTGTCATAAAAAGATCTGGGGTGACCACGTAAAGAGGCACAGGAAGCAATCTTATGATTTCGTATTCTTACCAATGGATAAAAATGCAAACAGCGGGTGGCTGAAACCCTGAAAGCATTCGCGGACAGTGCTCCTTCCAAAAAATAGTCTCGGATGCGAACGGCAAGCATCCAGCTACACAAGAGACTGTACCCTCCCTAATCCTACTTGGGCTCAACATGTATATCTCAACGGCCCACTATCAAATGGCGAGATTTATGTTCCCAGTTTGCACGCCCACGCAAGGAAACCCTAAAACTGGCGAGCAGAGCCCTGTCCCTCCTTGCTGCTGCTGCTGCTGCTGCTGCTGCTGCTCGCAACCTCTTACCCTCATGGGTCATTTTGAAAATGAGTCAGGTTGTTGATTTTGCTGAAAATGTCTCCAAATATTTTGCCTTCAAACTCCGAAACACGAGTTGCGGAGAGGGATGAAAAGGAAAGTCTTTGCAGCTGCGCGTGATGTCATCAGGTTGGTCGTACCACAGTGGCGCAATGGCCAACTGAGAGTAGGCAAGATCAGACTGTGCTTCAGCATCTATAAATCTGTTGCCTCTACAGACAGACAAGAAAGAGCCTATTCCACTGACTGCACCACCATGTGGGCAGACGAAGTGCTTGAAATCCTGTGGTTTGATCTGCACTGTAATGACCTCTTTGTCATGGGCACCTTGGTGGTTGGGCAAATCAGAGGTGTCGCCATTGGTGGCCTCATGTGAGTTCAGGCTGCAATTTTGTTTTGCCTCTGCCAAGAATTCATGTGGATCCAAAAACCCCTACACCTGCAACATTGAGTTGTCCCCTCCTTTCCTATGCAATAGCTGTGCCTCTCTTCTGCTTCCTGCACAACATTGTGATGTCAATTGTAGGATGTGTGTTGCTGAAGTGTCTTTTGCAATTTCAAGCCAAAATTTGCAATCTTGAACTCCGAGAAGAAGCCGAAGGCCTCATCCTCCCCTCCTTGAAGCACACTGTTTGAATCTGGGGGCAATTGAAGTTGGCTTTCCAAATTCCAATCTTGAATTTAAGCTTGTGCTAGCGGTGAAAAGTTGCATGGCCCGCAAGAGCAGTTTATGGGCCACATTTGTGACATCAAGAGATTACTTCACTAAAATCCCCCCCCTTTTTTGAACAGATGTGTCCAAAATTCATTGCTTGGTCAGGGGCCACCCCCCCCCTCCCATGCCCCCCCCCCCGAAACAAGAATCATGCCCCCCGCCCAGTCTCTGGCCCCCCCTTTGGGAATGAAGAGGCATGGCCCTTTTTACTGAAACACCGGTGTTTGCTATTCTGCAAGGTCGTGGAATCATACTCCCTGAGGACCACTATAGGACCCTGCTTGTTCAGTTTCAGTCTCTTATCCTGCAAGAGGTGCAAACAAGCGTCAGAAGTTTGAAATGCTGCTGTCTGAAGCTGAATCTGCAGGTGAACATCTGAGTGAAGGTGAGATTTTGTTTTATTTTGCAAAAGATGCCAACTGACATTGCGACTCACTTGAGGAATGAACAGAGTAATGAGAAGGTTAAGTCGTGGTGGGCCGAAGTTGCTGGCTTGGGATCTGCTGTCGACAGGTTTACTGTGCATGATGCATTCCTCAAGGTTCCCTCAGGGCAGTCTATCAGAGAATTCAGCAAAAGGTCGCCAGGGACCATGTTAGACGTCGTCCACGGAGAAAATTCCCTAGAAAACACAGGCCATCTTGGAGGATTCCCATTGTACTTAGGCTGTTTTGTGATATTTCTCATCTTCAGTGACAAGGGATTGAGCATCTCCTCTAGGCTGGGACCAGCAAGAATGGGGTTGAGCTGAGCAGCACTACTGAACTGCAATTTCAGCAAACCGCTAACAGACAAGACTTAAAAGCTTTGATCTTTGCACAGTGCCACAACACTCTCCAATCGCCTGAAAAGATAGACACTTAGAAGGTGTGCTGAAAATATTCAACACATTCAACTCATAGCTACCACACAAAATATTTACTAGTGACACAAACAGTCTCTACTTTCAAAAAAAACCAGCGCGATGCACCAAAGGTTGCAAAAACCCCACTGCAAAGAGTGTTTACAAAAAAAAATACATCCTAAAAGACCCTGGTAGGTTGTTTGGCACACATTAGTCCAAAAACAAAAACTCAGTGCAAAATCTGCTCAGTAGGTGGAAACATTAGTTTTGTGAATAATGTAAATTACTTCATTCATGCTTCTTTGCTTAATTCTGTAATACATTCAACCCAAAGCATTGCACAGTGTGACGAATGGAAGAAGGGGACCGGGAAACAGTACATAGCACCATATGCGCATCCACATGGCTCCAACAATTGCAAAGCAGCGCACAAATGCAGCAAAAGATCGTCGCAACGAACTGCGAAGCACCCCGTTCAAAAAAATGTGATACATCAATTGCCACCTGATGTTCCAAAAATGCATACCATCAACCAATCCCCACCAAACGAAAGCGGCACGAATCCAACTTCAGCGCATCCCATACAAGTTTTGGGACACACAACCACTACTCAGTTTTAGATGCCAAATCATTACGTACATCACCATATCATCACACGCAACCTGAACATTTGCCTGGCAAACCAGCTGGAGGATGCTCTTCATCGGCCCAATCGAAGGCCGCTTGCAGCCAAATTCCGAGACGCAGGGCAACTGCCCACACCATGGATTCTTGCAGCCTACTTGACACTGCCGCCGAGAAAAGAACACGAAGAGGACACTAGGAATTCCGCAAGCCGCCGCGTCCCCTAGTTCCACATTTCACTTCAGTGCAGCTAAAGGCAGCAGACCTTACTGTGTGCACCGATGCATTCACCAAAAGTTTGAACTTGAGCATCCACTACAGCGGCTGCAAAAAGTCTACAAGCGAAGCTCTACACAACCTTGATGAGAGCGAAAACAACTGCGACTGCAAGATGGGCGTCAGTAGCCTTGCGCTACGCTAGCTGGCAAGCTTGCCGACTTTGACCCAGTGTTTCCTCACGGTGTTCCTTCGCCTGCAGCGCTTGTTTGCACTGCCTCTAGCAACACTTCAAGCTCTCGTGTCTTAAGATGAATGACTAAACCTTGGACTTTGATCCTCCAACCTGACAAACACTTCTCTGACGCTTTTTGACCTCGAAGATGTTCCTTACTACACGCCCGAGCAATCTGCTGCAGCGCCGCGGCACGAACCGACAGGTGCTCCAATTCGTGCACCGTCGGGTTCAACCGAACCTTAAACTTGTTGACACTTGCACGTGCCCTCGCAGCTGTCAGGAGTCTTTTGTTCATTTATATCACCAATGTGGTTTTGCGAACGGCGCATACTCTTCATAACATGTTGCAGCTCGTCCTTCATTTCTTGACGCCCTCGCCGATAACGGCGACACCTTTCGAAGAGCTCCGAAACCCTCTCCCACCTGTCTGTGTCATTGTTGAAGATTTGATAATTCATGTCTAGCAACCAGGCTCAAATGAATAGCTCAATGAGAAATGCATCGAGCAACTATACGCAAACTTCATTAAAGTTCGGCGATTGCAATCTTGTAGTGATACTAATTCCAAACCCAAGCCGGTTGGCTGGCGGGGTGACGGCGGAGGGGGAACAGGACCAACAGTATTAGGCTGCGGCGGTGGCGGTGGGGATTCGTCCACCACAATATATTGTGGTGACTCATGAACCACCACAGGTGATTGGATTCTCGGATGGGAAGCAAAAACAGGCTCCGAGCCCTTTGCAACCTCTGGATCCCCCCCCCCAATTGGGCAGTACCCGCGATTGGGGGTCCTCCGTAAGAGATGTAGTTGTGGGGGGAGAGACCAAGTTTATTGGGATGGTTGCTGAACCTCCCTCCACCGGATTCCCCCCCCCCCAGCACAGATTGTTAACCTTCCGCATCGCCGGAGAATCATCCACTAGGGATGGACGATCTTTCGTGCCACTCATAGGCACTGGAGATGTAGTACCGGCCCGGTCCTCCGTAGGCTCCGGAGATTCCACGACAAGACACGGGCGGTCTTTGACGCCGCTCATAGGCACCGGGGATTCCTCCACAACAATGCACTGAGGAGCCGGACAGTCCTCCACCATGATGTAATGGGGTGCCGGGGATTCTTCCACAAGCATGGGGCGATCCCTGGTCCCCGACATAGGTTCAGGCGGTGCAGGCGACGAGGCAACGGAAATAGGGGAATGACGGAGGGCGCGACGTTCCAGCACTCGAATCTCCTCCTCCTCATCCTTGTTCCCCTGTTCCAACGCCAGGGGGAACCACTGGTCACACTCATCCTCCTCGATTTGCGTGGGGGATTCTTCGATGATCGTAGGATTTAGCCTGGATCCGCTTGGGGGATTGGGATACGCTCCCAAGGAAGGAGATTCCTCCACCAGGGAGGGAAACCGCCGCGATCCACTCATTGGAGTGGGCGACGATTCCACCATAGTGGGGTTCTGCCTAGTCCCTGACAGGGCTTGCTGGATCAGGGCCACGGCCTCTCGAGCCGGACCCAGATGGCCATGGGGATCAGGTGTGAGCGAGTCAACTTGACGGTTTTTAGCGTCGAGTTGGTCAACAATAGGGCTGATGGGCCCTGCTGCGAACAGGTTTTTTCTGACCTGAAGCTCTGGCAACCCCCCTAGTGACGGAGGAGTGCCAGAGTCGACCACGATGGGGCCCATTGGCGAAGCCATCGTACCCCAGTCGGCAGTGCGCGAGGATGCAGCGTTCGTACGCTCAATCACTCTAGTAGATGACTCGATTATTGCCCGATTCTCGGCGCTAATAACGGTTCCCGAGCCTGTAATAGGCAGTTGTGGCCCTCTTAGCTCTCTCTGAGGGTGGCGGTCTATCTCCCCCCCAACCATCCCAGGTACACCAGCTGGATCTCGAGAATGGGGTGCCCCGAGTAAGGGCCCCGATATATAAGTACACGATGTACCGTGTATGGTGTCCTTGGTTGAACGGCACTACTCAAATGTTCAGAAAAGGATAAAACCATTTGGCAAAAATTTGGGGGTGCAGGGGCTAGAACCAACACACCTTGGACCCAAACCAAGTACTTTACTAGCTGAGCAGTCTTGCTCATTGGGTACAGTTCATTGTATACACAAATCTTAGGCGGCTCAAGTTGCATGGTGAAAATGTGCCCAAAACTGCCTCTCTACGGCACTGCGAAAAAATAGTCCTTTTCGGGGCAACGTAAAACACAAGAACCAAAAATCCTGTGAAAAGCAATTAACTGATTCATTTTCCTTTATTTTCAACAAAACCGACTGCCCGGGAAAATGATTTATTTCCAGAAAAATGAAGTTCTTTTTTGGGAAATCACGACTTTTTGTTTCCTATACCACTTATGCTTTGCAATAAAAACACCCATGAGCAGAAAAGTTTATAGTGTTTTCAGCACTGTGTTTTTGCTTCTCCTGCTGCTTGCTGTTGCTGTAGGGTTTCCTGCTGCTTGTTTTGGAAGATGAAAACCTTTTGTTTGCAGAAATAGAGTCAATCCAGGATAACCCAAGCCAGAAGTGTGCAAGGAGAAGAGAATCAGGATCAAAGCATGAAGGGCTGCAGTGTAAACAGTGAAAGATGATTGGATATTCACAGAAACTGCAACTCAGGTCACAAATGAATGCATATTCACAAAGATAGCTGAAATGTTTTGGAAAAGAGTTAGAAAACTGCCCCAAGGTCACTCTCTCTCCATAGTGCCATCTCAGGAGATGTGCACTCTTTGTTTTGGGTCCCATATGTGCTGAGGTGGCAGGGCATGTGGCGATGAGGTCACTGCCATGTCACATGGGATCTTCCTACTTAGCTAGGCTGACCAGGAATTGAACCCAGGACCTCTCAAAAAGAGGTGCCCAGCCCCCTAGGGTGCATACCACTAGGATAGCTAAGAATTCATGGAAAAACATAGATAAATTCATAGGCTCTGCCTTGGATATGTCAGTTCTCAGTCAACTCAGGAAAAGATGATTTGCTTCACATTGAAAGGGGATTAAGGGGTCCACTCCATATCCTGATTGGCTGTTTGGTTCCATAGGTCAAAATGTGCTATCACCACTTTTGGTGGGACCAATACTAAGATACAAATGCATGGATGCTCAGTGCATCTCTAATACAACTAGAGTATGTCCTAAAGCATTGGAAAAGCACTTTTTCTTACTCCCCCCTTGTGCTGTGGTGGCCACCACTGTCGCATTTTAGGAAAAAGGGAATTTTTCTTGGCCTTTCCTTGGTTTCCACATCTACTTTAAAATACCTATAGTTTCCCTCACACAGAAAAATGGGCGCTCACCATGGCTGGCGCTCTTTTGCTGCACTGTTTGTAACATTTCCTACAGAAGACTCAGCGCTCATAGCGCTGCCGGGGGTCCTGTGGCTTGGTTCGGTTAGTATGGGAGCATGCCAAGACATGTGCATATGCATCCCTCCCTCCAAGACGCAGCGTCGACACAAACCCAACGCAAGACACAATATACACACTCGCATGGGTTCTCGTAAACCTGCTGGCGACCTGTGACCTGTCTTAGGGCGAAGGGAGTCGAAAGAAAATTAAATTGCCCCTTGGTGGGGTCTTGGGTTCTGCTCAGTCTCTCCAGGCACCTGCGTTTCGGCCCGAACACGGCCTACTCAGCGAGGCTGCGCGTGGGTATCTGCAGAGGCAGGAATGGGAGAATTATGGACGAATCCACGCAAAAACGAAGCGACGACACCAAAATCCGTCAAATGACGGCCTAGAATTTTTCTGAAACAACACACCTGAGCAGAATCCAATTGTGCATCAGAAGCACATTTTTATAGAAATTATAGTCATCTCTGGATTTTTTAAATCCAGAAATTCATACGCATAAAATGGCGGCGCGCAGGAGCGGCTCCTAGCGAAGCGCCGGAAAATGGAGAAATAATGGAATTATAAACGTATGTCTCACGTAGTCTTGAAAATGACGAGACACACATTAATAAATAAACATACAGATTCCACCCACACTAATAGAAGCTTCAAAAATTAAAGAATTCGAAAATGAACGAAAAGACTTCAATGAATCAGGTATAAACTACAGGTATGCTCGTCTCGTATGCCGCATACACATTGCTCGTCTCGTGTCTCCGTGAACGAGTCTTGTAGCAGCGCAAACAACGATAGGACGCGATAGACGGATTGATTAGAAGGATTGCAGATGATTAGCGGTCAGTTCAGGGTGATTAGACATACACACAAGTGCATAGCAACGTTCTTCGCGTGCGCCCCTCACTTGCTCTCTCTCCCAGCGGTAGGTAAGGTGAGTAAGCCCAGGCGGGGCCACCCCCTGGTGGAGTTCGTGATTGACGCTCAGATGGGCAGGTTTGCCCACGATCTTCGTGCATACTCGCGCATTGTAATGGGACTGCAGGGACCCCCTCAGAATCACATATATTTGAACTCTCGGTGGGGGAGTGCACCCCCAGAAATCTGACATCAATGAAATTGTTAGATAACAAATGATTAGAGAGTCAATCAGTAGTAGATATCATGTCAAATAGTATTTGTATTATTCTGGCACAATGATCGCCTGCGCAGAGAGTTGCCATTATGCAACTGAAGTAACTGTTTTCTACAGCGCATCATTTTCTCATTTAACTATTTTTTATTATTGTTTTTATTGTAGATCTGAGTGCTTGAATTCATTTTTCGGCATGCTGTATTTATTTTTCAAACAGGCATGCTTTTAGATCACTTGGCAGTGATCAATGTTTGGAGTTGATTGATTTGCTGCATGCCTTGGGGATCAATGGGAATCAGAGATAGACACCGATAAGTTTTTACAAAACTTATTACAATCTAAAAGCTGTACGACATTTCCATCTCCAAGGTCAAGTGCATCGCCGAAGCTGCCGAAGAGCTGCGTCGAGCTCTGGACCTATTGACAGCTGCCAGCCCAATCCGGAACAACGGCATCAACATGTTCTGTCGTCTGACCGCCAGCGATGCTGTTGAGCGATGCGTTATCAGTGCTTTGCTTCACGCAGATGGAGCTGATGACACCGCCACGGAGGAACTGCCTTGGAAGCCAGCGACGAAGCGGCTGTGAACGCTGTCACAATAGGTCTGTTTCGCAGGACCGATGCTGCCAATGGTCGCCGTTAAGATTCAATCCACAACGGCGCCGTAGCGAACCTCCAGCGCTGCGCGCAGCGGCAAACAACAGCGCCGCCATCACCACCATGAGCAGTGTTGTGGCCGCCGTCATTAGCGGCACTGGTCAGTGTTGCAAAGAGGCCACACGATGAGGTACCTCGCTTTGGCTGTGGTAACATTCACGTGAGCTCCGCAAGTGGGTGCAGCAGGTGCAAGGACGGCGGCGAATCTGATAGTGGCAAACGTTTGGACAGTGCGTTCAGTAAAACACGAGTGCGTGTCCCAGATACTCGCGCTGTCCAGAAGCTGGTGCTGTTCTGGATGCTCGTCAGGAGTACTTGCAGCACCAAGCTGTGCAAGAGATCATCTTTCCTCGTGTCCTACAAGCAGGGTTTTCGTCACCGCCCAGTCCAGTTTGCACCTCTGCTAATCTTGAGTGAGGCCGCCATCGCTGTTCACCAAGGTGTATGGCGCCGCCGGCTGCTGTGGAAGTGAGTTCTGAGGTGGCGGACCCGGAGCTGTCAGTTGCTGGCTCGTTGCCTGCTGCTGCCGCTGCTGATGCTCGCGCGTTGCCTGTTCCTGAATGACAGCGCCGTCGCGGCCCTCATGCTGATCGTGCCAATGCATGTCTTGGCGCAAAGACAGCAGTTGCAGCGCGCTACTGCTATCACGAAGGAGTTCGCCGTGCTGCGCTGTGGGTCTGCAGTGCGCTACTGCCTTTTCGCAGCGCGCTACTGCTATCACGACGGAGTTCGCCTTGCTGCGCTGTGCGTCTGCAGCGCGCTACTGCCTCTTTGCAGCGCGCTACTGATATCACGAAGGAGTTCGCCTTGCTAACAACCTTGGCGCCGCTGCAGTTATCGCCGCTGAGTTCGCCCGTCAAAGCCTTGACGACAAGAACGGCCCACCGACAAGCCGGAGGAGATATACAAGCTGCAGCTAAATTTTGGGTGTTCCAGAGAATTTCGACTGTTGCGATTATTAGTATTAATTTTTCTGATCGCTTTGTGGTGTGTTACTTTTTGTTGGTGCCACAGAGAGCAGTGCTGTTAAGTGCATTGCTACTCTGTGAATGCCTCAGCCCTTCTCTTGGCACCTGTCGTCTGAATGCGTGAACAGCGTCCGCTGCCGATCGGAACCGGTGAATTTCGCCTGTGTTGAGCATCGAGGGAGAACCTGCGGACGGAGTCTCTGAGGCGGAGAACCAAACGAGGAAGCATCAAATTTTTAAACCTTTACAAGGTTCTGCAGGGTAGTAGAGTGCAGGCTGGAGGGTAGGATACTTTTGTCAGTGATTTTGGTTGGCTGTTTGTTTATCTGTTTTGTCTTGTCTGATTTTATTTTTACTTCGTGTTTAAGGTTGAATCACTGATTTGATGTGAGATGCTGATGAATTGCTTGCATGCTTGCTTGCAGACGGGCCCTGCGTGTTTTGCGGTCCGTCTACTATCAATAATGCAGCCCTGATTTCATACAGGAGCTGAAGTTTTTTTTCCTTGTACCCTCCCATCATTGATTTACTTGAGCTTGTCATTTGTTACTTGAAGGATTGGTTTGATTTGATTGCTTGTATTGGATCTTGACTTGAATGTTTGTGCCAGTGGCTCTGATGTAGGGCCTGATTGTCTTGCTTGTGGTGATTGCATGATGTTGCTTGCTGGATGCTTGCATGCTGAGCTGTGAATGAGTTTGGCTTTTACTTGTTGTTGGCGCTGTTGCGTCCAGTTTTTGCTGGAAAGGTGGCTGCCTTTTCCTGTTGCTGACGCTGTGTTGCTGTATAGTTTTTTGGCTTGTGAACGCCGGCTTGGGGTGTTCCCAGCCAGAACAGATTACCATATTATTATAGAGCAGCTCTTGTAGATAGGGGCAGGTGGACACGTCAGACGTGACGCTGTGGTAACTGATCACTACCCCCCCCCGGCAGAACAGGACAGCGACGGTGTCAGCCGAGTGCTAAATGGAGATTGAATTTTTTTTTGACAGATCTTATTTTTTTTCTGAGTGTCTATTCATCTGCAGTTTTGGTTGTGTTGTTTTGGTTATTGTTTACTTTGGTATTGTATGTACCCAGTATCATTTACCATGCTGACGTACCAGTTCATACTCTTTTACATGCAGATACAAATACCAGTCAGGACAGGGACACAGCAGCTGGCAACTGAAATGCCACTGCACATGTTACCATACAGTATGGTGCTCTGTGTATGTTCTTTTGTAGTTGACTGCTGATACTGACTATTGTTCCAGGGGTGTCTATTGTATTGTCTGCAGTCTATCGAATGTTTCTTCTTCTACGCTACACATGCATGTTGTATTTGCATGGTTGTTGTTGTCTACGCTTCTCAGGCAAACTTAGCGTGGTCGATCTCTGATGGTGGACGGAAGTGGGGTATCTCAGTGGACTTAAGTAAAGATGGCACACGAAGACGACGGGGCTGTGTACATTACATTTAAGTTTTGCCGAACTGATTTTTTTGTCAGAGAGCAGAACTCCCCTTCAGTCTTTGCCTACTTTGCTTTGTGTTGTCCCGCCCACCCACCCATTGTTTTTGTTTTCGCGAAATGGGGTATTTCAAGGATTCCTGCAGCCCATTAAACATTTTTCAGCTGGGCAAGCCACTTCTGCTAGGCGTGGCTTACAGCTTGGTGGGGGAGTGTAATGGGACTGCAGGGACCCCCTCAGAATCACATATATTTGAACTCTCGGTGGGGGAGTGCACCCCCAGAAATCTGACATCAATGAAATTGTTAGATAACAAATGATTAGAGAGTCAATCAGTAGTAGATATCATGTCAAATAGTATTTGTATTATTCTGGCACAATGATCGCCTGCGCAGAGAGTTGCCATTATGCAACTGAAGTAACTGTTTTCTACAGCGCATCATTTTCTCATTTAACTATTTTTTATTATTGTTTTTATTGTAGATCTGAGTGCTTGAATTCATTTTTCGGCATGCTGTATTTATTTTTCAAACAGGCATGCTTTTAGATCACTCGGCAGTGATCAATGTTTGGAGTTGATTGATTTGCTGCATGCCTTGGGGATCAATGGGAATCAGAGATAGACACCGATAAGTTTTTACAAAACTTATTACACGCATGCACACACGCATTAAAGGGTAGGCCACGCGAAGTGCACACGGTAAACCTTGTTTAGGCTACCCAGGGGCTCCTCAGTACGTTCTTTAAGAAAACCTGAGGAGTCCCTTAAAGCTTGCTTGCTTGACAAGGGTAGCTGGTCCTCCAGCGTGTTTGCGGACAGTGTATTATAGGTCACACTGAGAAGGGTATAATACCTGGAGTGTGGCTTGGTTCCTCCGCCGCAAACGCCCCTTCATTTGCCTTTGTTTTACAGGTGGGCAGGTAGGGTGATTGGTGCAGCAGCATTTTTTTATGCCCTGCTAAGCAAGGGCGCAGATCACACAAACAAGTAACTCCGCCTCTGCCTGTGGCAGAGCAGGGAGTCCGACTTCATCGACATCTGCGCCGTGCACGCAAGAGCACCTCTTCCCTCCAAGCCCTAGCAGGGGAAACGCGTTGTGGCGTCCCCTGTTAGGCCACAGTTGCTTAGCAGCGCTGTGTTCTCTTGTCATTTCACAGGAGGGTCGCTAGGACCCACGAGACCTTTGCCTTCGCAACGCCCAGTAGAGTGTGCGTGTAGGAGTGGTAGTCCTGAGTGGAGGCTTGAGCCAGTTGTCCCAGTGCTCGCCCACCAGGATGGTGCCACTGTAGGGTGTGTAGGACCTGTAGTGCGTGTGTCACTGTCCCACCCGTTTCCTGCAATTTTAGCAAGGTTGCTGGGCTGTGGCAGTGGTTAGGTCAGTGTTTTGGCCATTTAGCAAAACGGCGTTTTCAAGCCTTCATAGCTTTTGGCCACCCCTCCCTGTAGTAGACACATAGGTAGGGAAAACAATACCTGGATTAGTACGCTGGGTATTCCCCAAAGGTTTTGCGCCAGCACAGAAATTGGGCGCTTAGGGGAGGGGAGACCCGGGGCGTACCCCGTGGCATCAATAAGCCAACCCTCCAGGTTTAGCAAGCGTGCAGACTTGGGTATAATTAGGACACCACTTCTGCGACTTGCTCTCAGGACCTTAGGAATAGCACACTCACACATACGCTTTGGCAGGTAAGGGTAAGGTTCAGTCCCTAGCTTTAGTCTTGGAGGCAAGCGTCTCAGCGAGCCTCAGCAACTCACCAAGGTTGTTCTGGGACAAGTAGTCAACCAGAACTGAGTTTAGGCGTCCCTCAGGTAGAACAAATGCAGAGAAGGGCTCCCAGGTGGCCTCTTCGACTCCAAACCCTTCCCAGAGGGTGAGGAAGCGCCAACCCTGGCGATAGCGGTGGCGTAGGACAGACTTCACCAGGTAGAAGCCCTCCTTAGCCATCTCCTCGGCGTTCATGTCGGGGAGTTCACCTTCAACTTCCATAGGGCTGGCAGCCCCTTGTAGATCCAGAGCGGCGATTTCCTCGTCGTTCAGCTCCCACTCCTCCCCACAGAGGTCTTCAGGATCATAGTAGCGCTTCAAGTGTTGAGCAGCGCACACCAGGGTCCCCCCTAGACGGGGAGAACACCGCACGGTGATACGGTGTCCATCCACAGATAGAATCTTGTACGGCCCGAAGTATGGGTCATCGCTGGTAGAGCGTGGCCAGGCGGGTAGTCGACTGTGGTGCACCAGCACCCAGTCCCCCTCTTGGTAGGTGGCCGGTACACGGTGCTTGTTCTTCTTGTTCCACTGACGCTCCCTCACTCTCTGGAGCATAGACTTGGCCTTGTCCACCTTCGCTTGTTGTTCTTGGACCCATTCACCCACTGAAGAATGGGTGTCCTCTGGATAGGGGGCATGTAGGAACCATGCCGGACGCCCTAGGAATAGCTCATGGGGCGAGTAGCCAGTAGCTGAACTCTCTTGGGAGTTCATCATCAAGGATATGACGGGGAGTAGTCTCACCCAGTCTCTGGTGCGTTCAGTTTTGCACCATATCCGTACGATCTCCTTCAGGACACGGATCTGTCGCTCACATAGGGGGTTGCTCGTGTGAGAGTAGGGAATCCCCGTAGACACCTGGACGTTGAGGGATCTCAGGACCCTCCTGTACCAGCCAGTATCTGAGCGTACTCGCACGTCCTCATCGGAGTTAATCTCCTTGGGCGCCCCATAGACACAAAACCACTCCTCCAGGAGTATCTTGATAGTCTCCTCCCCGGTAATGTGCTTGGTACATGGGAACACCCTGGTAAACCTGGTCAACCCACAGGTTACCACGAGGGCGAAGTCATAGCCCCCGAACTTCGGCATCTCCGTGTAGTCCACGTATAGAACACTGTTAGCACAGTGAGGGATGGGCAGGATCGAGTAGAGACCTCTGTCCCTGATATCCCCTGGTTCACAGGACCTGCACGGGCACTTGTCCACGATAGGCTGGAGGGTTTTCCGCAGTTGGTCGTCAGTCCACGTAGTGTGGAACCACTGCTTGAACAGCCTCAGGGTGCGGTCAGCACCCACATGACCACTGGACTCATGGGTCCACTTCAGCAGCGCTGGGACTCGGTCACTAGGCACCACAATACGGTCCTCGTGCCATAGGTAGCTCTTGTCCCTCTTCCACTGGTCTTGGTTGACCAGGAGGGGTTCAAGGCGTTTCTCCAGGCGCTTGTAGATATCCCCGAACTCCTTCAGGTACTCCGATTGTTGGAGTCCATCCAGGGGGCGTATCATCGTCATGTTGAGGTCCAAGTGGACGTCCATACGGCTGAACGCCTCCTTAGCCAGCGCTTCAGACCGGGCATGAATCAGGGCGTCGAAGTTGTTGCGCCTGATGTAGTCGGCACACTCGTTCTTCACTCCCTGGATATGGTGTACCGTCAGCCGTAGTTGACTGAGGTAGGTCCACCAGCGCCGTAGCTTGGCCTTCTCAGGTGGGGGACCCTTCTGGAAACTGCGGACCGGTTCTTGGTCGCATAGCCAGACCACAGGGTTACTCCCCAACAGTCGTGCTTGTGAGGATAGCACCAGCATACCCGCGAGCAATTCCTGCTCATAGGTGGAGTAGTTCCCCCTGGCCTGGTTCCACTTCCAGTTCCAGTGGCCCAGAGGTACTAGGACCCATTTGTCGTCAGGGTAGCTGTGCTTGAGGGTCCCATCTCGGTTGAGACCTTCCGTCCCCCATTGGGAAATGGCCGAGTCGAACTCCTCCTTCTCTAGTGCTTGCCATTGGAACAACGTTCCACCACCGCCCACATTGCTGGCGTCGGTCACCAGGATAATCTCCCCTTGTGCCCTAGGCACGCCCAAGCACTTAGCGTTGGCTACCTTGTCTTTGAGCTCGTCAAACGCTTGTTGCTCTTGTGGGCCCCAGCGCCAAGTAGTACTCTTCTTGATCAAGTCCGTCAGAACGGCGCTGGTGTAGGTGAAGTTCTTGATGTGGCGGCGATAGAAGTTGCACGCCCCAATGAAACTGCGTACATCATGAAGTCCTTTCTTGGGGTCTTCGTGTCGTACCTTGGCATCCATCAGGGGTTTGGCCTTAGAGGCCGCTGGGGTCCACCACCCATAGCCAACGTCAAACCCCAAGTACTGCATGGTCTCCTGCATGAACTCACACTTCTCCAGCTTGAGTCGAGTGTGGTTCTCCTGGCAGACAGCAAAGAACTCACCCAAGAGGATTAATTGATCCTCCTGGGTATTGGTACCGAGGCATACATCGTCGATATGAGCCTCCATCTGGGCACCACGGGATATGAGCTCCTGCACCTTAGGTCTCCTTCGTAGGATGGACAAGATCTTGTTCATCAGCTCTTGGAATAGAGCGGGTGCGTTAGCCACGCCAAACGGCATGACCTTCCACTTGAACACCCTCCCCTGAGGGGTGATGAAGGCCAGTAGTTCCTGTGCGTTGGGCGTCAGGTCCACTTGCCAGAATCCGCTTCGCTTGTCCATCTTGGTCTTGTAGCGGCAGGAGGCTATCTTCTCCAGGGTAGACTCCATATTGGGAATGGACCCTGAGTGGTTCAGCGTCTTCTTGTTCAGCTCTCCGTAGTCCACTACCAGCCGTTTGGCTGTAGACCCAGGTTTAGCCACCAGGAAACAGGGGCTGCAGTGTAGGGGGTAGTCCCCGTCCTTGTACTCCAGGACTAGGCCAGCGTCGATACATTCTTGTATCTGTCGCTCAATCTCGTCGGCCTGCTCTTTAGGAGCTGGATAGGGTCTCCTCCGGATCTTGTGACCCACGAACTCGGGTTTCAGCTTGAGGTACATCTGTACCAGCTTATCACATGAGGCTGGAGGGGGTAGTTCTCCGAACACCTCCAGATAGGTCCTTATAAGCTTCTGTACCCGCGGTTCCAATACCTTGATCTTGTCCTCCATGTCCTCGTCAGAGTGTAAGTTGCTTGCCCCCTGGGTAATAGATGTCGGGAGGTGATCCTCCACCGACTCTTCGCCCGTGGTAGTATCCTTCAGCCCTTGGTAGGCATATAGAAGGTCTTGTTCAACCATCTCCGGTGGACGATGGCAACCATAGGCACGCTCGAGGGGGTTCACATACACATTCCTCCGAGAGGTCGTCCTCCTCTGGGGTCCTCACATGGGCGCCCCACACGCTCTTCATGAGCTTAAGATCCACCTCCCTTTGCCAGGTGGTGATCTTCTGTTCGAGGTCCTCCTTCAATTGGGATAGGTCTCCCATACGTCCTTGCTTCAGTGGCCATGAGCTGCGGGTAGGCTTCGCGTAGCATAGCTTTTTCGCCACCAACTTCCTCTTGGAATCCACATACTCCCTGAGCCTGGATCGAGGGTCCAGCTCCTCGTCCACGGGGTCTTCCACCCTCATGGAGAGTAGGGGTTTCAGTGGGGCGACGTACTCGGCGTTCTCCACTTCCTCCACACAGGTCTGCACGAAGAAGGCGTCGTGCTCAGTCTCGTCTTCTGAGTGGATAGAGCTAGGTAGCTCAGATAGTCCACACCCAGAGACTCCATCAGGAACAGGTACATGACAGGGAGAGTTGGGGGCGTTGGTGTCAGTCACGACGTACTCATCTCCTCCGAGTGTAGTCTCAACAGCATCTTGAGGTCGTAGGCGATCCTTCAAGTCACCCAAGGCGAGTCCGTCGCTTTCTCGTTGTATAGCCTGGACCAGAGTCGGGTCCAGGTCCTCCCAGGGAATGGTGGTAAGACTTCCGTCCACCACGCTGAGCATACTCCCCCATCCGGGCTTCCCAATAGGCGTCTTACGTCCCAGAGGCACGTAGATGGCCTCATCAGGCAAACGAACAGAGCTGATAGTCAGCCTGTCCAGGAGGTTTCGCCAGTACTCGTTGCCCCCATGGGCTCCCCTATCGGCAGAACACAGGACCATACGGGAACGTTCCAAGGCCACCTTGGTCAGCACCTTCCCCAGTTCACTGAATCTGGGGTTCCCGTAGGCCATCCCGAAAGAGGGCCAGTAAAATTTGTAGCTGCAGTTCTTCCCCTTGCTGCAGTATAGGTCCAGTACATGCTGCTTGTCGCTGGCAAACAGCTCCACACTTAGGTCTTCTCGAGAGTAACCCAACTCCTTCAGACCTTGGTCTAGGACTTCCCCCAATAGTTGATGGTCCTCAGTTTTGGAGGCCGCCATCATGTTCGAGGGCTCCTCCTTCGATAGTCTCAGGTAACTCGAGGTATGTTCCGACTGCTCCAGTGGCACAGACTCTCTGCCACTGCCGTGGTCCACGTAGAGGAGGTAGGGCGCTTGCAGCGTCAGGGATTGTATCTGGGAGTGCTGTACGAAGAAGTCAGTCCCCAGTACAAAGTCGAAGGCCTCAGTGTCCATCACATAGAACCGATGGGCGATAGTCCTGGAGCCCATAGGTACCTCCACTTCACAGTCCCCGCAGCTGTGCACCACATGTCCATCCCCCATGCGTATAGCGGCGGTGGTCATGGTGTTCTTCAGGCTCCCACAAGGTAAAATTTCTTGGCCACTATAGATATTGTGGCGCCAGTATCCAATACCCCCAGGTATTCGCGTCCCCCTAGTCGGATACGTACCCAAAACACCAGGTCTTGGGTGCCACCAGAGCGTCCCCGTCAGAACTCCGCGGGACAGGTCACCTCGAACCCCTTGTTCCGCAATTTGCGGGCCATCCTCATGAAACGGCTCCTCTTCTTAGCGTTGCCGTCATCACCACCTTCATGCTCACGCTTGGCTCCTTGTTCTTGCTGGGCCTGCGTCTGTGAGCGTGTGGTAGGACCAGATTGCCCTCCAGAGGGCTCGGAGTTCCCCCCTGGATTAGGGTTGGGGTTGCCTCCGTTCTTGTCCTTGTTCTTGTTGTCGGGCTGGCGGTTAGCGCCTCCTCCTCGTCCACCTTGACCCTTGTCTTGCCCCTGACCACGTCCTTTCGACTTGCCCTTGCCGGAGTCGTTGCCTTTGCCTTTGCCTCCACCTTTGCTTGAGCCTTTGCCAGGATCTTCCCCTTTAAGCTTCGCCGATAGGCGTTGCCTACGGTAGCACTCATTCTCGTAGTGCTTCCGCTTACCGCAGAATGCACACGTGATGGTGCACCGGTAATGATCCGGCAGCTTCGCTTTAGCGCCGGTGTTCTTCTCCTGCTGCTTCCCCTGGACTACGAAGCAGTCTCGCTGCTCGCAGTCAGAGGCGTGCTGCAGGTGGCCCTGCTCGTCTCTGGCATCACACCAGAATAGCTCCTTCACGTTCTCCATGAGACGGGCGTGGGCGTGTTTGGGGGTAGTCCCCTGCCCAGGTCGGGACCCTTGGTACCCTTTGCCATGGCCTCCAGAACCTCCACCACCCGGACCGTAGTTGTTCAAGTGCTGGTCGCTCTCCTTCTCCAGGGCCATCTCCAGGAGCAGCACACATAGATCCTCGTAGCGGAGGGATCTAGCCTTGCGCTCAGCCGTCAAACGGCACTCGTCCCATAGCTCTCGGGGGAGCTTGGCCACCAACCAGAACAGCAGGTCGTCGCTGCTGTAGGAACCGGGCGTCAGTCGTCCAGCCCAGTGATCCAGGTCAGCCAACAGCTCGGAGACCCTGCCAGGTTTGGGGTTGTTGGGCAGCACGGGCAGGTTCTGGATCTCGGCCCTGATGGAGAGGTCGGTTTCGTAGGTCGGGTACTGCCTCTCAAGGGCAACCAACACATCGGCAAAGGTGGCGGAGTTAGTCACGATCTGCCTGACCTGCTTCTCCAGGTATTTGGTCTTGCAGCACTGCAGGAGCAGATCGCACTTCACTCGCCCACTAGCGTGGGTTTGGCCGGTCAATCGTAGGAACCGGCCAAAGTTCTCAGCGAACTCGCTGAGGTCCTTGCCTGTGAACTCAGGCAGGTTCACCACGATCTTGGAGGTGGCTATAGCCTTCGCCTCCTGAGCTCGGCGTCCTTCAGGGCGTCGGGTCTTCTTCTTCTTCTTCTTCTTCTTCTTACCCTTTGGATCCTCGGGGTCCTCCGGGTCATCGTCCTCCGAGGGCGAAGAAGAATCCATCGACGGCGGCTCGTCGTCGGAGGGTTCTCCGCCTAGATCACTGGAGCCATAAGGCTCCACGTCCACCATTGCCCTTAGCGCTGTCAGCCCCAGCCGGTCCAGCTCGGCCCTCGTCGAGTTCGTCACGTGGCTGTAAGGCGGCTGGGCCGTTCTCGGCACGAAAGGACTTCTCGGAATAGCTGCAGGCGTCGGCATCGGTCTGCTCCTCAGGCTCCCCAGGGTATTTGTCAACCCTGCCGCCAGGTGGTTGGCCTGGACTCGGTGGGGTGACATTCCCACCGAGATAGGTGACGCTTGGGGCGGGATAATCACGGGCTCCAGTTTCTCACGGATTTCTTGTGTGAGGTCGCCCACGATTTTTGAAGTGGCTCCTCGAAGCACCTCGCTGATCTCCGACCGCGTCAGGGACCTGTTGGAGGATCTCCCCGATCCTCTACCCCTGCCTCCAAGAGATTGGGGTCCTCTCCTCAACCCACTCAAGGGTGCATACCCAGGTGCATACCCAGGAGCATACCCAGGAACATCCACATAGGTTCCAGTAGCGTGTAGTGGATGGGGATAATCAGCTGCATACTACGCGGCGCAGAGCTGGAAGCCACCGGCTCACTGGCAGTAGTTGCCTCATGGAGCGCAGTGGTAGGTGGGCCCATACCATAGGCGGGGTAGGGAGGCATGCCAGTAAAGCCTGTGCCCTCTGCCATAGGTGGGTTGGTTGTGGAAGTGGATGTTGCAGCGGCTGGGAGTGTGGTGGTTATAGGAGAGGGTGATGCGTGGAGGCCAGAAGCGCTTGGTGCGCCTTCGAACGTAGGGTCATGCGTCAGGTCTTGCCCTTGTACCCTACCACACGCAGGGCGTGCGCACCGGTGAACAGGAGCCAGGGAGCCCAGGGCACCGTACACGCAACACCACACACAGGGCGTGCACACCGGTGAACAGGAGCCGTGAGGCCCAGGACGCCGTACACGCGACACCACACACAGAGCGTGCACACCGGTAAACAGGAGCCAGGAGGCCCAGGACGCCGTACACGCAACACCACGCGCAGAGCGTGCGCACCGGCGAACAGGAGCCGGGAGGCCCAGGACGCCGTACACGCAACACCACACACAGAGCGGGCACACCGGTGAACAGGAGCCGGGAGGCCCAGGACGCCGTACGCGCAACGCCACACGCAGAGCGTGCGCACCGGTGAACAGGAGCCGGGAGGCCCCGTACGCCGTACACGCGACACCACACGCAGGGCGTGCACACCGGTGAACAGGAGCCGGGAGGCCCAGGACGCCGTACACGCAACACCACACGCAGAGCGTGCACGCCGGTGAACAGGAGCCGAGAGGCCCAGGACGCCGTACACGCAACGCCACACGCAGAGCGTGCGCACCGGTGAACAGGGGCCGGGAGGCCCAGGACGCCGTACACGCGACACCACACACAGGGCGTGCACACCGGTGAACAGGAGCCGGGAGGCCCAGGACGCCGTACACGCGACACCACACACAGGGCGTGCACACCGGTGAACAGGAGCCGGGAGGCCCAGGACGCCGTACACACGACACCACACGCAGGGCGTGCACACCGGTGAACAGGAGCCGGGAGGCCCAGGACGCCGTACACGCAACGCCACACGCAGAGCGTGCGCACCGGTGAACAGGAGCCGGGAGGCCCAGGGCGCCGTACACGCGACGCCACACGCAGGGCGTGCACACAGGTTAACAGGAGCCGGGAGGCCCAGGACGCCGTACACGCAACACCACACGCAGAGCGTGCACGCCGGTGAACAGGAGCCGGGAGGCCCAGGACGCCGTACACGCAACGCCACACGCAGAGCGTGCGCACCGGTGAACAGGGGCCGGGAGGCCCAGGACGCCGTACACGCGACACCACACGCAGGGCGTGCACACCGGTGAACAGGAGCCAGGAGGCCCAGGACGCCATACACGCGACACCACACGCAAGGCGTGCACACCAGTGAACAGGAGCCGGGAGGCCCAGGACACCGTACACACGACACCACACACGGAGCATGCACACCGGTGAACAGGAGCCAAGCGGCGCGGCACACCACACGAGCAACCCGCCCCCAAAACGAACCCAGCCCACGCCGCCCTGCAGGAAAGAAACACAATGTCAGACCGCCAAGACCAACCGACCAGCCAAGGCCAACCCAGCGGGTACGAAGAGGGAGGGCAGGCAGGGCAGGCCGGCGAAGAGGGACACAGGGACAAGGCGGGGAAAGCGAGAAGAGGGGTCCGAACCCCCCCCCCCCAGCGAGCACACACCCCACTGCCGCGCGCCGGGCCACAGCCGGGCACCAACAGGGCCCGCCATGGAGCCAAACGGGCCCGCCAGAGAGAGGGTGTGTCCCCGCGCCTGCGCAGCAGCACGCCCGGGCAAGGAGCGCGCGCCACACACAGGCCAAGCAGGGCACACACGCAGCACCGCACGCCAGCACGCACCACGGCACAAAAACACGACACCACCACGGCAAACACCCACACCCGACGACGAACGAGCCGCCAAGAACAAGTCCAAGCCCCGCAGTCCCCACAGCGCGACAGCCGCCGTCCGGATGGACGTGTGTGCGCCCGGCAGTGAACCCAGCCCCTGCCGGCTACGAACCAGCCGCCGCCCGGATGGACGTGTGTGCGCCCGGCAGTGAACCCAGCCCCTGCCGGCTACGAAACAGCCGCCGTCCGGATGGACGTGTGTGCGCCCGGCAGTGAACCCACCCCCTGCCGGCTACGAAACAGCCGCCGTCCGGACGGACGTGTGTGCGCCCGGCAGTGAACCCAGCCCCTGCCGGCTACGAAACAGCCGCCGTCCGGAGGGACGTGTGTGCGCCCGGCAGTGAACCCAGCCCCTGCCGGCTACGGAGCAGCCGCCGTCCGGAGGGACGCCTGAGCACCCGGCGCCACCTGCCGGACGGACTACCGGACCACCGGGCCCGCGCCACCCGGAGGGGTGAGTGCTCAGTTATCGCAAACCACACGCCCAATGGTACCACACCCAACACCACCCGCAAGGACACACCAACACCACCACCAAGCGCGCCCACCCGCCACCACACACAGAGCCACCCGCCGACACCACAACCACCAAGCAGTCCAGCCACAACCACCACCACCACCCACCACCGGCCGCCCACAACATCACCAACGACACCCTCCCCCCCGGCAACACTTGCGACGCCGGCGCCAAGCACACCACCATCCGCCCCGCACCACACCTGCCACAGCCCCACACTTCACACCACCCACACCGGAAACCGCCAACACCACCGTCCCACCCCTACCACCTGCAGCACCGTCACCATCGACGCCGCTAGCGGCACCACCATCACGCCCGACTACACCACGCCGACGACACGCCCAAAACCAGCACCCAACCCCAAACACCCACACCGACACCACCCACGCCGACCAGACCCCACAACACCCACGCAACGCACACACCGGCCACGCTCCACCAGACAACACAAACCACCACACGCACGGCAACAGCGCACCCGACGCCCGCAGACCCCCCGCAGCCCGCGCCACGTACACACCAACACGCACACCCGCACCCGGCCACGCCCACCAAGCGCCCGGCGCACCGACCACCACAAGCACAGGCAACCGCCCAACACCGGCACCGACTCCGCGGGCAGACAGGCAGACAAACCACCCCGTCGGCATCACCAACAGCACCAACGCCCAAGCCACCACCTGCAGCACCAACGCCACCATGGCCCGTTGCACCAACGCCAAACCCCCCTCCGGCCCCCCACCACCCGTGCCCAACGCGTCACCTACGGCACACACCGGCCTCACCGTCACCCAGTGCATCGCCTACGTCACCCTCACCATCGGCACCACCGACGACACCGCCACCCACAGCACCCCCGGCAACACCCTACGTAGGGACAGTACCAGCGGCGCCACCAGCCGGCACACCACCTACAGCACCCACATCAACATCGCCACCACCCATGACATCACCCACAGCACCCTCACCATCGACGTCGCCGGCAGCACCCTCACCGCCGGCACCACCAGTCGCGCCACCACCCACCGCACCACTTACAGCGACCACCGGAGCCGCAGGCCCCCCCAGCGCCCGCCCCGTCACCTATGACGCCAACAACATCACCAACCCCGTCGCCGCCCGGCGCGTCACCCGAAGCACCCACGTCAACAGCACGGACCCGTTCCGACGCCTACAGCACCCCCCCGTAGGCGTCACCAGCATCACCTCCACCCACTGCATCGCCCACGGTGCCCCAGCCCAACCCACTGCGCCTTCGGCGCACACATACCCGACACCCACACAAACCAACCACGCCCACACTGCCCACCACCCCAGCAGCCCACGCCACGAACACACCCACACGCACGCCCACGCCCGGCCACGCCACCCGGACACTAACCAGGAGCCACAGCCACCCACCCTGGCGGTCTGGGAACCGGGAGCCGACACCGGCACACACCCACACCCACGTACAGCACCCCAGCCAACCCCCCCCCAAAAAAAAAAAAAAAACAAAGCCAAACAAGCCAGCGAAAAGAGAGGAGAAAGGGACATGCAGAGGAAGGGGCCACGGGGGGAACAGAGGGCAAACACGCAAGCCCACACACGCGCGCCCCCCCCCCCCAGCCAGCCCAACCCCGCATGTCCCGCACCCTCCCAGGAACCGCAAAGCCCAAGACCACCCCCCAGGCACCACCACAACAGACCACCAAGAGGAGCCGCCGAGGACGACACACGACACACCGCCGCCAAACACACGGTCGACACCGACACAAGCCCCACCCCCTAAACCCGCCGCACCCACCGCTGCAGCGCGCCAACACACAATGCTGCCCCCATGGATGCGGTACACCCCAAAAACCCCCTTCAGCCGGCCGGCCAGAGGCCACCACGGGACGCACCAAGGGGACGCCGCGGAATACCCACCCACAGTGCGGCCCCGACACCCGCTACCCGCCGGCATCCTACCACGGGCCCACCCCACACCCGAGCACATAGCCCCCCTCCCACCGTGGAAACGATACACCCCAACCACACACCGCCACACACCACCCGCGGGCACCGCACCGGGGCCACAACACGCCCAAGCAGCCGCGACCCACCTACCCGCGGACCCCGCAAGCGCAATACCCCACACCAACGGACCCACCCAACGGCGGGCCGGCACCCCCAAGCACCACACGACCACACCCCCCTGGTTGCGACACTCCAGTCCCGCACACCCCGCCCCAGGGGACCCCAGGCCCTACGCCACACCGACCCCGCACAGGCCACGTACTGAAACACACCAGGAGAACGATCAAGAGACCACGCGGGGCTGCCCCACACCACCAGAGGACAAACCACAGGCGACAGCCCACCCCACCAGACCTGGACACGGTGCCTCCCCCCCCCAACGGGAAGGCCACCACACAGCACAACACCACCATACCGCACCGCACCCCCCTCCCCCACCCGGGGGCACGGGACACCACAGCCCACCAACACAGGAACGAGGCCACGCCCCACCGACCCCGCACCCCACCCCACCGGCACCACCCCTGGAAACCCCGCACACCTCGCGCCAGCTCAACACCCACCACCGGCCACAACCCGAACCGCACACAGGGGCAACACCACCGGCCAGGACAGCCACCAGCGGGCAGCCACACACCACAGCCACGCCAAACGGCGCGCCTCCCCCGACGCACGACCCCGCACCGGCCGCCGCACATGCCCCGAACACCAGCATCACACGCCCACCGTGCCATGACGCAACACCCCAGCACGTGAACACGCAAGATGACCCCATGGCCCTGGACATCGACAGCCTGCTAGAACTGGAACTCCAACACACGGAGGACACGGAGCATCATATGGACCTCACCCCGCCGGAGCTCGAGCCCACAGCAAGCAGCCCCGCAGACCCCAACCCGCAAAATGCCCCCCCGCGCCCCCCCCCCCCCCCGCGAGAGGGCGCCCTGGACGCACCTGTCCAACGCCCTGCGGCGCCACCACCCCACCCACGAAGCCAGCAACGGGCCCGCCGAGTACCGGGCGTCACTCGAGCGCGACCTGCCCGACGTCACGGGGCCAGGACTCCACGGGTACACCACCGCCCCCCCCCCTCCAGGCACCCCCACACAAGAATGGGAGGACGAGTACGCCGTCGACGTCACCGACATGACGGCATACATGGAAAGCGTGGAGGACCCGGAGCAAGACACCGTCCTCAGCCTCCTCGCCTACCACAGCTGGAGATGGGGCCACCAGGTCACCCTCCACCGACCGCAGGACGGGCCCCACCAGTGGTCCCCAGAGCAAACGGCGAAGTGGGACATCGTCCTCCAACTCACCCCCGAGGGCTTCTACACCCTCACGCACAGCAGATTACCCGACGCCGCACCCAATGCACAGGCGCTACCGCTGGCCCAGCCCCAGGAGGACGACGCAGACGCACCCCCACCGGAGGAATGTAATTGGGACCCCCCCACGGCCACCACCGAACGCATGCCGCACCGGCTCACCAAACGTCACCTCCCCCACGACTACCACGCCACCAACGACTCGCGGGGACGCCGCACACTGCCCCTGCAGTGGGCATCACCCGAAGGCACCTTCACGTGGGGGGAAATCCTCCCCAGCGCCGTGGCGCTCACGTACCCGTGGCTCCGGGACGCGGAGACGCACGCGCAGCCCCCCGGCACACACCTCCTCCTCACCCTGGAGGGAGAGGCCGCCATCGAAAACGTCCACACAGCGGAAGGAGAGGACTACGTGACGGCGAACGCGGACACCGCAGTATGGCTACACGCTCACGAGCACACCACACCCCCCACCGTAGTACCGGGGTCACACCCCTGGCACGTGGTCATCGTGCGACTACCCACAGGAGCAGACACAGGAAGCGCCCAACAGGGATGGGCGGACAGGTGGGCACACGTGTGCGCCTCCCTGCACGAAGGGCTGCACAGACCCTCCCTCACCAGTCACACCCTCGAACCGGCCCCCACCACGGCCGAATCCCACACCGGGGCGGCCCCCCCCACCGGAGTCTGGGCCTACACGCGCACCCTCCACCGCGAGGCAGCGGAAGCCCTCAAGACCGCCATCTCCAACCACCAAGGCCTCGTGCACACCCCGCACGATAACACACAAAAGGGCTACACCCTATGGTGGCACCACCCCGCACCAGAAGGGGGCCTGCAGCCACCGGCAGACCAGCCTGGCATCGTCCCAGACCTCACGGCGATCGCCCGCGCCGTCGCCGCCATGGCCCAGCAAGTTGGGGCGCCATCCCAATGGGCACCGTCCATCATCAAGGAAACGGCGGCACGCCACAACCCAGCTTTCGCACACTTCCGGGGACGCCCCATTCATCCCACCCTACCGGACCTCGACCTCCCCGCCCACGATGCGTGGGCAGTCCACATCCTCGTGCCCCACGACACCGCCCCCAAAACAGGGGACGCGACGGCACGCATCACCAAACAACTCCCCAATACCGCGCTCCACTACGACATACCAACGCCCAACGTCATCGTCACCCACAACACGGGTCGCGACCACTACTACCTCCAGGCCACGCATGAGCGCTCCCCCATCACCGTATACACCTTCACCACCTACCCTGGCCTCCAGCCACCGCAACACCACCCACGCCCGGCATGGAAGCACCCCCTACACGTCGCCCCGACCCCACGCAAAAGGCCCACCCACCACGCGCCCCCTCCCGCCGACAGCACCGCCCTCCACACCGCCCGCAGACGGGCCGCAGCACAACACCAAAGCCACCTGCTCCCACGCATTAACGCTGGGCCCGGCACCATCACCGAGGCCACCCACAAAAGCACCTTGAACCTACTGGCTCGCAAACTACGCCCCAAAATGGCACTGGAGGACACACTCTGGATATACTATGGCGAAGGCCGCACGGCACGGGTGGCGGACCTCCGCAACATCATCCCCCGCCACATCCAGCGAGCGGTAGGGCCCTTCACCGTGTACGCGGTACCGCACCCCATAACAGCCCCATGCACCCACTGCAACCCTCGGTGCGCGCTACCATGCGCAGGCGCTCTGCAGCAACCCCTGCCCACCCCTACCTACAGGGGGGGCATATTCCTCGGCACGGTGCCCGGAGACCCACACCCCTACCTCCTGCCCGCGGCGGACCGCCACCACGCCATACCACTACACCTTGTCGAGCACCTGGCGGTGGGACCATCCCCCTTCCAGAAGCGCCCCCCCCACACCCCATCCGACGGACGCCCGCCAGATGAGCCGACACACGCCACACCTGGACCCAAACGCGCCATCGCACTCCTCACCCTAAAGGCGGAAGCCGCCATCCCCCGAGACCTGGAGGGGGAAAACCACCTCATGGTGGAAGGGCTGACGGAACACGTCCTGATCGCAGCCATGTACGCCACGGCGTCCGCATCCCGCCTCTGGGAGGACCGCCCCTCCCCACCTCTAGCCCAAGCAGCGCAGGACGCCCCCGACACGGGCCCCACCGCCCAGGACATCCACCAAATCCTCAACATGCGAGCACCCCCGAAGACCCACCCTGCGGTCCGCCCCATCCAGCTCGTCAGCTGGGACGCCATGGACGCCCCCCCGGCCACCACGGAGGTCCACATCCTCAAACACCGGGACACCTGGTGGACGGTGGAATGGGACGACCACGGCAAGGTCAGACGGGCAACGGCACACGCCCCCGACGGCGAAGTCCCGCCCCCACCACGCGGAGGAGACCGCTTGCGACTCGCCGCACGCATCCCCCACGCCCCAGAGGCAGCCTGGGAAGCGCTGCACTACGCCCTCTACTGGGCGCAGGGGGCGCCAGAAGGCCCCCTCCCCCCGGAACGCACCCCAGCGTGGACACGCCACGCCACCCGCTACACGGCCCACATGCGCTGCCACGGGGCAGGCACCGGGCACCGGCTCCTCACCTGGCCCACGGACCCGCCCGACGCCCTGCAGGAGGCCGGTGAAGTGCTTGGCCTCATGACCAAGCAAGTGTTCCAACTGGCGGACCCCGTCCCCACGTCCAAGCCCGACGTCCCAGCCGCACGCGAACACCCCGTGTTTGCACCGGGCCACGCACCCGTACAGCGGCCCCAGGGCGCACCCCCCCAACGGGGACAACCCGCTGCCCGACGCCGCCAAGGTGCGCAAAAGCGCAAGGCCTCCACACAGGCCAAACCCGCGCCAAAGCCAAGGGCCAAGCCGAACCGCTGGACCAAAGAGGAAGCCGCTGCCCTGTATCCCGAATACGCCATCAACACCCGGGTGCAGCTGCCCTTCGAGTACCCCACGGCCGCGGGCCCCTCCAAGTCGATATGGGCCGCAGGGGAGGTCAAGCACCGGTACCGCGTCACCGGGGACCACCAGGGGTTCAAGATCAACGTCAAGTGGGACCCGGCCACCCCCAACGACAAGAAGCTGGGGCGCACCATCGAACTCTGGCGAGACCAAGCCGGTCGTGAGATGGTCCCCATGCAGCTGTGCACCCCCGACACGGAGCACCTCACCGGCACCGAGTACACGGGCGAAGTCCACAATGCATGGGCCCTACCCCAACCCCAGAAGCGGAACCGCAGGGCACCCACAGCTCAGGGCGTCATCGACCTCCTCAACGCCTGACGGGGCCAGGGCCGGACACGGCCCGCCCCCCCAACTACCGGTCCCCAGAAACCGGCGCCTGCGGAAGCCCACGCCCGCATCAACATCCTCAACGAGCCCGCGGTCACCTACGACCCCACCAAGGCCGCCACACTGCAAGCCATGCCCGGGCCGCACCCCCAAGGCGCAGACCTCCTGGGGTTCCTGGAGCAAGCCCTCCGCAAAGCGGACCAACCCAAACCAGCACCAATCCTGGACCCAGAGGGGAACAAATATCACGCCCACTGGGAACGGGGGGTACCCCTCTACCACAAGACATCGGTCACGGTACATGCCCACCCCGACCTCGGAGTGGATGGTCGCCTCGGGGCGTACGAGTGCGTGGGGCCCGGATGGCAGCTAAACGTGCTGCTCACGCACGTCCCGTTCGGGGAGGAGACCAAGGACTTCCTGGACACCCTGAGCCTGGCGTACCGCCGACTCTCCCTCCTGGCACCCACCATCATCATAGGCGACCTAAACGCCGCTCCCACCGACGACGACCGCACCGGCCCACCCACAGCCACCGACATAGCTGTCCGGGACGCCATGCACCAGCTGGGCCTCACCGACCTCACGGCAGGGCTCACCGGCACACCCTCCCATTACCCCCACCAAGCCGGCACCCACCCATCCCGCATCGACACGTGCTACGGGGACCCAACCACGGTGCGCGTCCACGAAGCAGCCTACGGGGACCTCCCGCCCACAGGCACGGGCCACCGGCCCCTCTACATCGACCTCATCATCCCCGACCTACCCCCACCCGCAGCCACCCTGCCAGACGACACCCTCCCACCCACACTGCAGTTCCCGGCCGAGGACGACCACGGCGCCTGGCACAGGTATAACAGGGCCCTACACGCCATCCTACGCCGCCCGGGTGCACCGACACTCACCACCGCCATGCGCCGGGCGGCACAAGCATGCGGCATGGAGCGTGACACCAACCACACGGGAGCACCACCGGACCTCACCCTCCAGCAACTCGTCCATGACATCTGGACCACGAAAGGGGAACTCGCCACCCTGCTACGCCCCAGCACACCGGAGGCACGAGACCGGGACGCCCACCTCCGTGCGCTCCTCACCACCCGCCGCCACCAACTCCAGGAATGGCACGCCCACCGCATAGCGGCAGCAGCCCAGGAACGCGAAAGATACGGCAGAAACGACACGCCGTACAAGTCCCTACGGTACGTCAGCCGCATCCTGGAGGACACGGGGCGCCGTACCATCCACGCGGTCCGCACCCCCGAAGGAGGCCTCACCAATGACCCCGACGCCGTCCTCCAGGCAGTCCTGGACAGCTTCCAGGCGCAACACGGGGACGCCCTCCCCGAGCTCGACCCCCACACCAGAAACACCATCCGCGAGCATGTGCCCAGGGTCTTCAACCGGGAACAGCGGCGCGCCATCGAACACGACCCCTTCAGCATCTCAGAACTGCAGCGCGCCCTGGACTGCCTGAAGAAGGGGGTCGTACCCGGCGTCGACGGTTTGCCGGCCGAAGCATACCAACGTCTCACCCTGCCCATCAAACGCCGCCTGGCAGCCCGCCTGTGGGACATCGTCACGGGCGCCACGCCCATCCCCCCTGAGTGGGCCAACCTGGTCCACCCCCTCTACAAAAAGGGGGACTGGGCGCAGCCGGGGAACTGGCGGCCCATAGTATGCGCCACCACCGAGGTCAAGCTGGTGTGGACGCTCATCCTGGGCCGCATCGTGCCAGCGGTCTTCGCCCACGTGCCCGCCAGCATGTGGGGGGCCATGGCCGGCAGGTCCCCCCACGAGGCCATCTTCCTCCAGGACACCGCACTGGACATGAACCCCTACGAGATGATCATCGCCTCCCTCGATGTCCAAGGCGCGTTCCCCCACGCCCCACACCGGCTCCTCACGGAGGTATGGGATGCCATGGGCCTCCCATTCCTATCCTTCATGACCGGGTACATCCAAACCCGACTCTACGCCGTCATCACGGCCGCGGGCCTCACCCCCTGGACCGGCACAGACAGCGGGGTCCCCCAGGGAGGCGCCGAAGGCCCCTCCCTCTACCTCCTCGTCACCCTGCCACTGGCATTCGAGCTAGCACGGGTATACCCGGGGTACGCCCCATACCCGCTACGGTCCCCCCTCATCAACTTCGCAGATGACAACCTCCTCACTACAGCCACCCGCCACCGCGACCCTGAGAACGCAGGGCTACCAACGACCACCGAACAAGCGTCCGCCATTCTCCAACTCACCACAACCTACCTGGACGCCCACCAGCTCCTAGTGCACCCCCGCAAATCGGTCGGGCTGGCCGACGCCGAGACCCCCACCCCCCACATCCGGAAAGGCGAACCCCTGCACCTGGAAGACACCACAGTCCACCTGGGAGTCACACAGGCCACGCGGCACCACCACATCACACTCCCAAGCAAGCTAGAAGAGCGCCTCGCCCGGCTAACCCAAATTGCCAGGGGGGACCTCCTGTCTACGCAGGGCCTGGCGTACTTCATGGAAGCAGTGCTCAACGCGGCCATCGGGTACCAAGCCCTGCACCTCCCGCGCCCCCAAGACGCACTACGCCACGCTCGACAACAAGTGACGAAGGCATGGGCGCAACACGGAGGCTGGCCCACGTCTTTCCCCAAGGAGGCCATGATGGCCCACTGGCGCTACTACGGAGACAATACGGGCGCCCTGGTCGACATGGCCTATGCCAAACACGCAGCACACCTCCTACACAGGGTAACACACAACCACCAACCAGAAGTTCGCGAGGCGGCGGCCATACGCATAAAAGAAGCGCAAATGGCCCGCAACACCTGCCCCCGGTGGATACTGGCACAACACGGCGTCTCCACCCCCGTGGGCACTGGCATCTGGGCCCAGCTACAACTCCTCCTACCGCACCACACGCACGCCATCCTGACAAACCACCACTGCGACCAACAGGGGCCACTCGTGGCCACACACACCGACATCCACCGACACCCGGCAGGCGAGGTGGACACCCTGCGCCTCGTAGGGGCCACCATCACCATAGTGTATATCACCCCAACACAGATGCAGATCATGGCCCAATGCGACGCCCACCACGCCCCGTTCCTTTCCGACCCACAATGGCCGGCACGCCACGTCTTCCAAGCGTACCTCCGCGCATGTGCTACGAAGGCAGGGCGCGACATGCCGGGGCCCAAGGACATCGACACGGCGTACACAGCCTTCCAGCGCCAGCACCCCCGGCCCCGCCTGAGCGAACACGAGACCCCCAACGACGGCGGCACGACGCAGGGGGAGCCCACCCCGTCAGCCGAAGGCTGGACACCACCCACCATCCTGCTGCTAGCACCAAACGGCCACAAACATGTAACCCGCACCGTCCAGCGACACCACGCCCCCTGGTCCATCCCCAAACACAATGCACCGGAGACCGATGTACCACCAGTCAGACACAGTGACCAGGGCATACCACGCACGTGCTGGCACTGCGGCCCGGCAGCCCTCGACACGCCGTGGCCCCTGCTGCACCTCATCTCCACCCACTACCACACCCCCACCGCCGCCGCCACCGCCGACCAGCAGGCATGGCTCTCCCCCTGGTTTCACACGGTACCCCCGGACCACCCGGCGCACGTAGCCTGGACCCGAACACCCACGGCGACATGGACGTTCACCAACGAGCAGGCAGACCCGGACAGCGTAGCCATGGAGTACGACCGCTGCGACCCACACCGCGCAGGACCTCAGGAGGCACCCATGCGCCCCCTACAGCACAAATGCCCCACCCTCCGCGGCGACAAGGACGACACGGAGCGGCGACAGACCATCACGTGCCAGAAATTCCACCCCAATGCGGGATACCTCTTCCACCTGATGTACGCGTATATCACCCAGGGACGCCCAGACAGGGGCCTCCCCCGCCTCACCCCACGAGCCCAGGCCATCATCACCCAGGGAATAGGCGTCTATGCAGCGCCACTACTGCAACCCACGCAAATCACCGCCAGAACCACCCAGGGGAACCCCATCTACGTCTATCACCCCACAGCAATCGCCCGCCTACCCATACCCAGCGACACCGACATCATCTACTTCACTGACGCATCCGGCACCCAGCAACGCACCCCCACGGTTGGTTGCGCCTCGTTGCGCATCACCCGGCGCGCGGACGGCCTCCACGTGGAACACCACACCGGGACCACCATCTTTGGGGCGTCCTCCCACGGCGAACTGCGCACCTCGGCAGACGCCGTCACCGCCACACCGCCACCCACGACGGTCCGGCCCCGCAACATCTGGGTAGTCGTGGACGCCACGGTCGACATCCACCTCACCAGGCGCCTTGCGGACCTACCCCTCCACAAAGCACTCGATTCCGGCCTCACCACACAAGCGTTGGGACTATGGATGGCCTTCAAGGGCATGCACCCCCAGGACGCCCTACACATCGTCAAGCAGGAGTCGCACCGCTACGCATACGGCAATGGACGCGCAGACACGCAGGCCAAACACCAGAACACCAACCACACCCCAGGGCTCGAACGCGTGCGACTGGACACCCCACACCACAGCCACCTGCAGCACCTGCCCCCGATACCCCTGGCCGCACAGCCCCCCCAATGGATGCCCGAGGACACGCCGTACACGGATCGAGACAAGCAGTACCACTACCCCACACCCATCCAGCAACTCGCCGCCACACTGGGCCACCCAGCAAACACCGAACTCCTCCGACGCCTCGAAAACTCCGTCCACACCCCCCTCTACTACTCCGCCCTGCGCCCGGATAGCCTCCCAGCACACCTACAAAAGCCCCGACTCCAGCTCGCCCTCGAACAACTTCCCCTCCTCACCCGATACCACCGATGGTATACGCGCCGCTCGATCCACGTCCCCGCAGGACACACCAAATGCATCTGCAGCCACGCGGAAGAAGAAACGTGGGACCACTTCAAGGCGTGCTCCCTGTACAGGGGACTGGAAACCCTCACAGACTGGAACCCAACCCACACCATCGCACAGCACGCCGGATGGCTGGCGCAGTCCCCGGCGACCCAGCAACTCACCACCGTCCTCAAGCAGACGGAGGTGCTCGAGGCAGTCCGCAGGGGACTCGTCCCCACTGCCGTCTACACCTTACTACGCACCCACGCGGAGGACCCCCAGGCCACGGCGGCACACATGCAGCGAACGGCCGTTGCCAGAACGGCGGAGCAGCTCACATACCGCACCCACAAATACCTGCAGCATGCGGCAACCCTGCCACCAACAGACCAAGCCCACCTCCTCAAACTCCTGTTCTACCAACCATGAGAACCTACCCCGTGACATACCAACACCGAACCCCCACCACGTCTACACACCGTCCACCGGGCACAGCACTGGCACAGCACACACGGGCGCCACAGGCACCGCACACGCTCCCACCAGCATGCGCGCGCCACCAGCCCCCATCCCCCCACGCCGCCGTCCGTCCACAGGTACCACCAACCACCAGCCACCGCATGCCCCCTCTGCGCTCGCCAGCGGCTACCACAGACAGCCCTGCCCTGCAACCCAGACCACTGGGTCTGGCTGGGAGCCGCGCACCGCCTCACCCACTGCCCCCACTGCGGGGACCTCAACCCCCGCCACCGCGAACGGCCCGCGGCCCCAGCCGCACCCCCCCCCGCCAGCCACCCCAGCTTCTTCGGGTACCTCACCGACACTCTCCGGGACCAACTGGGAGGGTACTACGTGGCGGACGCGGCGGACCACGCATGGGCCATAGCCGTGAAAGTGCTGCCCTGGGTCGTTGTGGGTGCCGGAGGGCTCGGGGCCGGCAAGACCAGTGGGGCAGGCACGCGAGGAGTCTCCCTGGATGTTGTTATTGGGTGTAGAACCGGACACTCGGACACCAACGGAGGCGAGAGCAGCGACAACAGAAGCAAGGTCCATGCTGATTGTGGTCCGGCAGAAAATCCCAGTCTATGAAGAAAATTGAGGGGAATTATTCTAAATACATCTGAGTGTCCAAAACTGTCCGAATGAATTTAAATAATCCATTTATGTAAAATTGTCTGGCCGATCTGGCCCGCGAGCGCGCGTCAACGGCAAATGGCGATTCCAGCTAAAATAGCGGAATGCGGCGGATTTACGGGAAATGGACCGCGGAATCAAATCCGGCATATCAGAAATATATAGGAAATATCCTGTGACTGAGCTGCGAGGCGGCAATTCCGCCGAAGCAAAGAAAATGACCAAAATGTAGCCAATCTGGGCAGAATGTCTGAAAATCTGAGCAGATGGGGCTAGCCGCACTTACACTCCCCCTCCAAAAACACACTGGGGTGTGTCGCTACGTCAACGAAGAACGTAGTGCGGGTAAGTCCCAGAAAAACATAGAAATGTAGCCTCGATGAGACGAAATCTGCTTGATCTGACCTGAATTGGGCTGAATTGGCACTGAATCAGGCTGGATGAACCTGAAATGAGACAGAATGAGAAGTGACGAACAGTCCTCCGTGCAGTAAAACATTAGGTCAAGGGCTAAAAAGCATGTAAACGTATCGAGAATCGATACCAAACCATGCATTGGTTGAGAATGAGGTAGATTATTGATGGATTGAGTGGGGGGATCAAGAATTGGAGTGACATCTCAGCGCTCTGGCACAGTTTCGCTGTCGCGGGCACGCTACGGTGTCCTCGCCGAACTCTACATCGTGTTATCCCGCTTTTGTCGTTCTGAAAAGTACAGCATGTGGCTCAGATTTGGCGCATCTGGTGGATGATCACAAGATTCAGCAAAATTGAGAATGAATTTGAGCAGAGATTGAGGGGATTAAGCAATCACAGAGAGGTTAAACAAATACACATGTAGTCTACAGACCCTAAGTGAACCACCGAAGGTAAAGATGCGTTTCCGTTCACTTAGATCTAAACAGATCTTCGAGGAATGTAGGGAGATGACAAGGCAATCAACCTAAATTGTCCTAACATGAGTAAATTCCCTGAGATGAAGGTGAAATGAAGCGGAATGTCTACAACTGAAACTACCAACACCTTCGTTTAGACTAAAGTTAATATATATTGTCGTTTATTCAGCTCAATTGTGCTTTCCGGCACGTTGGTTCGCGAGCATCAAACAGATTCTATCAAAATGTGGATCATGTGATGATGCATCATGATGGGACATGCTGGCCCTGGATCCTTGGCATGTAACGCGCCGAAGGTTCGCAGATGGCGCTTTACTGACAGTATATAACTGAGAGACACCGAATTTACAGTGGCGGTGGTGTCAATCAACTTGGACAAGACCAATCTTTCGATGGAGTCCCACAAGACACTTGGATTCACCATTCTCGACAGTTTCTGGTCGGGTTGAGCTCACATTGGCGTGTGCCAAAAATACAACGAAGCTTACGGACTTCAGAGGTTGCTGTTAGAAGTCCCTAAAACTCCTATCTGAAGATTGTCTGAACAATTGACGTCTGGGTTTCGTACAACAGTGGCAGAATGATGGACAAACCTGAGAAATTCAAGGTAAATTTGAGGATCCTGGATCTGAATCTGGACTTTGGCGTCAGCATCACAGCAAATGAAGGTGAGATCTGAGTTCCTGGCGTCGCATCTGGTGCAGCCAGTACTACAGGGGGTGCCTGTAGGGGTGCATGTCACCGGCCGGTGTTTTGATTATGTACATTTGCTTCCATCTGCACGAGTAGCCAAATTCCAAAGATGCACAGACCAACAGAGACAAGATTACCCCGAATCTGCCTGAATTAAGCCTGAGTTTGGTTTTTTCTGAACACGGCAGCACACTCCGTCAGCGTATCTACGCCTTGTCTGCCTAACGGAGACCAAAGAAAAGTTGATTGACGTCAAATTATCAAACATTCGCAGTTCTCCACATCATGACATAAACAGAAAAAATGAACAGTGGATTGAGCAGAATGTGGTAGGATGGCTTCCTCAATTCGGCCAAGCACGAATACATGTGACCACCAACCTGTCTGGCCTGGCCCTCGTACGGCTTGGGCGCTGCAAATCAGCGGCCGAACTCGAAGCTTGGTCCTCATTTGGCTCCTGGGCTGGCCTGACCGCAGGAGGGGGGATCGACGGATCAGCCCTGGAATGTGGCTGCTGAGGGCCGTAAAAGGCTGGATCTCGATTCACCACAGGTCGTTTTCCGTCGCTCTCCACTTGTCTGTCTGGTTTCGACAAACAATCTGTCAGGAGTACTCCAATTTCGGGGTGCTTCTTGAGGAAGTCAATGAACCCCTTGGTGTACCCATGGACAAAAGATTGGGCTGGTTCCCAGTTGTTGTGACTGGAATCAAAGCCCCTCCACTCACACAGAAATTCCCATTCGCCCTTGACGTCACGTCTTGCTTCAACAATCCTCTTGAGTTCGTACTTTCCCCCTTCGATTACCCGATCGGACAAGTGTTTTGCAGTCCAAAAAAGGGGTTTAACTCGATCCTTGGGGGAGGGGATCTCTCTCTTGAGGCGATCGCCCGAAACGTCAATTTCCCTGCTGACATCCACACGAATCCTCCACCTGTTCTCACCAAGACGCGCTGTAACAGCGAATGGCCCCTCCCACAAGGGAAGAAGCTTGTCATCTCCGTCCAGGGTGGTTTCGGATTTTCGAAGCCAAACTCGATCATCGACTTCAAAATTGTGGGGGTTTTTTCGACCTTGATTTTGAACCCAAAGCCAGTCAGCTTGATGCTTCTCGATTAATTTCGACACAGTCTTGTCTGCTCGTTGGACTTCGTCCAAAAACAGCGAAGCATCTTTACAGGGGCGAGGATTATTCAACGGCATGTTCCACCAACACTTCTTTCGTCCAAAGACAATTTCATTTGGAGAAAGGCCATGATACAAAGGCGTGTTGTGGTAACGGCGAAGCAATGCGAAGAGAACTTCAAGCCAGTGGAAATCCTTCTCACTCGCGAGCTCCTTACGAAGCATATTTATAACAGAGCGGCCGGCTCTTTCGCCAGGCAGCGCTCGATGCGAGTGGATTTCACACCTGAGGTGGTGGATTCCAAGGCGAGCACACAATTCTCTCCACCATTCGGAGGTGTACTCTTTGCCTGAGTCCGTGACCACCTCGGATGGGACGTCCCAGCCTCCCATCCAGGTCTGCGCGCACCATTTGGCGGCAGCCTTGCCAGTCATCGACTCAATGTTGCAAGGCAACACTTGAATGTAGCCGGAATGACGGCACTGAATAAGGAGCACACCATTGACTTTTTTGTTAGTCCAATGGCACTCTTCGTCATCGAGTTCACCGAGATAGAAGAAATCACTGGTGACTCTGTTAAAGAGGCGCTCCGGAATAGGATGAGGCCTCAGATGGCCGTGCTTCTTCGCGCTGGGGGGCGTCGAGACAGCACATTGGGCGCATCCGGCGGCTACTTTCATGCAGTGAGTATATAGCCGTGAGCCAAACAACCTATGTTTAATCATCGACCACAGTCGACGGCCATGTGCGTGGGGGGACTCCCATTTGTGCCACCAGTTTAACACTCGGGGGGCTAGGGCGTCTGGCACACACAATTTACCCTCCATCCACAGCTTCCCCCCATCCAACGAGTACTCTGCAAAAATCCCATCCCTGTGAGCATCTTTGGATTTGAGATTCCCAAAGACCTCTTTAAACATGGGATCCTGCAGGTAATCGGACGTCCAGTCACGGATGATCAGGGAATCCTTCGGCAGGGGTGGAGTTTTGGCCGGATCTCGACGCTTAATGCCTTGGATCAACCGAAATCGGTTTACTCGTCGGGTGTAGTCAGACCGTTTCACACTCCCTGAGGAGGGATCGGTGACTTTTTCCACGACTTTCAACGTTTTGGTGCAGATCTCATGGGCATGCGCCGGATCTGTGATGGCCGTGATGTCGTGACACGGCAATGCGTGCTGTTTAACAGCGCACTGCATGCATGCACGTCGAATGAGTTTCTTTTCTTCCTGATCCCATTCGATGATTACATGGCGGTCCTGCTCCGTACCATGGATGTTGGTACTTTGCAGCCCCTCTGAGGCGGGGTAAGCCCATCGGCTCAGAGCATCCGCTACCGTGTTGTGTTTTCCAGGCAAATACGACACATGGAGGTCAAACAGAGAGAGAAATTCGTGCCATCTGGCCCGTCGACCAGCTGGGCTCGCGACAGTATCAATGTGTTCAGTGGCCCAATACTCCAGAGATCGATGATCCGTCAGGACCTCGACTCGATTGGTGCCAACCCACGATTGGTACTTTTTTAAAGCACAGATGATGGCGTAAGTCTCTTGCTCACGCGGCGACCATTGCATTTGGCGTGGAGCTAGCTTCCGAGACCAAAATGCAAGAGGGTAATGATCGCCGGTGGCTTCATCAACCTGTTCAAGGACAGCTCCGATCGCGTACCTAGATGCGTCGGTTCTAATGTAGAAGGGTCTGTCAAATTGGGGCACATGCAACGTGGCGACTTCGCAGAGAGCTGCATTCAAGTGATGGAAGGCCTCCTCGCACTCGTCAGTCCACTTGACACGAACCTTTGAACCTGCCTTGCCCGCATCTCTCCCTACCTTCAATAATTCAGTCAGGGGGGCAGCAAATTTGGCATAATTCGGCACAAAAGTGTGGTAAAAATTGCAACAACCCAGGAATCCTCTCAACTCCGTGATCGTCTCAGGGCGCTTCCACTTCTGAATAGCGACGAGCTTCCCTGGACTGGGTCGTCGAGTGCCATTCTCTAGGAGAGAACCACAAAATTCGACTGATTTTAAAAATAATTTTCCCTTCTTTGGCCCACAAATCAGCTGATTGGCGTCAAGAATGTCCAAAACTTGGTTCAGCTGCTTCTCATGTAGGGCCACCAGCTCGGCTTCGGTCAGTCCCTCCCCCTCCGTCGCGATGATTATGTCATCTATGTACACACTCACGAAGGCACGAAGCTCAGGATGGGTTGTGAACAGCACATCCTCCATCATTCTTTGAAAAAATGAGGGGGCGTTCTTCAGCCCCATGGGCATGACGGTCCATTGGACTGGGCCACATGGCGTGCACATACAGGTGAGAGGTCTGCTGTCCTTCCTCAACGGCATTTGGTGAAAGCCGTGACGGAGATCCAGCACTGAGAACAAACGACCTCTCGCCCTCTTGGCGATTTCCTCCTCAATGAGGGGCAGGGGGTGTGAATCCGCCTTTGTTTCGGCGTTGAGATTGCGAAAATCAACAACCATTCGCCAACCATCAATGGTGTTCTGGTTTGCAGGCGGTGGCTTCGGGACTGTGAAGGGTGAACAACACCATTCGCTGGTCATACAACCCTCAAGCCAACCAAATTCCCTGAGATTTCTCTCGATGATTTTTCTGAGAATCTCATGTTTGTGTCCATGATTTTCATAAGGGCGCTGTTTCTTTGCCTTGTACCCTTCACGAAGATCGATGAAGGCTTCACCGAACTGTCCACGGACAGGGGGGTCCTTGATCAACTTTCCTGAAAGGGTTGTATCCTTCCGTTCCTCAAAAATCTTTTCTCTTGACCTTGAACACAATTCAGTGTCCACCTGATCGCCAGGAATCACTGTCGAAAAAACTTTGGCGACTTCTTCGGCCTTGGCAGGAAGAATCTTCTTACGGATGTCCCTAAACAGGTCCGTATCAACTGCCTCTTGAAGATAGGTGGGTCTTGTGTCGAAATCCCAGAGATTTTCCTCGTGATCCAGCTCCTCGAAAGGATCCATGAAAGCTTCCACAGGGGGTTTTTCATAAAAAACTCTGAATTTGCGGCGCGATTGGAGATTTTTCCTCGCCCGTGCACTGAAGATTCTTTTCGATGTCGACCGTATTGGGGAAGAGGGAGACGAGGCGGATCCATTGGTCGTTGAATCACCTTGGGTATCTGACGGACAAAAATCAGAAAAAATAGATTCATCATCAGTACCACGCTCAACCTCAGATTCAGACCCAACACAGGAATCTGTACTAGAATCGGCAGAATTAGAGTCAGAAAGCTTTCCATCCACCAGGAATGCAAGCGAACTCCAGGACCGCTGTGGCAGGGGACCTGTGTCGTCCCTGGCATACAGCTTAATCTTCCTGGGAAGTTCGATGTAATCTACACAAATGTCCTGTAATTCCTGAAACCAAGGCTTGTCGTCCCACAAGGGCACAACCAAAATTGCCTGGGTTTTATCTTGCTTGATTTTGTGGATGACCTGCTGGATTAAGTGAAACGGAGGATTAATCCACAACTTCTTGTCCCATTTGTGGGTCCAAGCGTCGCTGAAGTGCTTGTCAAAGCGCTTGTTCATACGGTTAGCAAAGGCATCATACTGTGGCCAAAAGGAATGATGTTCATGAAAGTATTCACAAATTGCATCGCGCCATTTGTCGACAACTCTGTAGGATGAAGAGTGCCAGCGCGAAGAGCGTCGTGGCTGGGAGTCCCTACGAGGACATTCTAACTCTTGGGAGTAATCGGCACTCCCATTCACCTCTGCAATGGTGACATCTTCACCAAATTTTGGTGTCACTTTTTGCTTCAAAAATTCTTCTGCACTTTTAAACCCTGCGTGCAAAAAACGATATTCAGGACGCTCCAAAGGACCTGACTCCAGCAAAAAACAACGACGATGACCTACGGGCGCTACCCTGTTCTTGCGAAGCCAAGGATGGCCCAAATAAAGGTCATACTTTATGTCAGCACGGTAGAAGTAGTCATCCTTAAGGACAACTTCTTCCACATTTCGCTCTTCCCAAAGGTCTTGAGCGACCAAATGGGTTGATATATAACAACCGCGTTGCCCACCTGCGAGAGAATGTCCAGAAACTCCCTCGAGGGTAACAGGATGAGGCGATTCAAACACGCAGTCGTCGGGTAAGAAGGAATTGGATTGGAGATTTACCTCTGATCCATTATCACACAAACAAGTGGCGAGGTGGAAATTTCCCTTGCAATCAGAGACCCACAGCTTTGTGACAAACTGACGAGCCCTGTGCTTGGACTGTACACCAACCTCGTCCACTACAACAGAAGGATCCGCTGCCGGATCCAGGGGAGAGGAGACAAGCGACCCTACATCAAGTAATGGTCGATCAGGAATCTGGGGATCATGCCTGAAATCGCCTGGGGAGGGGCGATTTTCGTGGCTCCCCTAGGCGTTCTGACCTCCAGCGGCTGCGTTAACATTGTGAACACAGCCTGTTTCGTCGATCCATTCATCTTGGAACGGATCATCCGCTGGATTCAGAGCATTTTCGACGTAATCTCGATCCGCATCAGACACCTGGTCTGCACCTGAGACCTGAGCCACACGATGGTTGCCCTTTCCTCTTCCACGGCCACGGCCGCCGGATGATGGGCCACCACCGTCGCCACGCCCTCTGCCCTTACCAGAGAAGGGGGTTCCCGAAGGATTTCCCTTACCCTTACCCTGTGATCCTGGAGCTTTTCCTTTGTTTGTACCGGATTGAGGGGTTTGGCCTGGATTTCGATTTCCGCCTCCGGCGTTGACATTGGGACTTGTCTGGCCGTTTGGCTGTCCACCGGAGCCGGATGGAGTCCGATTCCCTTTGCCTTGGGACCCGCCAGGGCCTCCAGTATTTTTGTTCCCACCGGAGGGAGTCGAATTACCCTTTCCCCCCTTAGCACCATGCACCTGTCTGTCATTCCTGTCTGAATTCTGAGGATTACTGACATTTTCACCAATCACTTTGTGATCGTAAGCAGACCATCGGTGATTAGCAGTGGAATGCGTCTTAGCTCGGTTCGTAGAACCTAGAAGAAGACAGATGCTACAATGATCCTGAACATTCCGGGTGTCATTCACCTTTTTGTTGCCCTTTTGGGCCCCATTTTGGGTGTTTTGCTGGGTATTCCTGTTTCCCCCAAGACCCTCATGGAAATTTTGATTGGCGGCGTCAGCGAGCCTCTCAACCTCTTCCCACAGTTCCTGCGGAGTGAACGAAAACACCCAGTTCCTGGCCTTCAGACGATTGCCATGGAGACTTACTCCCCTGTTGAGGACTTGGACAAACAAGTCCCGATCCTCGTGTTCATTGAACTTGATTTTCCACGTGTTTTCAGTGAGTTTCACCTTGGTAAACGACGTGGGGGAGCACTTTTGAAGTGCCTCCCTGACGGTAAACCGGTTGGCCGAGGCGTCAAAGCCATCGATCTCCGCCCACCAGGTCTTGACCTTTTCTTCGGACTGTCGATTCCGAAGGGTGGCGGCGGTTTCTGAGGGGATCTTGTCAAAAATCAGATTTTTCAGCTCGGCACTGGAAAATTTTTCGCCTGAATGTTCAGATTCTTCTACGAGATTCCAGAAGCGCTGTCTCTTGTCCTGCACTTCGTGCAAGATTAATCGAGAAAATGAAGGAAAATTCTTCAACATCTGGTGGTAATGGTCCTCTGGCAGTCGAGATCCACGTACCTCCAACTGTTCCCACACCTCATCAAAGGTAAGGGGGGAACTTGAATCTTCACGATCACTCCAGGTTCTGAGCCAAGTGTTGGCCGGCGCTCCCTCAAGGCAGTCCAGGAGCGCCATCAGGAACTGATCATCCTGGAGTTTTTGAGTCTTAACCCACAGTTTAAATTCCCGTTGGAACCGAGGCCAACGTCTGGGGTTCCCATTATACTTCGGTTGCTTGGCAACCTGACGAAGTCGCAATGAAGTGGGATTTAGAAGTGAATCCAGCCCAACACCGGCCGTAATGGTAGACACCTTGGCGGCATCATTAGCCACACCAGCTCCGGCGAGGGTCTGGGCGAGCAACATCTGGGCAATTGCATTGGAATCAACAGCAGGAAGGGTAGTACGGGAGGCAGTTCTTTTGGCATTCTGAACCTCAGTCCTAGCCTTCGCCGATCTACTCTGTGATCGAGAGATTGTAACCCTTTCCTTTAGCTTAGTCCTGCTGATCCGTGCATCGGTGGTCTTAGAGTCCACCGAAGGAGCAATCGAAAAAATTTCTGTCGCCTCCTCCGACGGTTCTGTTGTCTGATCCACCGATGATGCGCCCTCAGACCTCATGTGGGTCTTGAAAAGATCTTTAATTCCCAGCGTCTGAATGATGAGTTGCATTTGATCTTTGAGCAATTGGAGCTCAGAGTCTCGCTGAGATCTGCAAGAGCAGTCGGCAGGACAGTACATACCGTGTCCTGAAGGGCCTGAGCAGGCTGTCGGACCGCTAATCTCAGTGGTTCGCAGCCAGGAGTCCACTTGGGGAGCTCCTTCAGTCCTAATTTCCAGGCTTGCCTGCCTAGCTGCCTCTAAAATTCCTTCCTCAATCGCGGCGGCTAGATCGTCGCGGATGGAAACAGAGGGATGAGGGGCGGAGGGCCCGGCAACCGGTGCCTTGGTCTTCTCCTTCGGGAAGGGGCTTGCCTCCCAGATCTGCAAGAAAATGGCAAAAGATTCATCTTCTTGAGAACACCACCACATCCTGGTATTAATTTCTTCTTGAAGGAGGAAAAAATATTCAAATAAAAAATCAGAGGCGATTCTTTCTTGTCCTATCAGCTTAGACGTGGCTAATAGACACAGGGCCTCAAGCGCCTCAAGGTTACGGGTCACTTCCGAAGACAAATGGTTGTCCCATTGTGCCCATGAGGCTGGTCGATTATAGGTTGGTACCTCACCTGGACCACCCATCTCAATGTCGTCAATGTCGGCGTCGATGGTCTCAAAATGTGGACACTGGTAGGGAGCATTGGTACCTGCCAGGTCCGTAAGCTCCACCGGAGCGTTGCCATTAGCGTAAGCTGGGAGATTCCAGCTGCTTGATGGCCAATTTCGACTGGGATCTTGATTGTAATCTGGGCCTCCACAGCTGCTGATTTGTGTCCTTCTTGGGCAATTTGGGCTTGCGCAAGGCATTCCTCTCAAGGCCTCGTTCGCACAGCACCACGGGAGCGTGATCGTTACGTCTCCGGAGGTGGCGGAGTCTACGGGGACATACTGAGGGGCTAGCTGTGGTTGGGACACCAAAGGAACAACATTCAGGTAGCCTCTGCTACCATGAAAGTGCTGCCCTGGGTCGTTGTGGGTGCCGGAGGGCTCGGGGCCGGCAAGACCAGTGGGGCAGGCACGCAAGGAGTCTCCCTGGATGTTGTTATTGGGTGTAGAACCGGACACTCGGACACCAACGGAGGCGAGAGCAGCGACAACAGAAGCAAGGTCCATGCTGATTGTGGTCCGGCAGAAAATCCCAGTCTATGAAGAAAATTGAGGGGAATTATTCTAAATACATCTGAGTGTCCAAAACTGTCCGAATGAATTTAAATAATCCATTTATGTAAAATTGTCTGGCCGATCTGGCCCGCGAGCGCGCGTCAACGGCAAATGGCGATTCCAGCTAAAATAGCGGAATGCGGCGGATTTACGGGAAATGGACCGCGGAATCAAATCCGGCATATCAGAAATATATAGGAAATATCCTGTGACTGAGCTGCGAGGCGGCAATTCCGCCGAAGCAAAGAAAATGACCAAAATGTAGCCAATCTGGGCAGAATGTCTGAAAATCTGAGCAGATGGGGCTAGCCGCACTTACAAGCCGTGGCCACGGGCAACACACCCCTGCCCCCCCACAGCCCACCCCTACGCCACAGCGGAGGCGGCTTGAACGTGGCGGCCCGCCACATCCTCCTCGCCCTATACCTCCACCACCGAGACCTACACCTCCTAGACCCACAACTCCCGGCCCCCCAAGCAGCAGCCCTGACGCCGGAAGCGTGGGCCGACACGGCACCAGAGGAGATAGCAGCCTACCTCCGAGCCACGTGCCGCCGGTTCGCAAACGCCCTCGGCCGACGGAAGGGAACACCTTACCCCCTCAGCGCACTCCTCTACCCGGCACACCACCCCCACCCCACACAACGGACACCCCCGGAGGGCTGGGCGTCTTTCCGGGACACCCATCTGGCCGCCCCCGACGAGGCCACCGCCACGCGGATGAGCCTCACGGACCAGGAGGCCTACGTCAGAGGCCTCAAGACGAGCCTCCAAGAGGCACACCGCTGGCGCGCCCGCTCCCCGTCGCCCCCACGGGGACAGGGGGGTTCACCCGCCCCCGACACCCACCAGGCCAAGAAGACCAAGGGGCACCGGCACCAGGGGGCCCGCCAACGCGCCCGCCAGCAGGGCGCGACGCCCCGACCAAGGCCCGGGTCCAGCCACACCGCACCGCCCCACGCCCAGACCCCCGGGGCACACCAGCAACACCACCACCACCAACGCCCACCGCCACCACCTTACCGCAGCACCCAAACCCTGCAGCCCAGTCAGCCACCACCGCCCACACACGTCCACACCATGCCAGGACCACCGTACGCGCAGAGCCAGGGGACATGGCACCACCAACACCACCACCGCGCCCCCGTCCCTCCCAACCCCTACCCCCTAATGCCCCCAAGCTACAGCGGCCCCCACCAGCTACATCCCCACCACGCCCCAGCACAACCAGGCCCCGCGAACCACCCACCCCACATAGCGCACATCACCGCACCACACCATCACGTGTACCACCACCACCAGCCCCTGCCGCCACACCCACCAACGCCGGGGTACCACACACAACCGACACACCCTCCACACCACCACCACGCGGTCCAGCACCACCCGCCGCCCCCGCTACACGGACCCACGGCATACGAGCCACGGTACACCCCCATGGACCCGCGAGGAGCCGCGCACGCACACCGGCAACACCAGGACCGAGTAGGGGCGCCCCACCACCACCAACAGCCCCCCCACCCACACCCCATACCAGCGAGCACCATCCACCAGCAGCCAATCATCACATACGGACCACAGCCCCACCCGGGGGCTCATGCGGTCGCCTCCCACCCGCACCCCGGCACCGCGACCAGTCAAGAACCGCAAGGGCCACACGGCGCACACACGCAACACCCACACGACCCACAGGGACGCCCGGACCCCCAACCGGCACAACACCCACCCCCGCCCCCCCCACCCCACCACCACCAGCAGCCCCCCCACCCACACCCCATACCAGCGAGCACCATCCACCGGCAGCCACCCATTACATACGGACCACAGCCCCACCCGGACGCTCATACGGCCGCCTCCCACCCACACCCCGGCACCACAACCAGTCAGGAACCGCAAGGACCACACGGCGCACACACGCAACACCCACACGACCCACAGGGACGCCCAGACCCCCAGCCAGCACAACACCCACCCCCGCCCCCCCCACCACCAACAGCGCCACCCCCACACCACCCCCCCCCGCCCCCCCCCCGAGACCAGGCCACGGACACAACACGTGGCAGCCAGCACCAACCAATCGATGTCGATGCCCCCGCCGACACATGCCACCGCGAATCCCCCCTCCCGCGGCCGCCGCAAGAGACCCCATCACCGGACCCCGCGCGCGACAACGATGACCACCCCCCCCAACCCACACCACCCCCCCCATCACACCCCGCACCACCAGTCGCCGCACCGGCCGAGCCCTACGCCCTGCACAACCCCGCAGCGGTACGGCAGCACCTCCGGGGGGTCGGGGAACAGGACGTCGTGCTGTACCTCCGCACCTCCGTCACCAGCACCCCCATCCGGGCGGCCACCCTGGTCCAGGCGGCCACCCTGGGGGAAGGCGTCAGAGACTTCCTCTTCGACGCCTTCCTCCACGTCGCCCGACACGAGCGCCCCCCACGCGCCACCCCGGACGGCGAGAGCCCGCCCCCGACGGGGAGCCGGATCTGGGTACCCCCCATCGACTGGGGGCGACACCTGGTCGGACACCCCGTGCCAGAGCGGGACAGCACCCAGGGCCGCACCCGCTACCGCGAGCCCAACATGGCCCACCCCCCACCCGACGCCACCCCCAACAGCACCAAGGAGTGGGAGCGGGAAACATGGGTGGCCCGGATGGCCTCCCTAAGCAACTTCCGGCACCACGTCCCGGGGGACATCCCCACCCCCGACGAGCAGCAGCCAGCCCCCTCCACGTACATGACCCTCATGTACAATCTGCACTACACCCTCTCCACCACCACCTACCACGCACCCACAGACCACTGGGTGGTACACGGCACCGACTCCCTCCTCCCCGCCGACTACACCCCCCCCACACACAACCCGGGCCCCGACACGTACGCCAGGGGGGAAGACCCGGACGACCCCCACATCTGGGGCACGTGGGAACCCGAATCCCTGGACGCGCTGCTCTCCATCCGCAGCAGCTACCAGGGCCTTGGTAGGGCGATGTATTGCCTCGCCAAGTGGACCCAACGGACCTGCGGGATCCCCGCGGACCGATGGGTGTGGGTGGTCACGCTGCGCCCCCAGCAGATGGAAGCCCCCCCAAAACCGCGGGGGACCCACCCCCCCACGCCCCACCACCCCACAACTATGCCCGTACATGGTGGCAGCCCGCCTCATGGCGCTGCTATGGCCGGGCCCCCACACCCCCACCCAAAACTACCCCCACCTCACAGAGGGGGACATGCCCGGCATCCAGCGATGCTTCTTCGAGACCCTCGACTACCTCCAGCAGACACACCCCCACGTCCTGGAGCAGATATGGCCACCCCCCGGGTAACCCACGTGCCCGCACAGCCGAGACAACACCGCCACGCCAGCACCAGCACGCACGGATTACCAGGGAAAACGCGCGCACACGCCCGATGCCCGAACCTGCACCCGCGTTCTCGCTACTTACAGGACCCAGCATCATACGCCCGCCCCCGAGGCCCGGGACCCTCCGCCGTCTCCCGCGGCCCTCTCCTCCGCCTCCGACTCCACAACCTCCACCACCACGACCACCTCATCCACCACCACCACCACCACGTCCTCATCCAGCACTCCACCCCCCAGGCCGCGGAGGACACCTCCCAAACGGGCCTCCAAACCCGCCCCCACCGCGAGCAGCCCCACCGCCGCCAAAGCCCACGCCCCGGCGAAGCCCATACCCACGACCCAGCCGAAGCCCAAGGCCGCCGCCAAAGGGCGGCCCGCAGCCAAGCCCAAGCCCAGGCCCAAACCCGGCGCCACGACGGCAGCTCGGGCCCGGCCCCCCCAGGATGTCCTCTACGACATCCGGCCCCAGCCGTCCCAGGCCCGAAGGCAGCAGCGCCCAGCGCGGCGCCCCCCCACCGTCACCGACACCACCGCCGCCACCTTCATGGCGGAGCGCGCCGCGGCCGAAGCGCGGCGCGCCTCGTCCCACCACCTCCCAAAGCCCGCACCCCGGGCCCACGGACCGCTCCAGGGTCCACCAGCAGCGCCCACGCCCCCCTACCGGCCCCCGATGACAGCCCACATGCAACGCATGCCCCACTACCGCCGCCGCCACGAATCCCCGCCCAACCCCGAGGCGGAGACCGTACGCGCACATCCGCGGGTCCACATCCGCGTGCACCCCCACTCCCCACGCACCCCCACGGAACAGGACTACGAGGAATCCCCCAGGCCCGCCACCGCCGCCGGCCCCCACGACCCCATCACACCCACCCACGCCCACTCCTCCGCCCAAGACCGCAGGCCCGCCCGGGAACAGTGGTGGCAGCGCTGGACCCACACGCAGCTCTGGGAGCTGCGGAAGTGGGCCCGGGGAGAGCCCTCCCTCGAGGGCCTGGTCCATCGGCCCCGCAAGGGGTCGGTGGAAAACTGCCGCCTCCGGCCGGCGGGGGGGTGGATGCCGCAGGCCGCATGGGAAGCCATGCTGGCCGATGCGCCCCACCCCCTGGGAGTCCACCCCCGCAACCTCCCCGCGCCCCAGGACCACCCGTACGTCCTCAGGCGCCTGCGGGAGACCCTCCAGGAAACACGGCGAGACGGCATCCGCCTGTGGGACATCACCCAAAGCCCAGCCCCGCACGCACACACCCCCTCACCACCCCACAAGCGTCGGCGCACCGACACCGGCGACACCCACAACACCCCAGGAGCCCTGCGCGCCACACAACACGACGCGCCTGACCCCCCGGCCAGCGGCGCCGCCATCTAACCCCGTTATCCAGCACAGCACCACCACGGGGCGCCACGCCAGGCCCCGCCCAGAAGTCACCAAACAAACCGGACGCCGAAGGAAGCCAACGCACACGACAACGAGCACCACTACGCCCAAAGGCGCCGAACCCGGGCCCGATACCGTGGGCTCCTCTCCACCCTCAGCACGACACACACGTCACTGACGTCACTCCTCCGCCATGCCCCCTCCCACGCCACCGCCCCACCCCCCCCCCCCTCCCGCCGCACGTCCCCACGCCGCCCAGCACCCAGCCCCACACACTGCGCCACAGCATCGCCCTAGTCCGGCTCCTCCACCATCGCGGCGCTTGGCACCTCACAGTAGACCGCCGTCCTATGGTCCCGCTCCCCCCAGCACCACTCCCAGGGCCGCACCCGACCCACGCCGTGTTCGCCCCCACGTCGCGGGCCGCGGACATCCTCCCGCTCCCCACCACCACCCCTCCCGGGCATCGCATACTACTTACCGCCAACCCCTCGGTCCTCAGTGAGGTCCCCATCGGGCACGCCGACGCCCTGCACGTGCGCCCGCAGCTGCCCAACCTGCACGCTGCGTACACCCCCGGCGCGCCCGCCGACCCCTCCGTGTGGGACTCCCAGTGAGGCCACCGGCCAACGGCCGGCCCACACGCACCACCCCGCACCCGCCTCGGGCGCACGACTCCGTGGACGCCGCTACCCACACGCCCGGCCCCGCGCAACCGCCTAACCGAGCCAGAACACAAGCACAAATCAAACCCGAGCCACACCCCGAAACCGCTAACCCTTGACTCCTAACCAAACCCGCCGAGGGAACAACGCAACCACAGCCCACACCCACAGCCCACACAGCCGCCTAACCAGCCAGCACCAGAAGCAAAGAAACACCTCACCAAACCCACCCTGACCCAAGCCAAACCGGGCCGAAGCCCCAACACAAATCAAACCCGAGCCACAACCCGAAACCGTCAACCCTTGACTCCAAACCAGGCCCGCTGAGGGAAATGCGTAGACACAGCCCACAGCCACAGCCCACACAGCCGCCTAACCAGCCAGCACCAGAAGCAAAGAGACACCTAACCAAACCCACCCTGACCCATACCCATGTACATCAGGACACGCGAGCCGCACCCCTGGGGCGCGACCGCCGCCACAGCACCGGCGACACACGCCAGAGGACACAACGCTATAGCACCGCCGCACCAGCTGCCCATGCCTGTGCCTGCAGTGTACGCGCGCCTCTGCTTTCCTCTTTTTTGTTTTCTCTTTTTCTTTCTTCAAAAAAAAAAAAAAAAAAAAAACAAAAAAAAAAAAAAAACAAAAAAAAAAAACGAACATTAGGGGGGGAGGAAGAGGGACACAACCACCCATGGCACACGCGCACCGCACACGGCACGCACACCGGTAAACAGGAGCCCAGGGGCCCAGGACACCGCACATGCAACACAACACACCGAGCGGGCACACCGGTGAACAGGAGCCAGCTGGCCCAGGACACCGCAGACGCACCACAGCAAACCGCGCGGGCACACCGGTGAACAGGAGCCCAACGGCCCAGGACGCTACACACACGTAGGGCAGCCGAGGGACAGGAAAGAACCAATACCCCATGGGTCGGACGCACTGGGGCGACCCAGCCGACCCACCGGGCCAGTGGCAGGAGCGGTACTCCAAAGCCACTGGTCCGAGCCCGGCCAGGCTGCATCGAGGACCATGGCAAACGTCACCCGGAGCCATGGAAGCAACCGGTGACAGGCGAGCCGGTACACAGTCCAGGAGGGGGTCACCTGCCAAGCAGAGTGGCGCCGCAACTCAAGCCACAAGGGTGAGGCGGTCGTACCGTAGACAAGCGGGAGCAATACCCCTCGTGGTGAGAGATACTCCACACGGCTGGGCAGCCCCCCAGAGCTGCCGCCCAAAGGAGGGGGCATGTGGCCCTACCCATGGACACATGTCGGGACACCCTCCCACCTGGGACACATGGACCGGGTGGCCGCGACAATGCCTTCCCAAGCACATGCGGGAGCGGCTCAAGAGGCACCTGACATAGGGCAGTGGGAGGGACAGGACGTCCCCTTGGTAAGACCTTCTTCCTGCAATGTCAAAGGAGGCATCCCGAGCTCCCGAAGATACCTACCTACCTACCTTGCCCTTGTTCCTCTCCTTTGTCTGCTTCTCCTCCAGCATCCTTCTCGCTCTCGTTCTCTCCCTTCCTCTTCACAGGCTGAGGCTGAGAGACCACTTCTTCGACAGACAGGGCCCCGAAGGCCGTCTGAAGCCCATCCAGGGAGTCCTCAGCCGCATCCACTGGCCCATGTAAGGGCTCCGCCGAAGGTACAGCGCCAGGCGCTGGCCTTGCCGGCGCCTCAGGCGCTGGCGCTGTCCTCGCGTCGGCGTCCTCCTTTCTTGGATCCATCTTCTTTCACCCTTCTGCTTATATTTGCCCGTACTCGGCGCACTGGATGTACGGCACGGGGTTGCTGCCGGTGCGCAGAGACAGGCTGCCTCTTGCTACCAGAAAAGTTCATAGTGTTTTCAGCACTGTGTTTTTGCTTCTCCTGCTGCTTGCTGTTGCTGTAGGGTTTCCTGCTGCTTGTTTTGGAAGATGAAAACATTTTGTTCGCAGAAATAGAGTCAATCCAGGATAACCCAAACCAGAAGTGTGCAAGGAGAAGAGAATCAGGATCAAAGCATGAAGGGCTGCAGTGTAAACAGTGAAAGATGATTGGATATTCACAGAAACTGCAACTCAGGTCACGAATGAATGCATATTCACAAAGATAGCTGAAATGTTTTGGAACAGAGTTAGAAAACTGCCCCAAGGTCACTCTCTCTCCATAGTGCCATCTCAGGAGATGTGCACTCTTTGTTTTGGGTCCCATATGTGCTGAGGTGGCAGGGCATGTGGCGATGAGGTCACTGCCATGTCACATGGGATCTTCCTTCTTAGCTAGGCTGACCAGGAATTGAACCCAGGACCTCTCAAAAAGAGGTGCCCAGCCCCCTAGGGTGCATACCACTAGGATAGCTAAGAATTCATGGAAAAACATAGATAAATTCATAGGCTCTGCCTTGGATATGTCAGTTCTCAGTCAACTCAGGAAAAGATGATTTGCTTCACATTGAAGGGGGATTAAGGGGTCCACTCCATATCCTGATTGGGTGTTTGGTTCCATAGGTCAAAATGTGTTATCACCACTTTTGGTGGGACCAATACTAGGATAAAAATGCATGGATGCTCAGTGCATCTCTAATACAACTAGAGTATGTCCTAAAGCATTGGAAAAGCACTTTTTCTTACTTGAGCTTTCAATCTTTTGGAAAACCAGTTTTCAAAAACCCTGTTCCACGGTGCACGACAAGAAGCATTTTTTGGCACCCCTTCTTTGCGCGAGGCCTCGCGCAAACACCAACACAACAGCGCAATAAAATGCATCACAGAGAAAAATGTGCCGCACAAGGTGACAGCATAAAGGTCGTCAAAGAGGAATGCATAGCGCGAGCCCTCGCGCATAATATATCAGAACAAGCAAAGAAATTACTTTTTCTTCGGAACAGTTTGCATCTTAGAACCCAATGCCTTAGCAACGGACGTCTTACCCTTAGGCGGTGGCCTTGCGGGCTCGCTTCTTGGTTGGGACTGACGGGCTGGCTGCTTGAATGGAGCTCGGGCCCCGGTTTCCTCGGACCTCGGCTTCGCTGCCACTTTCTTCGCTGCCTTGCCCTCGGAGACTTGCGCTTCTTCCTCCTCTTCTTCCTCGCTCTCCTCCTCTTCATCCCCATCGCTCTCGTCGGATTCTGCACTGGTAACCGACTTCGCTGCCTGAGGCTTGGAAGCAGTATTCTTCTTCTTGGGGGCTGGTTCCCCACCAGTAGACTTCCGCTTTGCAGGTTCCAGTGATTCTGCAGCTTGACCTTTCTCAACAGTCTCTTCCTCCTTCAGCGACAATGCATCAGAACCCACCTTGTCATCGCGAACCCAAAGGGGAATACCACGGTTTGACCAGTTAGCCTGCTGGTCCCAATCACCAGACGCGTCCAGTTTCGACCCTTGTGTCAAGACGTGGTTCAACTGAGTCTGCACTCTGTTGACCCAATCGGAGAGATTGTCGGAGGTAACACCAAGAAGGTACATGCGAGAATCCGGCTCGATGGACGCGATCTTGCACACCAGATCCGGCTGATGATCAATGAACACAAACGCAGGCTTGAAGCTCTTATCCTGCTTCAGGTAAAAGAGGTGAGTGTCGAAATACCACATAACCGTCGTTATCGGAAGGTGACCGCCAAATTCAACAGGATCCATCTCCTCTACTTGAGTAGGTCCAAACGTCAGATAATTCGGAATCTGCAATGAGGGAGAAGTTATTGCGCGAGGCCTCGCGCAAAGAGCGGACGTAATGAGGGAATTATACCTTTCTCGACCAGCTATCCGGTGACGAAATCAGCAACCAGCGAACGTCAAACGTTGTAGGATCCCCTGCAGGCTTTGGTTTGACTGGCCAACTGAAGATGGGAACGCGCAACATGTTAGCCATGCGCGGCGCGTTGAAATCATCGTTGAGACGCCTATCTGTTTCCGTCTCCAGCACGTTGAACATGTTGTCCACAACAGTTTGAGAGCCGCAGATAAGGGTATCGGCACGCGCCATCTCTTCATACAGCCAGGCTGGGCACATCATCTCAGGAGCAAGATGTTCAAATATGTCGCCGTTGATGACAATCAGGTTCTTGTCAATCTCAATAAACCGCCTCGGGGGATCGTGGGCCAACGCTGCAATTCGGGTCGCCTTAACTGTGATAGTTTGACTTGACAGTAATGGATCCTGCTGTTCCACTGTCTTGAAGTCACCAGTAACGCCAGCAGCTGGGGGGACCACACGGCTCCTGGTAGGCTCTTGACCCAGGAGTTTTTGGACGTTGAGGATTTTCAGGGAGGCGGGTTTGCCTTTCTCTGCCACCTGCCACAGTGGTGAGCGAATCATGGATTTCCATGCCGGCCATGGACCGCGACTTTTGCCTTCAGGTTCCCGCCAATAGCCCCATATACCAAGAGTCACTTTCAGGGCAGGCCTTCCAAGTGCAGCAACCTCTTTGTGGGTCCGCATGTCTTTGGCTAAAGAACAGAAATGGAGAAAGTGCGGCGCACCGATGCAGAAACGGAGACCACGTCGCGCCCATGGTACACTCCTTTCTCAGGTCGAAAGTACTGGCCGTTGTGCGCGGGGTCCAGATGCATTGAGACCCACTGGTCAAGGATGATGTCGTCAAACGAATTCTGCAAGGATTTAAGGGTTGTTTTTTCTTCCTGCATCACTTCTGCCACTTTGTTGTAGAACTCCGGCAACAGGATCCCGTCCAGTTTCTTCAGCGCGTTCTTCGTGACTTTCTCCCCTTTGTCGTGGAACTTCTGCAGACCTTTCACAGCTTCCGGACCAGCATAGTAGGCAAACGTCATAAAATCTTTCCACAATTTATACCTTTTGTCCTGAAAGTGACAACGTTATGCGCGAGGCCTCGCGCAACGAAGAGCATCGAAACAACGATTAATGAACATACGAATTGACCAGGCTGCTTCAGTTCAGCGGTTGGAACCAGGGCACTCATCTGCACAGCATCCACAATGGCGATCTTGAGATTGCTGTACGTGTCAGCCAGGCCTCGCCGCCGCTGATCTTCAACACATCGAATGAGGTTATCTGCTGCCTCATACAGCGGAATTGGCTCAACGTCTTGTGCGCTTCCTTGTGCTTGTCCCGCCAGCTTTGCACGGAAGGCCCACGGTGTCGTAGGCTTCAGAATATCGGCGATGCATATAGTATGCCACTGCTGCAGATCCAGACACGCTGTGCGTCGCTTCTCCCGAATCTTTGCAATTGCTTCCACGCTGTGCTGTCCAGATACACACCAATAATCGCCATCTGCAGATATGAGACACGTCTATGCGCGAGGGCTCGCGCAACGAGAAGAGCCAAAAGTCGGTTGGCAACATACTATTATCTTCCCAGAGAACGACGTGTAATGGGCCTGTTGGCGGTGCTGCTTCGAGTGACTCAATACGCTTTTGCAGTAACTTCGTATCTTTCCGTCTAATCTGCCCCTTTGTCTTCTCCTGGTCGATTCTCACGTTGTCCAGCTCAACCTCCACCTGCCTCCCATCCGGCTTCAGGTGGTCCTCGATGTCAGTACCCAAGGTTAAGCCAGGATCTGGTGTTTCCTTCTTCTTACGCCCCTTCTGTGGTGTTCGAGCCTCCGATCCTGAGGTCCCAGGGTCATAGTCGGTATCTTCTCGTTCCTCGGCTGTTTTTTTGGCGGGGCTTCCCATTCTGCGATAAGAAGAAAGCCTGTATTGAAGGAAACATAACATTGAAAAGGGTTAGAATCGTCGTCGATAATGCATATGTGAGGCGTTTTTAGCGGATACCAGTACAGTATGGTTGAGAATGCAAAACTGAAGGGGCTCGGCACTGTTTTTGACTGTTAACCTTGCGCGAGGCCTCGCGCAAGAGAGGGGGTGTACTAACCTGTTGTTTCGTGCTGTTTGCGCGAGGCCTCGCGCATCACTGCATGTTCTCCAATCTTCTTCGAACCTTTCGCAGCGTGTCGGCCTCTCTCTGTTCCTCCAACACACTGCGTTGGGGGATCAGCTCCGACAGTTTTCGCTTGAAACCAGCCTTAAGCGGCCCCTGCTGCGTTAGCACCAACAACACAGACACAAGGACTTGTTTGTAGTGGTTAGAACCCTTTGGAATTAGAAGAGACGGTGGAAAGTTAGGTACACCCCTGCGCGGCCAATGCGCCTGAATTGTACAAGTAGGCTCAGCACACCACCTAACGCAAGGCACATATACACGCTCTGCGTTCAAGTAAGCAGTTAACCGCTGACGCATGGAATTGACAAAGGAATTGGGGATTTTGCAGACGTTCACCCTGTGACCTTCTTTGCGGATAGTGATGAGATGATACAGATCGTCAACATCTTCAATGGTTACTGCACCTCTTTTTTGGCCCTTCTTTGTCACAAGGCTGGAAAGCAGACTTTCACAAAACTCCTCGGCAAAAGCCTGTCCAGGCATGGCTGTGTGCCATGCAGTTCGGCACAATAGCGCAGTTGCAACAGTGCGTTCGTATTTTAACAGTGTGTCCCCCATGTTCAAACGGTCTAACAGACACATAACAATCTGCAATCCCTCCCCTACGTGCTCATTTGGATCAGGTACTTCACACAGTGGTTTTACCCGGTTTAACCCGGTTGAACTCGGAAGGGGCGCGGTTGAACCGCTGAACCGCGGTTGAACCGCGGTTGAACCACCGCCAGCGCTGGCGGCGGCGGCTGCGCCAGCGGCGCGCGCTTTTCTGAACAAAATATTTGCATAACCACCTGAAACTGACGCGTGACAAACCTTTTTTAAAAAATGTCCCACCACTGGCTGCAAGTGGTGAACGACCACTACAGCGGGTGGGGGGACCAACACCTGGTGGACGACTTGTTCACCTTTTTTTGCACAAACGGCACGACAAAACGCCTATGGAAACAATTTGCTGACCGAATTGGTAACACACAGAGGGCTTCCAAACAGACAAAAAGGGCTACAAAAAAAGTCTTCACAGGATCCGATGCTGTGCGCCTCATTTTGGACCTTGGGATGCCGAAGCGAAGGTATGTGGCATAATGCACACATGCCTACAAGTGGTTCAACGTGGTTCAACGGTGCGGTTGAACCCTTATCACAAATGAACAATTGTGATTGTGCTTCATGACAATGTTTGCACGGCAAAATAATCGCTTAATGTTGCCCAAAGCATGAACATATGAGTTGCAACATGTTGCCCGCGTCACAAATGTGAATACTTTGTGGTTTGTACCATTGGACGCTTTTTGGTGCCATGACGGCAACCCATTCAACCGCAGGTTCAACTGCGCACTTTATCCCAATTTCTCGGTTCAACCGTCCCTAGGTACAGGAAGCTTATTTCGTGGGCCGATGCCAAAGAGAAGAAAACCCGTGCAAGCACCGTCCGATGGACACATTGCTTTCTGTCGTATGCAACGATGGATAAAGCTTGGTCCACGTTAGGTGAGAGACAAGTACTAAAAACGACCATACAGGATGGAAGAGTTGGGGTTCGTTGGGATGTGGATGATTGGATACAATATATAGGTGATCGAAGGGATGTGCTAGAAGAAATGCACTTCCCAAGATTTAGGGATGATCACCCCTATGTACTTATAGTGCGTGGTGATGGGTTTCCATGTGGAGCAAGGTCATGGTGCCAAATTGCATGTGGTTTTGCAAACCACATGCAAAATGCACGAACTTTGCTCTACAATTGGACCCTTGACCTTGCTCTCGTAAGTGAGCATGAAACGGATCTTGTGCGTGTCCTCTTTGGAGAGACACTAAAAAAAATACAACAAATTATTGACCGTGGCTACATGTTGCTCCGAGGGTTTTGGGTGCGAACGGTTGTCATTATTGGAGGTGATAGCCCTTGGCTTCGTCATATACTTGGTCTATCAACATTTTATGAAATTGGTTCAATTTATTCTTTTGCGACATGGTCTAGGGAGAAAGAAAGATTGGTAGGGTGTGAATGGCGACGAAGTACAAGACTTGAAGCATCCTGCATGGATACGTTGGGGGCGTGATTTATTATGGGGACACATTGTGGATCCTCGATATGGGGTCATGTTGAACGCTCTTAGGCCCCACATGCCTCTGGCGTGGTCTGGACAGCGCATTTTGCTCGTACCGTACACAGGCATTGCATGGGGACGTCTGCCTGTGGCGATGCAGAATGAACTGGTCACATTTGGCTTCCCAAGGTGAAGATGTGTTTTTTGTGTAGCGCTTCGTGCAACAGCGGTTGAACCGGTGAAGCCGGTGCAACCGCGCGCCTGTCCAGCGGTTGAAGCACCTCGAAAGCCGGTTACATTTTAGTGCAATCCATGAGGAAACAAGCTTCTGACAATCAAGTGTAGGCTTGCATGTAATTGTTGTTCACTAAAAAGGGTCCAAAGTCCTAGAGGGAATCCAAACAAGGCGCAGGGGTGTATGTCACCACGCCTAACGAAAAGTTGATGGTGAAGCTGTGCGGTTTCACCAATACAGCCGCCGCCACTGGCACCTACACCACCACCGCCGTGAAATATGATCCAAGAGAAATAGGTCTCCAGTGTTTTGCACCAATGAGGTAAGAAGGCTTTCAAAAACATTCTTTTTAGGGGGTGTGGCATCTCTTGCAGGGCTGAAAAATAGCGGTTTTCAGGTTGCTACTTAGCAATTTGTTGCTGTACCACGATAGGGGTTCAACCGTGGGGAAGCCGTAATGAAAGTTTGCGGTTGAACTCGGTTGAACCACGGTTTCACTTGGGTAATTCAAGGGTACCTGATCCAAATGAGCACGTAGGGTCAGAAGCAAAAACACCCGTGTTGGCCGTCTCCCCAGCCCAATTGCACTGCCTAACCAGGTGTCCTAGGTATAGTAACATGGGACAGTATTGTGTTAACAGAACCTGCATGGCCTTACACACAGCGTACCGGAGGAATGACATTTTCGGTTAAGGCGCCGTATGTGGGGGCCCATACCCAACAGCAGTGCACCAACAGTTATCTCCATTGTGATCAGCTTGGGCAAACAGGGGACTGTGTCACCGCTGCGCCACAAACCTTTACGGAAAAAAGTCACAATCGGCCAAAATGATCGAAATGTTTGTGTAACGCAAAATTTGTACGCGTGCCAGAAACCATATAATATAGGGTGTGAACGCAAAAAAAGCCGGACGTTCCAACCCGTTGTTTTTTCACCGTACATCATCTTACAAATGCGGTAATGGATGTTCTCATCACATAAAACAGGGACAACTGGTCGAGTGTGCTGCGCCAAGTCCCCAGTGAATTGCAGTAGGTTAAGAAGCGATACGTTGCCGCTTACCTTTTCTTTGCTTAGACAAGGGGGTCGCCAATGTGGTCTCTTGGCAGGCACAGGGCAAATAAGGTCAAGCAGTGCCCTAATGTTTCGCACAACAGGTCGCGTGCTTGCAAATCCTAGATCGCGCAGGATACGTGCAAACGTTCCCTCGGTGTTTCCCAGCATGCGTGCAACAACAGGAACACGCCGTTCAAGCTCTTCCAGGCTGGGAAGACCATGCCAGTAGCGCGGTGCATCCTTCAGTAGCAACACAGCCAACGCTGTTGCGTTCAGGCTTTTGTCGTTCTTGTCAGGATTTGTGGTAAACTGTTTGTTGTACCAGTTGTCCATCCACAACACAACCCAGTGTTGGTGTATTTTGTTCCATGTAGTCTGTAACCTGACTGCAGCCTTCTCCTTCAGCGAAGGTGCGCTGTATCGCGCCAGACCTGACCTTGCTAAAATGCGACGCTGCGCCCTACTTCCCTCTACCGCAACAACTGACTTTGGTTTACCCTGGTATGGATCCGCGCGCTGGCACATCAGCAAAGAAAGGCGCCAGGCCTCCTCTATCAAAACACCAACCCATCTCTTGCCTTCTGCCGCAATCGCCTTTTCAACGCTGCAACGCGTCCGTTCATTTTTGCGCAGACGCAGAAAAAACACAAACAACAATCGCGCGCCCTCGTCCCCCTGTTTTAGCCCTTCCCACAGTTCTTCTGCCGTGTGGTACGGCGGTTCCTCTGAGCAGACATCGCGGAAAAACTCCAGATGCTGCGGCCACTGTCTTCTCAAGGTCCACCTCTTTTCGCAGGGGCATTGTTGCTGTGAAGAATAAATGCGTACCTGTATCTATGTAAAGATCGCTGTTTGAAAAACTTTCTTGATTTGAAACATCAACCTGTCACACAGTTTTCGCGCGACCAATTATTCTGTGATTCGCTTGTCGCATGCACCATTTTTGGTTACCTGTAACTGTCTGGTGATCCCACATTTGACTAGTTAATCCTGATTGCGGTAGCCAGTTGCGGCGCGCTACCATCGCTGTTGGGCAGTGAAGCCAGCGGTGACCACAGTATGAAAACCGGAGATGCCGGCGGGACCTGTATGGGCGCCCATGCAGCAGCGCCGCATCAAGGGAACACACATGCTGTGTAGTTGGTGGATCTGTCCATTTTTGGTTTCTATGAGCGCTGCTGACCTCCATTGTGCGAGGCCTTGCGCAATGATCACCGAAACTTTAATGTTTCTTATGCGCCGTTCCATGCCCGAGGCCTCGCGCTTGAAACTGCAGTTTGTTCAGGGACATTTATACTTTTCAAGACTCTTGGGTACACCATTGTTGCAGTTTATTCGTAAATAGATCTATCTCTATCACGCAATCCTGACAATGGTACTAAGTTACGTGTATAAATACGACAGGGTTCCATTGTTGGACAACCTGCCTAATGCGTCGTGCTGTAGTACATTAATCTGACACAAATGAACGTCTTTGCGCGAGGCCTCGCGCAAAGAATGGTCACCAAACAATACTTTTCCCTTTCTCGCCCATGGGAACATCATTCTTATAGAAATATTTATTCTGCCATACTTGTGTGCGACGGTTTTAAAATATCCATCAAAACAACTGTTTTTTGATGCCTTTGGAAACCTGTCATTTTCCTATCTTTTCCTTCGTTTTTGACCATGCAACTTGAGCCGCCTAAGCAAATGTCACAGGACAGGACAGGACAGGACGTGACAACCTGGCGTAGGAGTAAAAGTTCTGAAAGCCAAGGTTCAACCAGTGACCTGCTAGTAGTTCTACCTACTCAGAGGATCCTGCCCCCTACCCTACCTGTGAAGCACACCGGAGACGCCCCCCCCCCATAGGTGCAGCCCCCACACCCGCGTATAGACCCCTCAGCATGTTCCGGCAGGTTTGGCCACATCGCTGTGCCATTGGTCAGTGTGGGGGTCAAGGGCCTAGAGGATGGACACCTGGCATGCTCCGAGGTTGTCCGAAGGCCCCCAAAGAATTCTTGGTATCAGGCCCCCGCCTTCACAAGCCTTCAGTGCCTGCAGATTATTTTTACAAATGTTTTGGCAAGGTTCGTACCCAATTTTGCCAGTGAATTGGAAAAAACCGGTTATCAGCAATGATCGTAGGTTGTTTGAAAACAACCGGCGCAACCGGTTATTTGGGAAACAAATTGAAACCAATTAATCGAAGAGATTATAATTGGTCAAGAGTTCTTTGATGACATAACAATTCAGTGCTTGTTGCCCTCAAATGAATGTATCTACACAAACTCACAATAACTACAAACTTAGGAAAAATTAGTTAGAAAATATCCTACAATCATGGGAAAACTGCCCAGATGGGCAGTCTCGCTTTTATAGTGCCATCTAGATATGGGCGCTCTTTGTTTTGCGTTCCATAGGTGCTGTGGTGGCATGGCCTTCGGCGCTGAGGTCACTGCCATGTCACATGGGACCTTCGTACTTAGCTAGGCTAACTGGGAAATGAACCCAGGACCTCTCAAAACGAGGTACCCCAGCCCCCTAGGGTGCAGACCAGTAGGATAGCTAATCATTCATGCGAAAATATATAAAAATGTATAGGCCCTGAATCATTGTCAGCGCCTCAGTCAGTCCAGAAAATGGTGTTTAAGTCCAATCAGTTGGGGGGTCAGGAGTCCACACAACATCCTCAGTTTAGTGCGTGGCTTATTAGGTCAAAATGCTTTGTCACCCTTTTTTGGTTACGTCATTATTAAGATAAAAATGTGGTATGCCTCTAGGCATCTCTAAAACAACTAAAGCTTAGGCATGCATATATACTTTTTCTTTTACTCGCCTCAGTAGTCGCTGTCTCACTCTATTCATCAACGCAGCCAACCACATGCTGGACACCAGGGCCATCCTGCACGTGCGCTACGTGCCTGTATATGTCGACAGGCTCCACTCAGCCATGGCTTGCCTATATCCATGAGGACCTCTGCGCTGCAAGTAGCCTGCCTATTTGAACTAGACATCTTGGAAATGTTTCATCGCCTCCGTAGTGATGGCGTGATTGAGGCCATCTCGCAAATCGCCGGTGCCCTTGCGGACGCTATCCCTCCCCCAAACCACACGTGCCTAGCAAGCTCAGAGCCGGCTCCAACGGCCCCCTCTTCAGCATTCATTGTGGTGACCAAGAACTGGACCGCTTGGGAGGTGGTTACACAGTCAATATTTACATTCTGAGCATGACAGATATCTTAGCCGATATGAATTTTCATGAATATCGCAATGACGCTTTTGCCATTGGCAGCAGCGTGGCTAAGCAACAGCACGGTGTCGCCATAGGCGGTTTGTGTTCAGCGCAAGCTGCTCACCTCCTCTGTATGGTATGTGAATGGTCCTCGAACACGTCCTCAAGTTCCCTAGCCCGCAAAATGTCACGACGCTTGCCCAAGCACATCCTATCCATCCCCCCATACAAGGACATTGACAATGTTGTAGGCGCCATGTATGGGAGTATCGGCCTCAGGAGTAAGAAAAAGTCACTGCCATGTCTTTCTTGGAGGGCTTGATCCAGGCCAAGCCCCCCTAAAACCCTTTTGTTGATGCTAAGACTAACTTAAGTATTTTTATCTCTCTTTTGAAGCCTAAAGTACACTTTCTCAAGGTAACTAGGGTTGTAACCCTAGCCCCCCATGAAGTTCACCCCTACCACTCAACTGAGCGGAGGTACCTTCCTTCATGGAGGATATACCGAAATAAAATAGGCATTTCATGCTTTAGGCCCTGGAGGTTAAGCCTAGTGGTCTCCCACCCCAAGACCCCTATACTCAATTGTTTCTACCACTTATTGTGGTTCTACCTTTTAACTGTTTCTGAATTCAGTTGCTTGGCCAAGTCATTTTCTGTGTTGGCCTGACATCTATGCCCCACATTCCTAACCAGCACCATTTCACCCAAGAGAGTACACATGAAGTGCTTGATGCTATCTTGGAGGCTAGAGTCAGTCCAGTTTTCATATAAAATCTTTTGTATTATCCATCTGTGATGGAATCTTTGTGTTTATACCTGCTTTGTCTATCTGCAGCCCTTCTGTGATACTCTGGATTTCACAAACTAATCATTGACACGATCCTATTGTTCTCTTGCTCTGCTACCAGAAAGATGTCCTCCAATTATGCCCTATAGATTTGGTTGAAACCGCTGAACTAACCCACTGCCATTATCGTACTAGTGGACTGAATCGTGATGGTTCGTTGAAACATGACTATCCTACCAGTGACTGGCGACTGGTGCCACTGGGACACTGGAATTGGAAATGGAACCAAGCGCGTTCCAATTACAGCACCTATGACCAGGAACTCCTTCCCGGTATGTTGGTGCTTTCGTCACAATCCCGACTCCTGGGATCTAACCCTATTGTCTGGCTGTGTGACCAGGAACCCGTGAAGTCTTTTCAGAAGGGCCCACCACCAGAGAAAGCAAAGCTAAAGCGGTGGTGGACTTACCTGAGCCAGTTCAGGCTGACAGTTCATCATATCCCCGGAATAAATAATGAACTGTCTGACTATATATCGCGCAACAACTTCGATGCGCTTATGGGTGAGAGCTCTGAGGCGCTCGCCAGAGAGGTTTGAGGTTTGAGGTTTGATTTTGCGGGTATTAGACGCCTTTCGGCCCCGGGGGGCCACCTGGTCGGGCCAGGTGATATCCTCCCCACCGGGTCCTAGTGTGGGGCCCTCCAAGACGCACCTCCTGCCTGGTGGCGGAGTCCCCCGGGTTCACAGGGCTCGGAGCCCCGTCCCTCCCTGGCTTCCCCGTTTCGCCACTCCCCGGTCGGTGCATCAATTCGCAGCCGTGGCTGCGGGCGCTTACCCACCGCGTCGCCCCCCTAATGCGTGGTCGCCCGGGGCGCCGGCGCCGCCGGGCCCGTGCTACTGGCTTGTCGCCAGTGGGACCCCCTTGGGCTGGCGCGGAGGCTGCCTAGCCTAGGGGTTGGGGCGTGGCGCAGTGCGCCACTACTGCCTTGGCGGGTGCAGTGCCCTGTCCGTGTGTGCGTGGCGCTCGCGGCCGGTTTGGGGGGTTTGGGCCGGTACCTGGTCTTGTGTCTCTCCCGTTTCCCCCTTCCCGCCCCGCGTGTCCCGCGCTGCGTGTGGCGGGGCGTCCTGTCCGGGTGTCCCTTACCCTCGCTCGCTGGTACGCCATTCCACGCGGTCTGTGCGTTCCGCGAGCTCGGTCCGGTTGCCCTTCTGGTAGTCCCCGCATGCCCTTTGCGTGTGTGTGCGCTCGCGCTCCCGCGGCGTCCGCTCCCCCCCCCCCCTGGGTGGTGTGGCGTGCGCACCTCGCGCGGTCCCGGCACTGGGCGCTGGTAGGGCCGTTCCATGTGGTCCGTGCCCCTCCGCGTGTCCTGCCCCGGTCCCTTGCTCCGTCTGGCGTGCTTGGGGGGCGGCGGTCCGGTCCCGGTTCCCCCCTACTTGGCTTGGGGTTGTGGGGGTGGCGGAAGGGCGTCCCCGGGGGGGGTGCCTTCCACTGTTGCGAGGGGCGTCTTGGGTTAGGCGCTCCCCCTCCCCCGACTGCCCGCCCACTGGGCGGGCTGTTGGGGTCCGCTACCCACGTGCTGTGTGCGCGGGCGTGTCGGTGTGGGGGCCCTACACTGTCCCTTTGGCCTGCACGCCCTGTGGGGGCTGCGTGCCGCGGGGGTGGTGGGGGGCCGTCCCCCTACCTGGCTTGGGGCTGTGCGCCCCCCGTTGGGCGGGTCCGTGGCGTTCGTGTGCCGGGGGGCGGGCTGGGGGGGGGCGGGGGGGGCGGCCCGTGCGCCGTGCCCCCCGTTTGTGCGGCCGGGGGGGGCCTGTAGGGCGGGGGGTCGCTCTGCCTCGTTCCGTCCCTCTGCCTTCCCTGGGCAGGCAACAAAGCGGGTGTCACTGGCGTCGTTCTGTCCATGGGGGGCGTGGCCCCCCATACCACTCCGGTTCGTGCTCGCCCGCCTTCACTGGGCGCGATCTGTGCGGCGTCTCGGCGCGTTGGCGCGGGCTCGCTTGTTCCCCGCGGTTCCTGTGGGAGCCGGCGGCTGGGGCGGGGGGGGCGGGCCGCGCTCCGGCTCCTCTCTCGGGCAGGGGGAGGGGGGGCCATCCCCCCTGCCTCGGGGGGTGGGGGCCGGGGCCCCCGCGGCTTGCGGGCTGGCGGGGGGGGTGGGGGGGGGGGCGCGCCGCGGCCTCCCCGCTCCCCCTCTGGGTGGCGGCCCGCGGTTCCCCACCCTGGCCCCCCTCTTGTCATCGGCGCACTCCCCCCCGGCGTGCGCGTGCGGTCGGGGTCGCTGGGCCGCCCCGGGGTGGGGGGGGATGAGGGGCAGCCCGTGGAACGGTCCCCCGGGGGCCCTTGCAGACCTGAACCCCCCCTCTGCCCTCCCTGACCGGGCTGTGCTAACGGGAGGGTCATGGGGGGCGCGGCCTCCATACTGTTCTGGTGCGCCGCCGTGCGCCGCCCCCAGCCTTGGTCCGCGCGCTGCTCCGGCGCGCTGGTGTGGGCTCGCCTGTCGGCCGCGACCCCGGCGGGAGCAGGCGGCTGGGGGCGCTGAGGCGCGCGGAGTGCAGGTCCAGCCGCACCCCCCCCCCCCCGCGTCGCGGTCACTTCTGGGGGAGGGGGGGCGTCCCCTCGGCTCCGGGGGGGCGGAGGGTTGCTCCTGTGGCCCTCAAGCTGGGGGGGGGGAGCGGGGGGGGGGGGGCTGGGGGGGCCGCCCCCCCGCCTTCCCGCCCCGTCGGGCGTCGGCCTGCCATCCGTTGTCTCCCGCGTGCCCCCCCGGGGTATACCCGTGCCGTGGGGGTTGCCGGGCGGCCGCGGGCGTCGGGCGCGGTCCGGTCGGCCGCCAATCGGTCAGTGTGGCGGGGGGGGGGGGGGGGAGGGGGGGAACCCCCCCGCCCTGGTTCGCACCCCCGTCCTCCCCGGGCCGGCCTCCGAAGGGGCAGCTCCCTTTGCGCCGTCCTGGGGGCCCCCGGCCCGCCGTTGGCCGGCAGCGGGCAGGGCGTGCGGGCGCTTGCCTCGGCCGTGGTGCCCCCTCGTCCCGGGTGCTGCGGCCTCTTTGGGGGGGGTGCGGGGCCGCCGTTTCTTCGGTCTGCCTCCGTCTGCTCGTGGGCCCGAGGGGGAGGGGGGGGAGGAGTGGGGGGGGCCCTCTGGTCCCCTGCCCCCCCCCTTTCCCTCCCCCGCGTTGTGCCCCCCCCCTCCCTCCCCCGTGTTGTGCCCCCCCCCCTTCCCTCCCCTGCGTTGTGCCCCCCCCCCTCCCCCGCGTTGTGCCCCCCCCCCTCCCTCCCCCGCGTTGTGCCCCCCCCCCCCCTCCCTCCCCTGCGTTGTGCCCCCCCCCCCCTCCCCTGCCCCGGAGCCACACCCTTGTCGCGGCGAACAAGGTCCACCCACCCCACGGGCGGGCTCAGCCCTGTGGATGAGGCCTAATTTGGCCGCCCTCCCTGTGCGAGGACTCTGAGCGCGTCTCACCGACGTTGCGCCAAGACCCGCGACAGCCTACATCAAACAGGCTAGGGAGGCCACACAAACACACACCGGCAGCAAGAGGCAACGCGCAGAGCGAGCCCCAAGTGGCCCCCCTGAGGCAGGCGGCCCCATACCCCGCGGCCTCGGGCACCATGCCAACATGGTGGGGAGCTAGCGCCGTAACCATCGGCTGGACGTCCAGCGCTGAGCCAGCTCATCCCAGGACTGGAGGACGTCCTCCACGCACGGTCCTCCTCAAACACGCGGAGCGACCGGCACCTGGGGTGGGTACACACCAACAGAGCAGCGCGCCAGCGCCCACACCCCGAGCAGTGCACGCTACGAGCAAGCCCCGCGCCGTGCACGTGAACAACGACGCAGCCAGAGCCCATGACAGGTACGGGTGCCACACGAGGGCGGCAGCTGAAGTGCCGCTGACACAGCACCCCCATAGCTCCTGCATTGGTAACGGGGCGGGGGTTGGCTGCGGTCAGCTGCAGCCCACGAACTGCAGCACGACAGTGGCTGCAGCAGCTGCAGCACACGTGACGTGGTGCTGCAGCAGCACCCCCACAGCCGCTGGATTGCTACCGGGGGGGTTGGCTGCGGTCAGCTGCAGCACATGGACAGCACATGGACTGCAGCGTGAAGAGCTGCAGCTGCTGCAACATGAGGGCTGCACCTGGTGCGTTGCTGATCCAGCACCCCATAGCCCCTAGATTGGTAACGGGGCGGGGGTTGGCTGCAGTGAGCTGCAACACACGCTGCAGCACCCAACGAGCCACAGCTGCCGCAACACTCGGGCGGCAGCTGAAGTGCTGCCGATGCAGCTTCCCCCATAGCTCCTGCATTGGTAACGGGGCGGGGGTCAGCTGCACTGAGCTGCGGCCCACTAACTACAGCAAGAAAGTGGCTGCAGCAGCCGCAGCACACCGGAAGTGTTGCAGGTGCAGCAACCCCGCAGCCCCTGCAAAGATAACCGAGCTGGGTTTGGCTGCAGACAGCTGCAGCACGCGTACTGCAGCATGAAGGGCTGCAGGTGCTGCAGCGTGAGGGCTGCCCTTGACGTGCTGCTGACGCAGCACCCCCATAGCCCCTAGATTGGTAACGGGGCGGGGGTTGGTTGCAGTGAGCTACACAACATGTGCAGCAGCATGAAAGGGGAAGCAGCAGCTGCTGCACAACGGCTGCACCTGACGTGCTGCTGGTGCTGCACCCTCGACACCCCTAGTTTGGTAACCGGGCAGGGGTTGCCTGCAGCACCCAGCGAGCCCACCACGTGGTGGCACAAAGCCCAGCGCGTGGAAGCACCGAGTCCACCATGTGGTGGCACGCGGCCCACCGCAAGGAAGCACAAAGCCCACCGCGTGGTGGCACAAAGTCCACCGCGTGGTGGCACAAAGCCCACCAAGTGGTGGCACAAAGTCCACCGCGTGGTGGCACAAAGCCCACCGCGTGGTGGCACAAAGCCCACCAAGTGGTGGCACAAAGTCCACCGCGTGGTGGCACAAAGCCGGCCAAGTGGTGGTACAAAGCCCACTAAGTGGTGGCACCAAGTTGCGAGGCACGAGCATGTAGTGTGCGGGGTGCAGCGAGCGGCGCGACAAAGAGCGAAACAGCCGGCAAGAAACACAGCGCGTGGAGGGGCCCTTGGGTGAGGGGCCTCTCTAGTGCTAGACGGAGACCTCCCGCCAACCGTCGGGGCGTGCGGCTTCCAAGAAAAGCCTATATCGTCAGGTCACGCTACACCTACACCAACACCTCTGGTCCCCTGGCGCCGCCCCCTGACGGCCGAGGGGGGGCGGCCTGGCGGTCCCGGCCCCGGGGGCCAGCCGTCGGCTTGGGAATCGCACTCTTCCCCCGCCCTCCTCTACCTAGAGTCGGGCCCTCGTGCAGGCCCTCGCTGGGGCCCCTCGTCCCCCCCGCCGTCGTCACGCGGCGCTGGCTGGCCGGGGGCGGCCGTGAGGGTTAGCGGTCAGCTGTTAGCGGGCTGCGGGGCAGTAGGATTCCCCCCCTGTGCTCGTTGTCTCCGCCCTCCCCCCCGCGGGAGGTGGCGCGCGCTCCTCCGTCACGCCGTATCGTGGGGGGGGCGTGGGTCGGGCAGCCCAGCTCCCCCCCCCACTTTCTCGCGTGCGCCGTGTGTGGGGGCTGGGGCTGTAGCGGCGGCGGGTTGCGCCGGCGGTAGCGCCAGTGGGCGAGGGCGCTGCGCAAGGCCCGGGGGAGCCAGTTGTTGGCGACCACGTCCGTGATGCGGAGTACCGCTCCCCCTTCCAGGAAGGCCGGCCACGTCAGCCCCCTGTCGGGCCACGCCGCCCGGATCACTGGCCTGAGGACCCTCTCGTGGTCCTCTGGGGCTGCCCACCCCCCCGGGGGTACTTCGCGGTTTCCTCCGTCCCTCCGGAGGAGCACGGCATCGAAGGGTCGGTTCCTCAACCCCCTGGTGGTCCCCTGGTTGGCCAAGCTCAACCGGCCGTACACCTCCCCCACCAGGGGGAGGGCCTCATCCCCCAGAGGGTCCGGGACCGTGCCCCAGTCCCGGTCCCAGGGCCGGGCCCCCTTTGCCCCTCACGCCGGCTCCCCCTGCGGCCCCTGTGCCTGCGGCGCCGGTGCCGCGCCCCGCCCCCCCCCCCCGCCGAGGCCATCCGCGCCGACTTCGCTCTCGGCGCGGGGGGCTGGCTGGTGCCGGGGTCGTGGGGGTTGGGGGGGGATCAGCTTGCCGGCGTCGGGGTCGATGTTGTAGAGGTGGTGGTGGTGGTGGTGGTGGTGGTGGTGGTGGGTGTGGTGTGCCGGCATTTGTTGGATGCCAGGGGGGATGCACCTCACCGGCTGCACGTCCGGCTGCGGGGAAGTCCCGCCCCCCGCCCCCCTCCCTTCTACCCGCCCTCCCCCCCCGGGCTCCCATGCCCCGTCCCGGCTGTCCCTTGGGGCCCGTGGCGCCCTTGCCCTTGCCCTTGGGCCCCCTTCCGGCCCCCTGCCCGTGCCGTGGGTCCCACCCCCTGTCACCCAAGCCCTGGGCTGCCCGCTCGCCCACCGTCCCTCGCTCCGCTCCCTGCACCTGGGCGCCCTGCCCGCGCCCCTGCGCGCCCTTCCCGTGCCCTGGCCCCTTCCCAGCCCCCTGCCCTGAGTCGCGCCGTCCGCTGCCCGCGCTCTGTCCCCCTCCGCTGCTGCGCCCTTGCTCCCTGCCGCGCGTGCCCTGGCCCGCTCCTTGCGCGTGCTCCTAGGCACTTCCCCTGTCGCCTCCTGTCCCCCGCTCCGCGCTCCCGTGGCTGGCACGCAGCTCTGCCTGCGCGCCGTCCCCTTCTTCCTGGATCACGCGCCGGGCGTCCCGCTGCCTTTGCAGCTGCGGCAGCTCGATGCCCGGCGGCGAGCCCTCGGGCGCCGGGGGGCGGACGTGCCGCGTCCGCCCCGGGGGGAAGGGCTTGGGGGGGAACGGCTTGGGGGGGCTGGTGTGGGTGTGGGTGGGGTTGGCGTGGGCGCGGTACTTCGCGCCCTCCGTGGCCACTGCTGCTGCTGCGGCGGCCGCCGGCGAGGCGCCCGTGGCCCGTGCGGGGTGCTTCCCCTGCTTTCGTGGCGTGCTGGGGGCGGTGGCGTGGTCGGCCGAGGCGGTGGCGCGGCTGGCCAGGGCCGCGGTCGCAACCCCTCGCGCGCCCTCCCTGCTCCCCTCTGCGGCTGCGGCAGCCCTCGGCGATGCGCCCGGTTCCTGCGCCGGGGCTACCCCTCGTGTTGGCGGCGTGCCGGGGGCCGCGGTCAGGGCCGCGGCGTGGCTCGCTGGGGCTGCGGTATCCGCTTCCCGCGCGTCTGGGGCCCCCTCCCGGGGTGGGGCGGCAGGGCTTGCTGCTTGGGCGGCGGGGGCGGTCACCTCGGCTGGCTCAGGCTCCTGGGTCGACGGCCCGGTGTCGGCGAAGGCCGCCCGGGGCTGCCCAGCCGGCGGCCCGACCAGCACCGCCGCCTCCGTCAGCCTCCGCTCCTCGCGCTCCGCGGGGGTCTCCCCCGTCCACTCCGGGGAGACGGGGGAGCGGGAGCGGGACCGGCGGTGGTGGCGGTCGTCTCGCTGGGGAGAGCCATCGGAGTCTGCCATCACTGTTATCCTGGTAGGCACGCGTGGTGGTAGGTGCGCCCTTCCCACTACCTCCCGGTGCATCAGTGTTGTGCCGTGGGCAGTGCCGTGCGGTGCTCTGCGGGGGGGAGGGGGGAGGGGGTGGGGGGCCGGCTGTGGCGTCAGCCCCGTACGGGCGGGGGCCGGCGGCCATCCATCGGCATTGGGAGGGGAGGCGGGGGAGCCACGCGGCCCATGCGTCGCGCCACAGCTCCCAGTCTGGGGCGGGGCTCAGGGCCCTGGGCCCCCGGGGGCCGTCGGGTGGTGCCGGGGGGAGCCGCACTAGGTGGACCCCCGTAACGGCGGTGACCCCCTGTGATCGTAGGAAGGTGTGTACCCCGTCCCGCGCCGCGGGCGCCGGGAGGGGGGGGCGGGGTACGGGTGCTGCCCCATAGAGGTGGGTGGGGGTGATCCCCAGGACCCGTTCCGGGTCCCCGCGGGTCGCGACGACGAGGAGGAGCAGGGGGGTGCCAGGGCACTCTTGCCAGAGGACCTGCCCCCTGTGGTGGGCATCCCTGGTTCTGGAGAGGGGGGGGGGCAGGTCTGGGTTGGCCCAGCCGCGGGGCGCGTGCGTCGCAGGCGGGAGGGCGGGGCACCAGGTGGGCTCCCTGGGGAACGCCTCGCATACGATGGCGTACGGGGGGGTCGGCCTAGTGCCGTCGTACACCGGCTTGGTGGGCCGGGGGCGGGCGGGCGCCTCGTCCGCGCCTTCCAAGAACACCGTGATTTCGCCTACCTCCAGGTCCTCGTCCGGTGGGTGTAGAAGGTGGAGCGCCGCATCCAGCTTGGACACTCCCCCCGGGTATGTGGCCCGCGCCTGGTTCAGGTACGGGGCCGTGTCCCCGGGGTAGCGCGTCCTGAGGGCATGCAGCAGGGCTGGGGCGCTGCTGCGGAGGGACATGGCAGACCCCGCTCCCGTCAGCCGCAGGGTGTCCCCCATGGACAGGGGCCGGCCCGACCGGTTGGACTCGTGCGACTCCATCAAGTGCCCGTAGTGGGCCGCCTCTGGGCTGATGAGCCCCGGCTGGATGGGCCCCTGCTCCGTTCAGGGCGGGGACGGCCGGGAGGGCGGTCTCGTTGAGGAAAGCCCTCGCACTGCCCGTCAGGTCACGCCGTGCGGCAGCGTGCGCCTCGTGCGCCTCTGCCACCGCGTCCGCCACTAGGCCCCGGACGGTCGCCTCCTGCGCTTTGCGGCGGGTCCTGGCGTGTCCCGGCCCATCCCCCCGTCGGGGTGGCATGGTACTGCGGCCTCTGCAAAGGGCGGTGGCGGGTGGGGGTCAGGGGGCGAACACGTGCGACAGGTGCGCAACGGATGTGGGGTCCCGCAGGTGCACGTGGATCCACAGAAGGGCAGCGCCCGCGGGGCCCGCGCGTTCGTGTGAGGGGGCGTGTGCCCCCTCGATGCGCTGGTGCAGGGCCTCCTCCTCCGTGCGCCTGCGCGGGCCTGCGGGAGGTTCGGGCCAGGGGCACGCGGCCACCTTGGCGCACCGCGCGCACCTGTTGGCGCCTGTCGACGCTGCGGAGGACACCGTGTCACGTTCCCCGCAGAGTCGGCAGGTGTGTGGGAGCTGGGAGGGCGGCGATCAAGGGTCGAGATGGCGGAGCCAGAGGTCGTCCCACCTCTGTCGGAGGGGGTCCCGGATCTCCAGCAGGCGGGTGCGGACGCGGCGCCGGTAGTCCCTGCCGAGCGTCTTCCGCTGGACCTCCCGCCACGTGTTGTCGGGGAGAATCCCGTGGTCGTGGAAGGCGGCGATGAGGTCGTCCCACGCCGGGCGGGGGTGCCCCTTGGGGGGGGTTGCCATGTACACGTGGCGCCCGGTGAGGTTGGGCGCCAGCGTATCCCATTGGCACCCGTTTGCGGCGTCCCGGTGGAGGAGGGCCAGTAGGGTGCCGTCCGCGACTGCCTCCCATCCCACTCGCAGCCCTTCGCAGCCGTCCAGCTCCTGGCGCAGCGCGGCTGCAATGTCGGAGGGGAGCATTAGGAGCAAGCGCCCCTGGGTGTCGCCCAGCCGGGACGGGGCGTCGTCGTAGACCGGCCCCCGAGCTTTGAAGTGCGCCACGGCGAGCTGGGCGGCTCCGTCCTCTGGGGGGTGCCATCGGACGGTGGCCGTGGCGTGTCCCCATTTGAGTATCTCCGTAGCCCGGAGTATGTTGGCGGCGTGAAGGACAATGCGGGGGGGGGACGGGCGTCCTGACGAGTGAGGACACGTCCCCAGTCCATCCTGTTTGCGGCCCCGGGGCCGCTTGCAGCCATTCCCCCGTCGCCGCGTCCCAGGGGTGGTCAGGTCCCGCCCCGCGGATCACGGTGGGTCTTGGCCGGGTGTCCGGCCCCCGTCCCTCGAGCGGGATGGCGGCGTATCGTTGCGCAGGGGTCTCCGGGGCGCGCGTGGCGGCGCACCACCGGCCCCACTCGCGCGCCCACTCCTCACCCACTGACGCGTTCCCGTGGGGGGCCGGCCACGGGACGCTGCGGTGACACGCACAGGTGAGCAGGCAGGCAAAGCACTACGCTCACAAGGGCATCAATACGCTCGTGTCATGTGACAAAGCGTTTCAGGATCCTTGCCACTCTGCAACAAGGGAACGAAAGTATGTACAGCAACACATCAGGATATGTACACATGGGGTTAAGACTGGACTGGGGTAAGGGCATCACAGGACAATAGACACTCTATCGTAACTCGTATCCCAATCCCAGGTCCGACCCTCTCAGTGGCTGGTGGGGGCGGGGGCTCAATTACAACCCATGCCCTGCTCAGTCCGGACCCTGAAACCCTGCCAATAGGGGGGGTGTCCCGCCCAGCCACAGGCGAGTTCCTGCGAACCAAGTGGCTTCAAGGCTGACCGACAGTGTCCCCCCATGCCCCCCCAACGGCAGGTCCTAACTCCACTCTGAGCCAGAGATATGGCCCCGCCATTATCCCTCAGGAGTTCGTAGCTGAAAATGGGCTGTTTCAGCCCAAACTGATATTAGCTTGGAAAACTCCAAAATTGACCCCTCGTCTGGACCCGCCAGAGGTGGGGACGAGGCAACTGACCCTATGCCCTTCGAGTACGAACTGTCTGGAGCCCTCGCCCAACCTGGTTCCCTCTGAGGTCTCGGCATCAGGGCACCACGTGTTCGTCAAGTGGGGTCATGATGCCAAAATCACCAAAATTGGCGTCATTCCCACGCGCGGCTTGCCCGGCCAGGGCAAGGCCAATGGCTCACAGGTTAGCAGGCAGGACCTAGGACTTATATCTGAGTGTACAACTTGAAGTTAGGTCCGGGCTCCTTGTGGGCATAGAGGAATGGGGCCGCCAATTGACCACACGGAAGGGGGAAATTGGGGTCACAAAATGGGGTCATTTTCGCTGCTCGAAATGAGCCAAAATCCGGGGTGCTCCCAATAGTATATCTCCACGCCGGCTTGGAGATCGGATCCGCCATTCCATACGCGATCCACCAGGAGTCCAACAGAGACTCCCATGACCTTGGCTTTCGGAGATCTCCATGCCATTTGGCGTGGTGACGATCCCAATTGGGTCCACAAATGCCAAAATGGCAAAATTGCCCACACTTATTTTGGGCTAGCGCCTTAACGAAGGTTGCTCCGCTTCACCCACGTGCTGTGTGAAACATGGGGACCAATATGCATAACACCCACGTCATATATGGTCCATTGGTCCATGCGTCCGGCGTGCACGGGTGGGCTGAACATAGTGCACGGCGGGCAGCAAAGGTGGAAAATGGCTCAAAATAGCCGAAAATGCGCACACTCATGGTTGGGGCAAATGAGGCACATGCCCAACTTGGACCAGAGTGTGCCATAGGATTGGTATCAAGTCACATGTGTCCCACATATCTTTTGGGCGTCGCCCAACTCCTCCGGTTTTGGGAATCGCAGGGTCGCCAAGTGAGCCCATGATTTGGGATAGTCCCAAATCGCCAACATGGCGGCCACGGTATGCCAAGCCCAAGAGGAGTTAATCGCCGTGTCCAAGATATGTTGGGCACCGAAGTATGTACCCTCATAACGTACTTGGGTCATGATGTCAATTGAGTGCAACGTTGAGATACTCGGTCGCCACTTGACATCATGACGGGCCAAAAACGGCAAAAATGGCACAAACACACACAAAAGTGCCATGAAAGGTGCACAATTATATTATAATATCTTCGGCTTGGATCGTGCAATCAACTAATCCTTCTAAACACAATGAGTTGACACCAATGACCTTCGATTCCACATATGTGCTCCGCTTGGGGCGCTTTGAAAGGTTACGAGCGCTACTTCCCAAGTGGGCACATGAAAATATGGAAAATTGCAAAATACACACCTTGCTCCCAACGCATCGCTTTGGGATCGCCACACAAGCTTTCCTCCACGAAGGTTAGGCTTGCAATTGATCGTGGGGGGTATGGAGAAGGGGCTTGCACAAGATGAGGTCCATTGGCGGGTTTGGCTTGGAGCGATAGACCCGCCAAATGGGCACGCAACACAACACAAGGCACATACTCCATATTGCCCAAAAAGGTAGCCCCCCCCACGATATGTCATGCCCCTCCAAGGGCATAACTTTGTGTCAATCGCTCATAGGAACTCAAGAAGAGTTCCTATGCAACACCAACACTTGCGCGCTACACTCGAAAGTTATTTTAACGCACGCAATATCATGGCCAAAGAGTTATAACGCAAACTCTACCCTCTTGACCATGATCCATTACACTAGCGCGCACGTGTGGAGACGCAAGGCATATAATGCTTCCTAAATTACGTCGGGAGTATTGTGAATACATCCCACGTTTCCCTACTGTCATTCCTCGCAAGCAACACGAGATATGACCTTCACAAGTGGCCTCACGAATCAACTTTGTTTTGCCCATATCTTTAAGACAAATGGAGGGCAAGATAAAAGGAAGGTTGATTCGTGCATAGGGAAGCACGTAGGTCCACTCGAAAGAAGTCAAATCAAGTGCGGGGATGTCGAAGTCGAAAATCCGATTTCGACATCCTGAAAAATTCGGATTAAGGTTGCGAGTGTAGAATGTGAAAATTGCGGATGCATCAGTGCAGTTCCTGAACACTTTAGAGCCTTCGTCACAAATAGCGTTAAAATTTCCATTAATTACAGTTAAACTGGCGGTTACGGTAAAGTCGCGAGCTAACCGCCAGCTGCCAAAACAGTGAATATCAGAACGGAAGCGTAAAAATTGACGGAAACAATATGAAAACAAAACCCTGTTGATTCCTGATGTTCTGATATATAAATCTCCGCTGGCTGTGCATCGGTTGCCGATGCGGGGCTTTACGGCACGGAACACGCTCCCGCCGGGCTCGCACCGGGCGTCAACGGGCGCCTTCCGTACATGGGGTTAGTGGACCGGAGGCCGGTCTTCCCTTCCGTACATGGGGTTAGTGGACCGGAGACCGGTTGTATGCCCTAACCTAGCCATGGGGTTCTGGGTACCGCTTCACGCCCCTCCTTAGAGCAAACCCTGGGGGGGGCTCGATAACACCCATGCATGGCAGCGGGTACCCAGGACCATCCCCTGAAGGGGGGGGGTGTCACACCCTCACTTCAGGCTGACTCAGGTGAGGCTGCCCAAATCCCACAGTAACATAGGTATGATGCTGGAAAAGTTCGTAGCACATGTATAGTATCAAGTGTCAAGTCCCGGGTCCTGGCGGCGATTGTTCGGCATCCAAAGGACCCGTTAACCCATACCAGGCGCACCGGGTGCCGGCTGCTACGGTCACCACCACAGTGGCAGTGGCATACACGGCCAACATAGGCGACACACGACGACCGAGGTGGTCCCACAGGTCGAGAGCGACCACAAAGATCCATCAGGCTACCCCAAGCTTCCCAAGGCCCGCCGACTGGGGAGAGTCCCCACGGGTCCTTCCTCGGGCGCACCATGTCCATATCCATGGGACGCGAGTCCAGAGTGGTACAGCCGAACGAGCTCCTCCTTAAGGGATCGGGCATCAAGGCCGTCTTTTCCCTCGCCCTATTACCACGAAGGCCATACATGAGGGAGTCCTCATGCAGTGTGGGCGGAGGCGTCGACTCCTCAAACCACCAGTTTCTGAGGCAGACTGACCGAGGTCAGGAGCACCGGAGGCCGCCATCCGACTGCAAGTGCGTCTGCGAATCGGTAGGCTCACACTGGGACTGACAGTGGCGGACCGCTGGGAGTGTAGTCAGGCAACTGGGCTTCCCGCCTGGCGCCATCAGGATCTCCACATCACAGCGAATAGGGCACACGGTATCACGGGCACTCAAACAGAAGAATATGTACTGCGGTACTGGTCCAGGTTGGACCATATGTAAGTGCATGTAAACGGCGACTCAAGGCGCCTTTGTAATCCGATTCGTGGTGAAAGACAGTCCACACCTCAGTGATGGGCTGACAAAACTGAACATACAGAAGCACATATCCCGGAGGGGCAGAAAGGCAAAACAAGCGGGGTAAAGAGGCGTGTAAACACACTCTGGACAGAGCGCCAAACCACGCCCCGGTTAGGATAAGGCATATGCAGGAGGGTGGACAGGAAAACGCCTGAGTTCAGGCCATATATAGTCTCGAGACACACGTCGACTGGTCTGGATTCCGCAAGTGCCATGGAACCAGACCACACACCAGAAATTCGCAATGCCGATGACAGCGGCATCCGTTGCGCAACGTCGTATGGGCTTCAAGGCCCCAAGAGCTCAGAAGTATGAAGGTCAGTCGCCCTACCTGGTTTCCCAAGGATTCAGCAGGGGGGTGAGTGACGAATAGAAGAAGAGAGGGGCCATCCTCCTCTGGATTCAGCAGGGGGGGGTATATGGCCACTCTGATGGCAGGTCACCGAAAGATGGAAGAGAGCAAGCAAGTAAGGGACGATCCGTCGACCTCACAAGCGCTGAAAACACATCAGGGGAGAGCTCAGGGCGCTGATCAGGCACCCCTGGCTGCAATCGCCCGGGTGAGTGCTGCCAAGTCCGAAACATGGATCTTGGTCCTGTGCTTGCGGATGTACTCCATGAAGGGAGTATTGACCCGCGGCACGAACGAGGAGACGGGTTCCCAGGTGTCGTGGGACGGCCCATAGCCTCGCCAACGAACCTTGAACTCCAGACCTCCGGGTGCCGAGGCTTTCGGACGCTGAGCCAGGATCTTCTCGACTGTATAGTCGTCCTGCTCTGCATAATCGTCGTCCGAGTCAGCCTCATGTGCGGCGTAGCTCAGGGACACATGTTGGCCACGGAGGTCGGGTTCCCGCACACGGAGCTGACTCTCGTGGCGCTCCTGGAACTGTCCGTGACCCACCTTGATGCGGTAGGTGTCCTCACCAATCCTGCGGACCACCTCGCCGGGTGTGAACCAGGTCTTGGTGCGGTGGGTGCCCATGGGGCGGGGTCTGATCACCCACACCGGGTCTCCCACCCTGAACTTCTGCGCTGTCGAGCTCGGGGCGGACTTCTGACGCTCAGCATGCTCCTTCTCGAGTTGCTGGCGGATGTCCCGCGCCGTTTGCTCTTGCCGCGCGAAGAACTCCTTGGCGTCCATAGCCATGCCATCACCAAACAAGGGAAGTCCCCTACCCAGGGGGTCCCTGCCGAACAGAATCTGGTGAGGGGACAAACCGCCGGGAGTGGGGGTGTCATGATGGGCCTTCAGAGCAGGCCACATCTCCTCAAACCAGTTCCGACGTGGATTGGTGATGTGGATCTTGCGCAGCTTCTCGAACAGCTGCCGTCCAGCCACTTCAGCACGGCCGTTAGACCGGCTGAGATAGGCGACGCTCTTGGCGTGACGTATTCCCATGAGGGAACACATAGCCTTGAACCAGCCACCAGTAAACTGGGGCCCTCGGTCACTGCAAATGGTGCGGGGGATGTCAAAGACAGTCAGCCAATGACGGATCATCATGACTGCCACTTCCTTGGCAAGCAACCCCTTTTTGCGTGCCGGAACGGCTACAACGTAGCCGCTGTGGCGGTCCACACAGAGAACCACACAGTCAAAGGTCTCCTTGCCAATGTGCACTTCGGGCATGGAGAAGACGTCCATGGCCACGCTCTCCATGGGCTGGTCAGGAACCGGGGTCCATTGGGCTTCCCCCTTGACGTTCCGGTTATCGGGATTGCAGGCCTGGCAGACCGAGCAACCCTTCCTGACCTTCTTGATGGCGGTGTAGAGAACGATATGGTCGATCTCGAACCGACGCTGCATGTCAAGAGCTTGCTTCTTGACCCCTGGGTGCAGCATGTGGTGGTGCCAAGCTTCACAAAGCTCGAGCACACGGGACTCTGGTACTAGCAGCTTACCATTCCGGTAGAGCTTGCCATCTTCCTCAGTCAGCCCCTTTGGCCACTTCTGCCCGTCATCAGGGTCGGTCACAGCCCTATACTCGGCCGCAAAGGCCTCAGACTTGGCGTAATCGTCGGTCCAGTCGTCCTGGAGGCAAGACTCGGGGAAGAGGTGCTTGTCGGACTCAGCTCCCTCAGGGGCGAGTACTCTGACCGCTCTGCTCACCCTCGACGCGAGGGGGGCATCCGCAGCCATGACGACGAAGCATTTAGCACCCTCCTCCTCCATCAGGCGCTCCATTTCGATGATCCTCTTGGCTTCAGCGGTCTCAGCCTCATCGCCATGGGCAGAGATATCCGTCATGCCCTTGCTGGCGGGATAGGCCCACCTACTGAGACAGTCCGCCAAGGTGTTATCATTTCCAGGAATATACACAACCGTGAGGTCGAACTTGGCCAAGGTCTCATGCCATCTTGCCCGTCGGGAGGCGGGACCTGAGGGGGTGTCCACGTGCTCCTTGTGCCACGACTGCAGACTCTGATGGTCGGTGCAGACGGTGACGGGAAGGAGGGCTATGTACCCAGCCCATTTCCTGAGAGCCATGATGATGGCATACGCCTCCCTTTCACGGGGCGTCCACGTCCGTCTCTGGCCTTCCGCCAGGACTCGGCTCCAGAAGGCCACGGGCACGTGCCTCCCATCGTCAAGCACTTGCTCCAAGACAGCGCCAATGGCGTAGTCGGAAGCGTCGGTGCGCAGGACGAACCCTCGGTCGGGATCAACGAGGTGCAGACCCACTGCGGATAGCAGCGCCTGCTTCATCCCCTCAAAGGCACGGTCGGACTCAGCTGTCCAGACCAGAGCCTTCTTGGACCCCTTCTTGGTCTCCTCTCGGTTGCCCTTGAGCATGGTCGTCATGGGGGCTGCATACTCGGCATACATCTTGATATACCCCGAGTAGTAATTGCAGAACCCCAGATACGCCCGTAGCTCAGAGACCGTTTTGGGCTTCTCCCAGTGCTCGATCGCAGCCACCTTGCCAGGTATGGGCTTTCGCTGCCCGTTCCCGACTACGTGGCCAGCGAAGACCACCTCGCTTACCGCAATGGTGGCCTTGTCACTGCTGCCCGTGAGTTTGTGCCGAACCAGAAGGTCCAGCACTCGAGTGACGTCCCTCTCGTGTGCCTCCAGGAGCTCCTCGTAGCTCATACTGGGGTCCCCGGACGTGATGATCACGTCGTCCACGAAGGGGTCCGCACAGTCGCGCACCGGCTCAAGCAGGTTCTCCAGCATCCGCTGAAAAGCCGCATTGCCGTTGGTAACGCCCATGGGCATCACCTTCCACTGGAGAGGTCCAAGTGGGGTGCTCATGGCTGTGCAGGCACGGGACTCCTCGGCGAGAGGCATCTGATGATAACCATGTTTCAGGTCAATCACCGTGAAGATCCTCCGCCGGTGTTGTTTTTGCAGCATGTCCTCAATGAGGGGCAGCGTATAGCTGTCGTGCTGCGTTTGGGCGTTCAGGCCGCGGTAGTCGACCACGAGCCGCCACTCACCGGCAACCTTCTTGGGGACGACGAAGCACGGAGAGGCCCATTCGGAGTGGCACGGCTCGAGCCAGCCTCTCTGGATGAAGTCACGGTTAGGGTTAGGGTTAGGGTTAGGGTTAGGAGGATCTTCTCCATGGCCTCTTTCCTCTCGCCCCTCAGGGCGAACTCCCGGTGCCGATACACACGGGGGTCCTGCTTCAGTCGTATCTTGGCCTCGCCATACGGTCCACGCACCGGTGGGGGAAACACAGGCTTACCGCTGAAGAAGGTATCACCATACTTCTGCTTCAGCCTGGCCCTCAATGCCTGGATCTTGGGGCAGTCATCGGACTCCGCCTTGGCTTTTCCGGGCACTTGAACCACGGAGCTTACTTGAGGGGTAGCTACTCCGCTCGCTTTCGGCTCAGGTGGTCTTCCCAGGTAGCCCAAAGGGCCATCTCTGGTCTTGCCTCGGAATAGATCGCCGTAGGTGGGTGGGTTACCCCCGATTGGCTCGTCCTGGCTGGATAGGTGGTCCAGCACCCTCTGAACGAAGGTGTTCCCGTCATAGGAAACCGGAGACGATCGAGTCCACTTCCCACCAGGCTTTGTCCTGGCCTTTGCCCTCACGCTGGTGGACCCAGTCGTGAAAGGGCTGATCCATATACCCCTGAACCAGATCCCACTCCTCTTCAGTGAGGGGGTCTTCCGATTCCGATTCTTCGATGTCAACAGGGGGAACCGCAAAGCATTGCCGCCATGGCTCCGCTATGATGCGGTTGACACACACGAAGTCCGTGGCGTCGGCCTGATCAAGGCCCCCATCCACATAGTGGAATTCTGTTGGCCATCTCTGGGGTGGCATGGGCTGTCCCTTAGCGTCCTGATAGACACTCTCTCCAGCCGGTAGGACGACCTTGTTTAAGGTCATGTTGGTCAATGAGGCTACCCAATGTCGGGTACTTTCCTCCTCGGTGCATCCCATAGGAACAACCAGCACTGCCTTGGAGCGGTCCTTGCGAATCTTCGCTATCGCTCTTGGAATGTCCCATCGAGGGCAATGGATCCACATCAAGCCCTGATGCGGACCCCAGTGCTTCTTCCACGCGGAGTCCTGTGCGCTCCAGTACTTCTCACATACCCGAAGATGGGCGGAGGTTCCTGAAGAGAACGCATCCAGGGCCAGATCCGACGCTCCCAGGTCCGCGACAACTCGGTTCGCCACTTCCGGCATTACGCCGTACTCCTGGTTTGCTGGCCCAGTGGGCTCAGTGTCCAGCGCGGCCACTTCGAGCTGATTGTGTTCGGGGTGGATCCATTGGCATTCCACATGGTGCTCAGGTGACGAAAGCCACGAGAGCTGGTCGTCCTGGTACAGGGTCATGGAGGCCTGGGCCGGGAGGACGCCGGAGTCCGTGTCCATCATGAAGTCGTACCCGACGGTCATGTCCCAGTCCATCTCGGCCTCGTAGAAGCGACCGTGCAGGAGGATTTCCTTGCCGAGGTCTGGGCGGCTCAGCTCACGATGGTTCACGAACTGCAGCCCAATGGCCGCTTCCTTCGTGCCTCCCACCATGTACTGGCCGTTCGCCACCTTCAGCCTGACAGGTTTCCGACTGTCGGTCAGACACTCTGGCGGAAGTAGGCCAGCCTTGACCAAGCTGACCTGAGCGCCCGTGTCGACCAACACGTCGAAAACCTTTTCCACTTCCCCGCATAGGGCACGGACCTTAAGGTGCAACTGCCGCTCGCGCCCAACTCGGCGCACGGCCTGCAAGCTCAGGATCTCCAGCCGTTCCAGAAGCTCAGCAAGCGACTGGTGCAGGTGGTGGACAATGGGCTCAGGCTGCCCATCTGCAGCATCCAGCTGCGGTCCGGGTGATCCTCCGATACTCTCGGATAGATCTTGTAGTACATCAAACACATTCTTGGTCGCGAAGGATGGACGGGTGCAAGGGTTCGTGCCTTCACTTGCCCTCACCACACCTCCGCGACTGGGTGCCGGACCGGGCCTTCCGCCCGCGGCAGTCCCCTTGTGCTTATCAACTCCCGACTGGGATGGTTCGGCGCTTCCCACGTCACCATCCTGCGACCGCCCTAGCTGGGGCCCTTGGCTGCAGGGGCTCCGCTAGGGGGCGTCGGTTGTGGAAGTAGGGGAAGTCTCCTCGGCATCAACCTCGTTGACGCCCTTCTTCCTTTCCCTTCTTTTCTTTCTAGTCGTCTTGTTCTTGTCCTTGTTCTGGTCGTTCTGGTTGTTCTCCTTGTTCTTGTTGTCCGACCTGGGGACCCACTTCCGCTTGATCTCCTGGATCTCCTTGGCCAACTCGGTCCCCACCGACGACATCAGCTTGGCCAGCTCGTCCTTGTCGACCTCCACTTTGGCTTCCCGGATACCCGCGGGCGCACGCTTCTTCGACCTGTGCACCTTCTTGTAAGCCTCCGTGTCGGCCTTGTGGGTGGGGCATGTTCGATGGTCATGGTTGAAGCCTTTCTTCCTCCCATAACACACGAAACAGCCCTGAGGGTGAGCTCGTATGAACTCCCCAAAGGACAGCGGAGGGTCGCCAATGCGGCGAGGGTCCCTCTTCTCCTGCTTCCTCCAACCCTGCTGCAGGGGCTTCCAGTTTCCCGGTTTGCTCCCCGCGCTCAGGTTTTTGGCCACGAAGGCACAAACGGCCACTTCGGCGGGCTCATCGTCGTCGTCATCGTCGACGAGAGTCTCATCGCCGCCGGCTCCCGCTGGCCCATGGCAGCTTCCCCGCCAGGTCCCTCGCCAACGTAGTTGACGTCGCGGTCGCTGGGCCTCAACCCGCGGGTGTGGTGGAGGTTTCGGTACTCCTTGAGTACCTCCTCGCCAACCCACTCCAGGATCTCGTCGCAGCTCATCCGCGCCGGGATGGGCTGCAGACGGATCGTCTGGCCGCTCAACTCACACTCGTCAAGGCGCCACATCGCGGTCTTCTCGCGATCGCCCGAGACGGTGATGAGGTGAGCGTTCCGCAGGGAGTGCCGTTTGACATCCCGGGCCACGTTCTTCCTCGTCCAAGCCACCACGTTCGTATGATACTCTTTGGGGAGCATCATCTTGACCGTGTGGTTGGACTTGGCCCTCTTGGATTCCTCCTTGGTGACCCTCTTGATCCATGCTTCCGGCAGCATGGAGAGCAGGCGAGCCTGCTCGTCACCCTCGTTCCAATCCTCCACGTTGCGGCGGAAGAGGGTGTATTTCCCTCGGAAGTCACGCCAGTCCCGTAGGCGGATCTCCCGTCCATCATGCTCAAGCTTGATGGACTTCCACCGCTTGGCAGCCACCTGCGGAGCGTCCACCCGCTCCTGCTCGTTGAGCCACTTCTTGGCTTCCTTGAGGGTCTTGATTTTCCCCTCCTTGGTCGCCACGAAGTATAGCTCTCCGAGCACTTCCGGCAGGCGGTACCTGAACCGTCTGAAGACATACTTCTCCGCATCAGCGGGATGCAAGTCCTCAGTAACGGTTACCCCCCAATCGTCCAGCTTCTCCAAGAAGCGGTCGAGGTTGAGGGGGTTGCCGTCGTACATGGGGGGCTTGATGTCCTTCAAGTCATCCCACACGGCGGCATCCGCGGCCTTAGAGACCATGAACTCCGGCCGCGAGGTCGACCGAGGTTCCCACCGGCCTCTCCCACGGACTCCCACGGCCGCCACGTCCATCTCCTCCATGGAGTCCCTGTGGCTACGCCGCGGTTCCTCCATGTACGCTGAACCCAGATGTTCACGCCGTACTCCTTCCATGTATGCCTCCTCATCACAGCGCCGGCGGCTGCGTCCAGCGGCCTCCCGTTGTACACCACGCGGCGGGCTGATGTCGAACTCCTCCAGGTCCAGGTCCAGGTCCTCACCTTCGCCGACATCCCACTCCACGTCTCCTCTGGGGACCTCATCCCTGAGTCCACCATAATGTCCACCAGCCATTGGGATTGGCTCCAGGGCTGGTGCGGGGCGCCGGGGGCGTACCGGTGTCAGCGGTGGAGCACGGCGGTTGCGGTGCTCCGCGCTGAGCCACTCATCACGCCAATCCTCACTGCCACTGCCGGGCGGCATGCGCTCGTTGCGGCGGCCCGCGCTGTGGTGAGAGGGGGCGGTGAGAGAGGGGGCACTGGCGCCGGGACGACTCCTGGGGGCTCCGCCGGGGGCGTGGGGTCTGCCTGGACCTGGTCCGGGTCCCCAGCCGTCGTCCGACGAGCCAGACTCCAGGGTTGGGTGGTCGCTGCCGACGCTCCCTCGGGCCTCCAGCGCGTCCAGCCTCTGCTGCAGGCCGCTGATGACCGTGTTCAGCTGCCTGGTCTCGGCCCTGGCGATGTCCAGCTCTCTTTGCGCGCGCGCGGCGACCTCGGAGATGCGAGTCATCTCGCCCTTGCCCGTGTCTACCTCGCGCTCGAGGAACTGGACCCTCCTGCGGAGGTAGACAATCCACCGCCAGGTGGTATCCGGGTCGCCGTTCCCTGGTGGGTCGTCGGGGTACCCAGGGGGTCCTCCAGGAGGGCCTCCGCCGGGTCCGCCCGGTCCAGGGGGTCCTCCCCCGCCCGGTGGTCCGCCTCCAGGGGGTCCACTTGGTGGGCGTCCTCCAGGGGGTCCTGATGGTCCTCCGCCAGGGGGTCCCGGTGGGTCTCCGCCGGGTCGCCTCGGTGGGTCCGAGGATGGGCGCTTCCTCGTGATGCCGAAGTCCATGTCGTCATCCTCGTCCATGTCGCCCCACCTGGGCGTCTCGGTCTCGGAAGACTCCGAGCTCCGGTAGGGAGGAGGGAGATCCTCATCCTCACCTTCCGGCTCCATGGGGACGTCTCCGCCTCCTCCGCCCGTCCAAGCCACCACTTGGCGATGTCGGCGGCCTCGTTCATCCCCTGTCGCTGGACCGTCGCTGGCGGTGAAGAAGGGGTCACTGTCGTGGGGGTGTCCGCCCGCTGGCCTCCGTGGCCTCTCGGGGGTCTTCCCCTTGACCTTCCTCCGTCGATGAGCGGTGGGGCCACTGCTCCCACTGCTGCCCGTGTCGGCCTCGTCCAGCATCATCTTGGAGGAGGCGTCCCCTTCGAACAGCTTTCGAAGGGTCTCCACTCGTGATCCTCCCGGGGGAGTCTCGCGGCGGAGTTTGGCCTCTGCCTCCTCCATTGCGGCGGCGGTGGCTGCGGCAGCTCGCCTTTCGGCCTCCTCTCGGGCGCGAGCCGCCTCGGCTTCCCGGGTCTGCTGCAGCCGCGCCTTCTCCGCTTCCAACGCCGCCAGCTCCGCCTCCGTCTTGGCCCTGTCCTCAGCGACCTTCTGTCGCGCGGCCTCGATGGCGTCCTTCTTGGCGGCGTCCGCCTGGGCCTTAGCCGTCGCTTCGGCGTGGGCCCTTTCCTCCGCCTCCTTCTTTGCCCTCTCTTCGGCGAGCGCCTCTTCCAGCGCCCTCACCTCGGCCTCCTTGCAGGCAATGGCCTCTTGCGTCAGGCGGGCTTCCTCGTCGGCTGCCGCCAACTCACCGTTGACCTGGGCAGTCGCTGCCCCATGGGCGGCTACGGCCGTGAGTCCGGCCGCAATGGCCGCCACGGTCTGGGCGTGGATGGCCATGCCATGCGCCCACTCCGCAGCCTCCTCCTGGGCGATGCCGACAGCGCCCTCCACGGCAGCGCTGTGCTGCCTGGCCCGTTGCCGGGCAACCCGAAGGTTGCAGGGCACCCCAGAGGCGCGCTCACAGGCGCGCGCCACGTCCCTGTCGGGAGCGACGCTGCTGCTGGAGCTGGCCTGGTCGGCCGGCATCCTCCCGCGATGGGCTGACTCCACGTCGCTGCTGGGGCCTGCTGGGGCCTGCTGGGGCCTCAGGAGCAGCGGACGGGGCTTGGCCTTGGTCTGCTTGGCGACTTGGATGAAGTCGCCGAGGGTGGCATGGCCGGGGTGATGACCACCATTGGCCCGTTGGGGACTGGGGGCTGGGGTTCCGCCCTTGGCGCCTTGGGCGGCTTCGGCGGCCAGGGACTCCTGGTACTCCCGCCACTTCCGGTCTCGCTTCCTGTCCCCGGCGGACCGCTTCTCCTTCCCCGGAGACGCGCTGCTGCTGCCCTGCAGCCTGCGCTCGCTCCCCGGTTCCGGGAAGTTCTTCTCGATCATGTCCCACATGGAGACGTTGATCGAGGCGCCCGACGGGTACTCGTTGGGCATCTCGTCCTCCTCAATCCCGTCGGGACGCAGGCCTTCGCCGGGCCTGTTCGGCCGGGTCGACATCCTCCAGCGCCTTTGCTGGAAGCGGAAGGCGAACCCTTCCGCCCGCAGCCAGTCCTCCACGGCCTGCAGGCGGTCGGGGGCGATGTCCGTGCGGAGCTCGAAGCTCCTGGGCATGCCGCCTTCGCACTGGGGGTGGCTGTGGCGGTAGTGCTGGTCCCAAACCAACCCACGCAGTAGGTGCGCTGCATGGGGGTGGGGCCGCGGCCACGTCCTACCCGCTTCTTGCCAGTTTACCATGGCAGCGGGGGGCGTACTTGGTCTTGAGGTCCTTGGTGTGCACTCGTTCCACTCAACGAACTGGTGGTGGTTGTTGAGGCGGGTGCTGCAGCACTGGGCTGGGAGTGCGGCTGGTGCTGGTCAGCCGGTGGTTGTGGAGGTGGTTGACGCGGCCTTGCTGGTCGGCCGATGGGACTCGCTGATGCAGGAGTCCTGGTCTGTCCACTTCCTTCACGGTCGCGGCGCGGTCAGGGCGATGCTCTGGCCGGCGCTGCTGGCTCCGTGACGAACTCGGCGCTGTCGCTGGGTGGCGCTGCGAGCCGCTGCGCTGCGCTGCGAGCTGCTGCGCTGCGCTGCGAGCTGCGAGCTGCGCCGCGCTGCTCGGGGTTGGTGGCCCCGAGTGGCACGCGAGGGCTGGGTAACCCCGCGGCGGTGAAACGCTTTTGACGCGTTCCCGTGGGGGGCCGGCCACGGGACGCTGCGGTGCCACGCACAGGTGAGCAGACAGGCAAAGCACTACGCTCACAAGGGCATCAATACGCTCGTGTCATGTGACAAAGCGTTTCAGGATCCTTGCCACTCTGCAACAAGGGAACGAAAGTATGTACAGCAACACATCAGGATATGTACACATGGGGTTAAGACTGGACTGGGGTAAGGGCATCACAGGACAATAGACACTCTATCGTAACTCGTATCCCAATCCCAGGTCCGACCCTCTCAGTGGCTGGTGGGGGCGGGGGCTCAATTACAACCCATGCCCTGCTCAGTCCGGACCCTGAAACCCTGCCAATAGGGGGGGTGTCCCGCCCAGCCACAGGCGAGTTCCTGCGAACCAAGTGGCTCCAAGGCTGACCGACAGTGTCCCCCCATGCTCCCCTAACGGCAGGTCCTAACTCCACTCTGAGCCAGAGATATGGCCCCGCCATTATCCCTCAGGAGCTGGTAGCTGAAAATGGGCTGTTTGAGCCCAAACTGATTTTAGCTTGGAAAACTCCAAAATTCACACCTCGTCCGGACCCGCCAGAGGTAGGGACGAGGCAACTGACCCTATGCCCTTCGAGTATCAACTCCCTGGAGCCCTCACCCAACCTGGTTCCCTCTGAGGTCTCGGCATCAGGGCACCACGTGTTCGTCAAGTGGGGTCATGATGCCAAAATCACCAAAAAAGGCGTCATTCCCACGCGCGGCTTGCCTGGCCAGGGCAAGGCCAATGGCTCACAGGTTAGGAGGCAGGACCTAGGACTTATATCTGAGTGTACAACTTGAAGTTAGGTCCGGGCTCCTTGTGGGCATAGAGGAATGGGGCCGCCAATTGACCACACGGAAGGGGGAAATTGGGGTCACAAAATGGGGTCATTTTGGCTGCTCAAAATGAGCCAAAATCCGGGGTGCTCCCAATAGTATATATCCACGCCGGCTTGGAGATCGGATCCGCCATTCCATACGCGATCCACCGGGAGTCCAACGAAGACTCCCATGACCTTGGCTTTCAAAGATCTCCATGCCACCTGGCGTGGTGATGATCCCAATTGGGTCCACAAATGCCAAAATGGCAAAATTGCCCACACTTATTTTGGGCTAGCGCCCTAACGAAGGTTGCTCCGCTTCACCCACGTGGTGTGTGAACCATGGGGACCAATATGCATAACACCCACATCATATATGGTCCATTGGTCCATGCGTCCGGCGTGCACGGGTGGGCTGAACATAGTGCACGGCGGGCAGCAAAGGTGGAAAATTGCTCAAAATAGCCGAAAATGCGCACACTCATGGTTGGGGCAAATGAGGCACATGCCCAACGTGGACCGGAGTGTGCCATAGGATTGGTATCAAGTCACATGTGTCCAACATATCTTTTGGGCGTCGCCCAACTCCTCCGGTTTTGGGAATCGCAGGGTCGCCAAGTGAGCCCATGATTTGGGATAGTCCCAAATCGCCAACATGGCGGCCACGGTATGCCAAGCCCAAGAGGAGTTAATCGCCGTGTCCAAGATATGTTGGGCACCGAAGTATGTACCCTCATAACATACTTGGGTCATGATGTCAATTGAGTGCAACGTTGAGATACACGGTCGCCACTTGACATCATGACGGGCCAAAAACGGCAAAAATGGCACAAACACACACAAAAGTGCCATGAAAGGTGCACAATTATATTATAATATCTTCGGCTTGGATCGTGCAATCAACTAATCCTTCTAAACACAATGACTTGACACCAATGACCTTCGATTCCACATATGTGCTCCGCTTGGGGCACTTTGAAAGGTTACGAGCGCTACTTCTCAAGTGGGCACATGAAAATTATGGAAAATTGCAAAATACACACCTTGCTCCCAACGCATCGCTTTGGGATCGCCACACAAGCTTTCCTCCACGAAGGTTAGGCTTGCAATTGATCGTGGGGGGTATGGAGAAGGGGCTTGCACAATATGAGGTCCATTGGCGGGTTTGGCTTGGAGCGATAGACCCGCCAAATGGGCACGCAACACAACACAAGGCACATACTCCATATTGCCCAAAAAGGTAGCTCCCCCCACGATATGTCATGCCCCTCCAAGGGCATAACTTTGTGTCAATCGCTCATAGGAACTCAAGGAGAGTTCCTATGCAACACCAACACTTGCGCGCTACACTCGAAAGTTATCTTAACGCACGCAATATCATGGCCAAAGAGTTATAACGCAAACTCTACCCTCTTGACCATGATCCATTACACTAGCGCGCACGTGTGGAGACGCAAGGCATATAATGCTTCCTAAATTACGTCGGGAGTATTGTGAATACATCCCACGTTTCCCTACTGTCATTCCTCGCAAGCAACACGAGATATGACCTTCACAAGTGGCCCCACGAATCAACTTTGTTTTGCCCATATCTTTAAGACAAATGGAGGGCAAGATAAAAGGAAGGTTGATTCGTGCATAGGGAAGCACGTAGGTCCACTCGAAAGAGGTCAAATCAAGTGCGGGGATGTCGAAGTCGAAAATCCGATTTCGAGATCCTGAAAAATTCGGATTCAGGTTGCGAGTGTAGAATGTGAAAATTGCGGATGCATCAATGCAGTTCCTGAAGACTTTAGAGCCTTCGTCACGGATAGCGTTAAAATTTCCATTAACTACAGTTAAACTGGCGGTTACGGTAAAGTCGCAAGCTAACCGCCAGCTGCCAAAACAGTGAATATCAGAACAGAAGCGTAAAAATTGACGGAAACAATATGAAAATAAAACCCTGTTGATTCCTGATGTTCTGATATATAAATCTCCGCTGGCGGTGCATTGGTTGCCGATGCGGGGCTTTACGGCACGGAACACGCTCCCGCCGGGCTCGCACCGGGCGTCAACGGGCGCCTTCCGTACATGGGGTTAGTGGACCGGAGGCCGGTCTTCCCTTCCGTACATGGGGTTAGTGGACCGGAGACCGGTTGTATGCCCTAACCTAGCCATGGGGTTCTGGGTACCGCTTCACCACTATGCATGCCTCCCACGCGGTCATGGAGCCGCGCCCGATGATCCACGGTGGGAAGAGGGCGTCTTGTAGGTGCTTCGAGAACCCCCCCGGCAGGTCCTGGTACGGGTGGGGGCCCTCTTGTGGCGGGCACTCCAGAGTGCCATTCACGACACGGAGGGAGGCTACGAAGTCCTTGTCAGGGCGCGGGGGAGAGGGGGGGTGGTCGCCCTCCGCCGCGGTGAGCCATTGGTGCGCCCGGGCCGCCGCGCTTAGGGGCTCACGGAGGAGTTGCTCCAGCCGGTGGTTGCGAAGCTCCCATGCGAAGTCCCCCAGCCGGAGCATGTGGTGGAGGAAATTGTCCACAGAGGTCCCTCCTGGCGGGTCGTAGCGGGCTAGGGCGCGGAGCTGCGCCTCCGCGTCCTCGGGCACCAGTCCGCAGCAGAAGACTTCCGTCCATGTGGCGCCTGCGGAGCGCCACGAGGCCACCGACAGGGCTTTGTCCCCGGGTGGGAGGTGGCGGACCGCCTCGTGTACCGCCTGGCGGTAGTGGGGCCAGAGGAGCCGTGAGTGGGCGCACCCCACGTGCATGTGCACCGGGGTCTCCTCCGGGCCGCCGCATAGGAGGCACGGTTGTGGGAGGACGGCGACGCCGGAGAGCCGCTCCTTACGGACGCGGAGCCTGTGCTGCACCGGCGTGTGGCCGTCTCTGGCCCGCAGCGCCCGGCGGTTGGTGGCCGTTGCGGTGAGGTCCCGGGCGTGGACATAGGCTGTGGCGTGGGCCGCGCCCAAAGGTGTGTGTCCTCGGTGCGTCAGCGCATGGTCCGTCTGCGCCCGCTGCGCGACCTCGCCGAGCGCCCGCATCGTGGGGGGCCGTAGATCGAGGTGGCCGTCACGGCCGGCGACAATGAGTTGGGCGTGGCGAGAGTCCGGGGGCGTGTTCTGCAGGACGGTGTCCTGGGACGCCGCCCAGTCCGCCTTGTGCAGTAGGGCATCACTATGGTGCGAGGTGGCTCGGACGTACCAGAACAGGTGCCCGGCGTGTCCCCCTTCGCGCGCATAGGCCGTCCCGGAGCCACCGTAGGGGCATCTGGTTGACCACCTTCGCCATGCCCGCGGGGACCCCCGTAGTCCGCTCGCGATCTGCGTGTCGCAGGAGGTGGAGGATGACTTCGGCGTCCACCTTGTGGACCCATGGTCGGTGGGCGCCGTATTGTAAAGGGAGGGAGGCGGCCACCCCCTCCCCGTCGGGCACCGTGCCCGAGATGGCCACCGCCCACGTGCGGGTGAGGTCGGCGGCGAGAGCGACGCTGGTGGCGTGTTTGCAGGGTCCGCCCCCTGATGCGTCGGAAGAGGTGTGGCCCCAAGCCTCCGGGATCAAGTAGTACCCGGTGGGGCTGAGCCACCCCGCATTGAGGTCGGCGGAGTGCCACCGGACGTCAGGGTGGCTGGGGGTCAGTTGGTCCACGCTCAGCGCCCTGGTGTCGCCGGGGCTGATCGCCGGCTGGTCGTGCAGCCGGATTTCCGCTCCGGCGATCGTGCTTGCCCAGGACCGAAGTGCCGTCACATGTTCCTTGAGCCACGCCGGGCCTCCGCGCTGGTGCACCACCAGGTGTCCCGTGTCCTCCGGCTGGTCCTCCAGCGCGTGCACTGCCATGTGTGGGTCGTGCGGCACCCCCGTAGCTACCAGCAGGGCGGTGCCACGGGGGAGTCCACGGGGCTTGGGCTGGCCTGCCCCCACCTGCACTATTACCCAGTCGGCCTGGAGCTGCGCTTGCCCCGCCGCTCGGGTGCATTGGTCGTCCGTGGTCACCAACCACAGCGGCGTCGGCGCGTGGGGCCGGGGGCGCAGGGGCTCGGGCCACGCCACATCCGCGTTAGGCTCTCGGTGCTCGCTTTCCGCGAGTACGTCGTGGAGGATGTACATGAGGGCTGCCGGCGGGTGGTACGCCGCCCCCCGCGTGGGGGGGGATAGGCGGCCCCGGCGGCAGTAGCCCCCGACGTGGAGGTGCAGGACGTCCGGGGTCACCCGTGGGCCGGTGTGGGCTTCCTGCTTAGCCCTCGTGGAGTGGACGAGTCTCAAGCAGGGGTCCCGTGTGCCGGTGGTGTGGAAGAGGTGGACCAAGGCGTCGCGCCACCCGGGGTGGTTCGTCGGCTCCTGCTCGCGGCGGCAATAGTGGAGGTGTTCATCGGCGCATTGGTTGAGGCATTCCCGCACCGCCGTCGGCCACGGGTTGTCGTTGTCGGGGAAGGGGTGGTGTGGCCGGTGGTGTCCATGCCACGGCGTTGTGTGCGGCACCGTCAGGCGGCACGTGTCGCGGTGTCGTAGCTTGACGGTGCGCAGCGTGACGATGTTGCCCGGTGGGGACTGTAGTTGGACGTGGGCCGCCCTGGGGCACGCGATGGGGTTGTACAGCCCCACTCCCAGGGCGGCCAGGGCCCGGCGTATGCGGTGGACTCAGTCACCCGCCGCTACAGTTGCAAACTCCGGGACGGGGTAGTGCACCTTGGCACATATTCGGTGCGCGCCGGCTATTTCCCAGAACATCTTGGTGACCTCGGCGCGCACGGAGGTTGAGCGGTGGTGGACGAGTGTACCCACGAGGGCCACCGCTGCCTGCTGGCACCGCGCTGGCACCCGTGTGAGCCCCAGGGTCCGGTCATCCTGCAGGCTGTCCCGCGAGGCGTCGAAGGCGTACCGCGCGCAGTGGCGCGCAGTGTCGGAGTCGTCGGCGATGAAAGGGGCGACGTACTGTGTCACCCCCCCGAGGATCGCCAGGATGACGTCCTGCACCACTTTCGGTGGCGCGAGGGTGTTGAGGCACCAGTGGTGCACCGCCGCCAGGCGTAGCCGGTGCTTGCGCTGCAGGGAGAACTCCCCGTCCGGCTGCAGCTGGAGTCCCAGGTAGGGGACGGAGTCCGCCGCTGGTACCCAGTGCCATGGGTTTTCCAGGTGGGGACAGAGGCGCAGCTGCAGGCCTGGGACCCCCTCCGTGGTGGCCATGGCGCACTTGCGGGGGTTGAGCTCCATGCGCATCATCCCCAGGTACGCGGCCAGCGCCTCCACGCCCTCGACGAAGTGCTGCAGCGTGTGGGCCACTACCAGCAGGTCGTCGATGTAGGCCTGGATGAGGCCTTGCTCGGCCCCTCCCGGCGGGCGCAGGCGGTGCCCCTGCGCCCTGAGCACGGGCTCCAGGAGGAGCGCGTACAGCAGGGGGCTCTTGGGGTTGCCCTGCCGGACGCCGCGCAGCATGTGGACGGGCTGCGTTAGCCCATGTGCGGTGACGATGCGCAGCCTGGCGCACGTGTGGAGGACGAGCAGGAGGTGCATGACCTCCGGCGGCACGGAGAGGTCGCGCAGGATGAGGTGGAGGGCGCCGTGCGGGGCGGTGTCGAAGGCCTTGCGGGCGTCCAAGGAGAAAACGTAGTTGGGCCTTCCCCGCTGGAGCTGCCGCTGCACCATGAACAGTGGGGGGCCTGTGTTGGAACCAGGGAGGGCCCCTTGCTGCCAGTTGCTGACCACTCCATGCCGTCTGAGCACTTCCGTGATGCGCTGGGTGAGGGGGCCCGTGAGCAGCTTCATGTCCAGCTGGCCCAGGGCTATGGGCCTGTAGTCGTCCAGTCTGGCGGAGCCCGGTACCTTGGGGCTGAGCCAGATGTGCGCGTCCCTCCAGTGCATCGGCGGCAGGGCGCCGCGGAGGATGGCCCAGTAGGAGTGGACCAGGAGCCACTGGACGGCTGCCGGGAGGGCCTTGATGAAACGGGCCTCCACGTGGTTGGGACCTGGGGTCTTGCCATCGGCCTTGTCCAGGGAGGACTGCAGGTCCTGCATGGAGTACTACTGGACCTGTGTCCAGGCCCCGTCAGGGACCCGCGGGACATGGCGGCCGAGGACTGCTCGGAAGCCTGGGAGGTCCAGGGGGCGTTTGTCATACAGTTCCCGCCAGAAGGCGCGAACTGCGAACATCACGTCGTGGGCCTCCGTGAGGAGCGTTTGGGTGTTGGGGACCCGCACGTTCCAGAGGCCTGACGGGTCCGGGGCCTCTACCTCTATGGCTCCCCGCACGGCTTTCCATCGCTGGGCGATGTCGGGGGCGTTGCAGCGCCAGAAGTCCTTGATGGCGCGCTTGCGGTCCGCCGCCAGGAGTGCGCGGAGTTGGCGAATGTCCTCCTCGAGGGCGGCTGCTTGCCTCTCCAGCTCCTCCTGTAGCTGGCCCTGTGTGGTCGGGCGGAACCCGGGCGACGCACCCCGCAGCTCCTCCGCGAGCCGGAGCGCCGCCTCGGACCGGATGCCATGCCGTGCCGCGTCCGCCTGGTACGCCGCCGGCGCGCACGCTGCCAGGGTGTCATAGCGGAGGACCGCCGCCCCGAGCCGCTTTCCGCTCTCCGGAGGGTCCCCCTCCGCCGGGTCCGTCCCTGCCGGGGACGGCTGCCGGCGTCCCACCACACGCGCTAGGGCGTCATGCGCCGCGTGGAGGTGTTCGAACACCTTGTCCACCGCGGCCCCGGGCATGGACCCGTAGGCGTGCTGCTCTGCAGGACCCAGACAGGGCGCCAGGGAGGGTTCATCCTGCGCGGCGGTGACTGCCGCCCACAGGCAGTGTTGGACTGGCGCAGCCTCGGCGTCGTACGGGAGGAGGCGGCCCTTCGTGTGGCTGTAGGGGGTGGGCACCGCCGCGCGCCCCGCTGCGCTGAGGAGGCCCGGCAAGGACAGGCGGACCGGGAGGTGGTCCGAGCCGATCACCTGGGGGTGTGCCATGCCGCGAGCCCAGACGCTTTCCCGCAGGGACCACGGCAGGAGGGGCTCGTTGACCAGGAAGGTGTCCACCCTGTGCCGGGACAGGTGGAGCGTGGGGGTCATGTCGTCCTCGCCGCCTGCCGTGGCCCTCGGGGAAACGCAGGCCTCCCAGCCCGCGCGGAAGTGCTCCGTGGCCGGGTTGGTGGTGGCATCCATGTAGATGTTGGTGTCGCCGGCGATGACCACCGGGTGTCTCCCACCGAGGCTGCGTGCCGTGGCATACATTTGTATGTCTGCCCAGAACGCCGCCTGTCCCGCCCACGGGGAGCAGCTTGCTTGCGGCCCGTGGACGTTGATGAGGGTGAGGCCTCCCCCTTCCGTGCGGATCTCCAGGGCCGCGGCCTTCCCGGGGACGATTTCCGTGAAACTGAGCACCTCGTGCTCCGCCACGTACTTGCTGCTGACCGCGGTGAGGAGGCCCCCCCCTCTCGAGGTGGAAGTGGCTCCCGTCTCCGCCAGCCGGCTGCTGAAGAAGGGGGTGTACCCCTTGTCCCGGAGCGCCGCGGCCACGTGCATCTCCTGCGTCCGGTTGGTGATCCCTGTTTCCTGGAGCATGATAGCAAAGCCCCCCTCCTGGGGTAGCATGCCGGTGATGAGGTGCTCCTAGTCGGTACAGGCCGCCGGCCCCCGGCGCCGCCGGAGCGTGTCCCGGAGGGACCGGTCTGGCGGTACGAGGCCGTTGCGCAGGTTCCACGAGAGGAGCCATAGAGCGTCGTCCGCCGTGTCCTCCTGGTGTCAGCTATCCCGCATCGGCATCGCCGCTGGGTCCGCCGGTGCAGCCAGGGCATCCGGGTGCGCCGGTGCCATGGGGTGCGAGCCCGTTCCCAGCGGGGCCCACAGGGGGGCCAGGGGGGCCAGCCCCGCGGGGACGAACCCTTGTTGGGCCGCACCGCCGGTCCTCGGGGCCGCTCCGGCTGCCTCCTCATCGCCGTCTGCGTGGTCGGCCGCCTGGGGCGGGGGGCGCCGGGCGTACGGGGCATGCCATGGGGACCTCCGTGCCCTCCTCTGCAGGATGTTGGAGGCCGCCTCCTTGTCGTCCACCGGGGCTGCAGCGTGCACCGCGTGCCACGCCAGGTGTTCCAGCATTGCCCCGCTTGTGTAGTACTTGTCTGCACACAGGGGGCATTTCGTTGGTTCCGTGGCCCCTCGCGCCGGGGGGAGCGGCACCGACTTCCGGATGGCGCCCTCCGTCGCTGGTTCGAAGGGCAGGTTGGCCAGTGGAACCGTGTGTGGCGCCAGTGCGCGGCCCGGGGCCGCCGCATCGAGGGCTCGTGTCGCGGGCGCGGGCCCGAGACTCCGGATGGCATCGCGCTGCGCGTCTGCTTGCAGCCACGTTTGCCAGTGCGTGGAGCCGATTTGGCGGTCGGGCTTGCCCCTCCATCACAGGTCGTGGAAGGCTTGTAGCCAGTGGTACACTGTGGTCGGGACCGCCAGCTGGAGCTCTAGGTCGGCGGGGTGCGCCGCTGCGGGCCACACCCCCGGCCTCGCCGCCCGGGCGTTGTCCTTCAGCCTGACCTGGAGCAGGAGGGCGTGGTGTTCGCCCTCCCGTAGCGCCTTGACGATCATGCGGGTACAGTCTGCCACGCGGACCACGGCTTCGGGCCCAGGCAGGCGCTCGGGGTCGCAGACGACGATGTGCACGTCCGCCGGGCTGAACATGCAGACCACCCACTGTGGGTTCTGCTGTCCCCGTTGGGCCACCGCCAGGGTAGCCGCCGGGCGGGCGTGCGTGATTGGCCCCGCGTGGAGGTCCGGGACGTCCGTGGCCCTGATGGCGTCTCCCTGCCACACAGCCCGTAGATGCTCCTCCTGGTCGGGGCTCCACACTAGTGCGGGGGGGTTGACCCATCCCGGTTCCTGCCTTTTGTTGGGGGCGCTGACGGTGTGTAGCAGGACTGCCAGCGGCCAGGGGTCCGCCGACATATAGTAGGCGTGGGTGGGCCCCTGCTGCCAGTCGACATGGGGCAGGGGCGGGAATGCCCCTTGCCTGGCGGTGCTGTGCCAGACAGTCCAGCGGCCCCCGGCCAGGACGTGCGACCGGTACCCTCCGGTGTGGCCGTGCAGGATGGCCTGGTAGCCTGCCGTCTGCAGCACCAGTGCCTCCCCCTGCTGAGGCCCGGGAGGGGGTGTGCCGTCGCCCGCATCCCAGACGCGGGTGCGCCTGCGGAGTGTGGCGTGCCACGGGTGGGGTGCATCGCGCTGCGGCCCTTGTATGCTTCCCGCAATCTGCGCCGGGCCGTGGTGGTGGACGAAGCTCTCCCCGCCGTCCGCCAGCAGCGCCGCCGCGACGACGTATAGCTGCTCCGCCCTGAGGGGTGCCGTCGGCGGGTGCGTTGCGGCCGGCTGGCGGGGCTGCGTGTCGCGGCAGGGGACGTGGGGCAGCAGTTGCGCCGGCCACGCCCCCACGGGACCCATGTTGACGGCCGCGACCGCGGACGCCAGCGCCGTGCGGTCCGCTGGTCTGTACTGCCTGAGCCCTGTGGTATCTCGGGCGGGGTGCCTGCAGGCCGCCGTCCAGGCCACCGCTCCGCAGTTCGTGACGTCCGGTTCGGCACCATCCTCGCCGTCGCTTCCCCTTTGTTGTACCGTGGTGGCGGTGTCAAGCGGGGGGCCCTGCTGCAGCGCCTCCGGGCCCTGCCCCGGCGAGAGGGCGGGCGGGACTGGCTGCGGGAAGCTCTGCGCGCCTCGGCGCTCCGGGTGCGTGTGGTACGGGTTTTGCCGGCGGTGCTCCGGGGCCGCCCGTGGTAGGAAGAGGAGTTGGTGTAGGTACCAGTGGCCTTGCGCGGCGGACGGGTTGCGGAGCGTTAGAGAGGCTTTCCAGCGTATGGATGTCCAGCTTGACCTGTCCATGCGCACTGCTGGTATCCTGGAGGGTTGGAGTCTAACCGACTATCAGTCAGAGTATAAAGAAATACTCCAAACCCTCAGCACTGGTCTCGAACCCCATGTCATTGACGGGCACCAGTGGTATAAAAGCAATCAGTACCTCTTCCACGAGGACCGAATTGTGGTGCCTGAGGCACGACTGGATGGGTGCCTACAGTGGTCCCATCTCAGTTCTGGTCACACTGGCGCTAATCGCTCAGTGGACTTCTTTCGTGAGTGTTTCTACTCTAGTCCAACCCTGACTGAACTGAGGTCGCGTATGCAGACCATTGTGGATGCTTGTGGATGTCATGCCAGCAAGCAGAGCGACAGTAGGGATAGGGGCCTGATCTCCAGCTTACCCATACCCTATTGTGCTAACTCTCTTCTCTACGTGGATTTCATCCACGGCCTACCAAGCTTCGGCGGCTATGATAGTTGCCTAGTGGTCACCTGTGGCCTATCTCGCTTCACCCGTGTGTTCCCTTGCAATAAGAAAATCACAGGTGAGCAGACTGTGAAACTGTTGGTCGAACAATGGTTCGAACCCTACCGAGGACCTAAGCAGGTGCACTCTGATGAGCATGTACGCATCCGCAGTGACACTGGGTGGTACAAACGAGTGCCAAATGCCCTCAAAGTGGAGGTAACCAAAGGTGTGCCCTATACCCACACGTCTAACCCTCTCTGTGAGAGACAGAGCCGTGTGGTGGAGCAAAACTTAAGAATCCTGATGAAACAGGAGCGTACCAAGGACTGGGTACGCCTAGTGCCCTGGGCAGTACTGACCATGAACTCACAGCGGAGCTCCTCTACGGATTTCACCCCCCACGAACTGTTCCATGGAGGACGACCTGCATGGTTCTTCAAAACCCCCTTTCCTGAGGACTTCAAGAGCCCTGTGGGAGATTGGCTGGAACACAAGCAGTATCTTGCTAACCAGGCTGGGACTAACCTGAGACACATTCGTGACCGTGAACTGAGCCGACGGAATCGCCTACGGCGACCTGCCAGCTTCAAGGTTGGTGACCTTGTTTTGGTTCACCATTCACGCCTACCCTCCTGGCCACGTAACTGCCTACAGGACCCTTATTTTGGACCCTATCGTATCATCAGGATAGATGGATCCAGGATCCATGTCAGGTGCAGTGTGCTGTGTGCACCTAAACAGTTGAGGCACTATCACTGCCCTGACGATTTGTCTTGGGATGAGTGGCGCCTCAGCGATAGTGAGGTCGAGCGTATAGACCTAGAGAACGCTGCCAGTCCAGAGGAGGCAGACGAACTCGAAGAGATGACTGCCGATGAGATGGCAGTTGATGGTTACTACGTGGTTGCAGGTATTGTTCGCCACGAGTATAAACAGGGCTGGAAATTCCTAACCCTGTGGGATGGCTATGGGTTATCTGAGGCGACCTGGGAACCTATGTCAGCCTTCATACAACCAGACGGGAGTATCAACCCCATCTTCCGCACCTACCTCGTTGAGAACAACGAGGGGCAGCTCCTAACCCGTGCTGAGACTATGTCCCAGCGTAAAAAGCGAAACTAATTTCCCTGTGTCAGTCTACTGACAGGTGCAGTGAGCACTCTTCTGCAGACGTGCCTGTGTATGGGTGTAAGAGCAGTTGTCACAGTTGCCCCGCATTGCATTGCAGGACAGGACCGTTAGCCCCCCGTGACAACCACCCCCTGGCCGAAGGCCATTCGTTTATCACAGACTACTGCTTACTGAGCACTGCACTGACCCTGTCTGTGCCCTGCAGACCCATGCCTATGGTTTCCAGCGTGGACCAGGTGGCCGCTTATCAAGTTTGCGGCCACCCAGCGAGTGTATGCCTTGTTGACCATGTGTTGCATGGGGACTGCCCTGATGTAATGACCTTGGGGAGCCAACGAAGAACGGTGGCTTACTACACCAGGGGGAAATGACAAGCAAGGTGTTATGAGGCAAGGTGTGTCTTTCCTCCTTGGGGACAAGGGAGCCCACAGTTAGGACCCCTGACTGGTCCAGACCCATGGGGTTCTACCCTTCCTTACAGGGTTTACCATACCCCTATGTGTGCTACGTATGTCTGTGTGTGTCTCACTTCTCTCCCCGGCGTGGCTCCCAACTCAATGGGCCTCGCTGATGTCGGACCGAAGGTCCTAGTCAGTTCAGTACCACTCCTATGACGCCCGATTTCTGTGCTGGCGCCTATCCTTGGGGGAAGCCGGCAAAAGCCCTACCTACTAGAGGGGAGGGGTGGCCAAGTGTGCTAAGGGCATACAAAAAGCCCATTTTTGCTAAAGGCCAAAAGCTAACGCACTCCCCTGCCCACGAGGAAAAGCACGCGGGACAGGAGACACCACCACACTACACTCACCAACGCCAGCACCGGCCTTCGAAGGCAGGGTGAGCACTCATCACCTGCACTCAACTCCTGCCAGGCCTGCTGACCCTAACCCCTACACACGCTACTTGATGTTGCTGTCAATGAGGTCTCGGGTCCTATTGACCCTCCTGTGAAGAAGACAAGAGAACACAGCGCTGCTAAGCAACTGTGGCCTAACAGGGACGTCACAACACGTTTCCCTGCTAGGGCTTGGAGAGGAAGGGCGCACAGATGGCGTGCACAGCGCGGATGTCGATGGAGTCGAACTGCCCTCGCCACTCCTGGCTGAGGCGCAGTCAATTGATTGTGGGATCTGCGCAGCATGTTTTAGCGCTGCTCAAAGGGACTGCACCAATCACCCTGAACCTCTCCCCCCTGTACAACAGAGGCAAATGGACTGGGTTCAGGACGGAGGAACCAAGACACACTCCACGTATTATACGCTTCTTAGTGTGCCCTATAATACACTGTTCCTGAACCCAGTTGCAAGCAAGCAAGCTTAAGGACTTCGCCCGTTCCCTTATGGAACGTAGGGCGAAGCCCTGGGTAACCTGGCAAGGGTTCATACTGCGTGCACAGCGCGTGGCCTACTGTCAAATCCCTTTAATGCATCGTGTGCACGCATGCAGGGAAGGGAGGCGAGAACATAACCACACTGACTCAACCAGGAGGTGAGCTCCTCATGGGCTAACCTACCTTCCTCACCATGCATCGTGTGGATGCCAAAGTGAAGCGAACGCAAAACAACCCTATTGCGAGTTATAAACAAGCCTGAGCGTTTTAAGCAACCCTACTGTAATGGGCACGCATGCCCAGGCTGAGATCGCGAGTCCTACAGCTTAGGATGTGTCGCGCGCGTGCAGAAGTGAAGGATTTTCAGTGCATGGAAAGTGCTGTTTTGTTGTAGATTAACGTTGAGAATTAATGCATTGTAATTCAGGGTATTATTATGTGACAAAGGATTTAACGATCTGGGGACTTTGTGGATTCCGTGTTGGGATTTTGCAGTTTTGCCCTGTATGCTCGTTGTGGACGTCGAGAGCCGTGGGATCCGCATACACCTACTTTAACGCTACGGCTACACACGAGCAAGCACTTTCTTTTCTTACCTGTGAAGAGAGAACAAGGATGAATTGGGGTACAGGGAAAGCGCCACAGCGTGTGAATGCCTTAATTAGGCACATGCATCGCGAGCACAGCGCATATTCTAACCCTACGTGCGCGCTGCGCGCTCCATTCGCATCGCATACCTTTCATTCCTGTTTTGACCTGTGCAGAGCAAGAGAGAGGAGCACCCGAACCCCCAACGAACACAGCGTTGACAACCCTAACGTTTTAACGAAGCAACCAACACAAACGCAATGCATGCGTGTGAGATGACACTGGCATACCTGAGAGGTGGGTTGTCCACCTGCTCTGTGGTGTGGGTTGAGTTTGAATACTTTTCCCTAAAGTTTATAAAGATTTTGATGCAACTGTGCAAAAATTTCCTTTAGAACTTTAAAAACTACGGCTCATACCTTCTTTTTCAAAAGCCGTTTACGCTTGCGCAACCTTGTTTTTGAAGTCCGCTTCTGTTGCGCTTGTCTGCGACTTTGAGTTTTGGTGTAAGAATGACAATTTCTCGCGTGATTTCGTCAATTTTTAGCTATTTGACTTGTTAAATCGCTACATCTTTCGCTAAACCGCAAGAATCACTCCTTGTTGGTTACATTTTCTATTTTTTCCAGCTCCTGGAGATTTGTGTCCTCCATTGGGAGTATTGCTCCGCCCTGCCCCTTGGTCAGGACGTTTACCAAAATGCTGTTTATACAGCGATCGCCGTCCGCCTTACAGCGTTCGACTGTACCCTAGTGGGCAAGCATATGTGCTCTAGGGGGGGGGTCCTGGGTTCAAACCCCACTACCCCCAAACTTTTACCAAAAGTCTTCGTCGCACGCTGGCGACTTTTGAGGAATGCTCCATCGAAGGGACATCATTCACGGTACATTACACTGTTTTTCGAGGGTACCTACAGTGTGATAGGCTTCTATGAACTGATGAGGATGTTTTTGGCAAGTTTAATGCATTTTCTGAGGTAATTTTGGGAATATTTGAGCCTTTTTCCTTGGTCCTACTAGCTTAGCTAACTAGTACTCCAGTTGGGAATAAGAAAAAGTCACTGCCATGTCTTTCTTGGAGTGCTTGATCCAGGCCAAGCCCCCCTTAAAACCCTTTTGTTGATGCTAAGACTAACTTAAGTATTTTTATCTCTCTTTTGAAGCCTAAAGTACACTTTCTCAAGGTAACTAGGGTTGTAACCCCAGCCCCCCATGAAGTTCACCCCTACCACTCAACTGAGCGGAGGTACCTTCCTTCATGGAGGATATACCGAAATAAAATAGGCATTTCATGCTTTAGGCCTTGGAGGTTAAGCCTAGTGGTCTCCCACCCCAAGACCCCTATACTCAATTGTTTCTACCACTTATTGTGGTTCTACTTTTTGACTGTTTCTGAATTCAGTTGCTTGGCCAAGTCATTTTCTGTGTTGGCCTGACATCTATGCCCCACATTCCTAACCAGCACCATTTCACCCAAGAGAGTACACATGAAGTGCTTGATGCTATCTTGGAGGCTAGAGTCAGTCCAGTTTTCATATAAAATCTTTTGTATTATCCATTTGTGATTGAATCTTTGTGTTTATACCTGCTTTGTCTATCTGCAGCCCTTCTGTGATACTCTGGATTTCACAAACTAATCATTGACACGATCCTATTGTTCTCTTGCTCTATTACGTGTTGTGAACCTGTTTTTCTCCGAGGAAAACCTTGCACGATTTTCAACCAAATCTATAGGGCATAATTGGAGGACATCTTTCTTCAGGGGGCTTCAGCGTATGTTTCAAAAAGTGTGTGGGTTGAAGGTATGGTGACACCGAGCCTAGACGCAGTCCGGTATGTCCAGCCAAGCACTACAAAAGTCTCCATGCGCGTGAAAAAATAGGATAGATTCGGGTGTACCTCCCAAGAGATGATTCTGAAGCTTCGCTCACCGTGCACCATTGCATGCAAACCGCTAATCCAAGAGTATTGCTGTAATCTTATGGCTAAGATCTGCCGGGTATTCGACGCGCTGGTCCAATGTACAACATAATGCTCTTGCATGCATGCACAAATTCTACATGAAACGATACCCCACCTCTGGCTTGAGACGTGGTCGGTACTCTCGGTTCACCACATATAATCTGTGTGACCGTGACCCAGCTCGAGGTATGCCCCACCCCCCATTCTCCTTCCCTACCCTCCGTATGTCTGGATGCCCCAACTGCAATCTGCAGTGCCAATGTCATTGGCCGTTGAATACTTGGTGAATCTAGAGCACTCCAGCCCCTTGCTTTACGTGCACTCTGGCTTGAGGAAAGATGCTCGCTCTATTTGTTTTTAAAGTCTGTGTGCTAACACAGCTTTGCTGCTTTGTCCTTTGCCCCCTCACTTGTCGTGCCACGTTTTCAGCACATACCAACTGACATCGTGGTACTCATGTACATGTACATAGCAGCATGTAGCGCCATGAGCGGTTATAGGAGTAGGACAAACATGAGCAATTTGAAGGCCTCATTGGAAAATGTGAGATACACGAATGTTTTTCTTCTCTACTTTGCATCAAATGGTCTCAGTGTACCACTGATGAGTTTTGCTCGTGCCTGCTTTTTTAACTTTCATTTGTATGTGACACATGACAGTGCTTTCTGATATTGTGTTCCTCAACACATGAATAGGGGTCCTGAGATGAGTCAGCGACAAAACAAGTCAGTAGAATTTTATGCGCCATACTTGTGGGATAGGGTGTTGTGCATGTGTAACCTCTTCATGGAAATAAACAAAGAAAAAAAACATTTTCTATTTTCAAAACTTTGGTGGTTGAAATTATTCTGGGCAGTACGTAACGTAGAAAATGTGTTTTGCACGCCGACAACAAGTTGAAAAAAAAGATGTAGACATTAAAACCAATAGCGATGCATGGGCCATGCTACACGTTTTTCAAATTTGTGAGAAAAAATTTCAGAAAAATTTTCTTCGGAAAAATCATCAAAATGGGTAGTTGCAACGTCATCAAGGCGCACCCAGGCCCCTAAAGGTTAGCAACATCCTTAGCCAGTGATAGAGAAGAAATCTAATCATTAGTTCATGGTCCCAAGATATACGGCTACTCATAAAACTACTTTTTCTTGTGAACCTTTTCTATTTATGTGTCATGGTATGGAAATTGGTGACTGGTATACTTATCGGTCAGTTTACCTTACACTTCCTTCTTTCCAGCATTTGAGAGCTTGAGCAACCTAGAAATACAACAATGGGCGGCGTAGCATGACACACACTCCGAAATCCTTACCGATGATGGTGACAAATCATGACATGCAGACAACCTGATGACATGTGGTCTCAGCTTGGTTTTGATTTTGTTGAAGGGCAAGATTGTTCCTTGTTGGACTTGCAACTGGCCCTAAGGGTGTTGAATCTACTTCGGTTGTCTTCAAAAGGTGTCACCCGATCGTACCACACACTCCTTTATAACACCATTGTGCAAGTGCACTGCATTAAGGTTGGAGGGCACACTGCGCTACGAATCCAGTTTTTGCTAAGGTGGCATCCCAGCTTTTGCGCCTCAGTGGCCATAAATCTAAATACATGAACGTGATTGGTGCTGGAATGAAATTTTGTTCGTCCAAAAAATCCTTGGCATCTATGGCGGCAAATCTCTTACACACCGTACAAACACTAACGGTTCGTTGAATGCTGATCTTTGCATTGCGTGTCTTGATTTGTTTCCCACCTCTGGCCACACCGTACAAACACTAACGGTTCGTTGAATGCTGATCTTTGCATTGGGTGTCTTGATTTGTTTTTGGCAAACCTTTTGCCGCAACACCATGCAAAAAAACAACAGATCCTGTATTTTTGCATTTTTCTGTCAACCAAATTCATTTTGCGGAGCTCCTTTTGGTCCACGGAGTCAAGTTTTTTTTATTGGGGGCATTGGGAATAATGCTTCCATCAAACAAGACATGCAATTTGCATTGTTGTTGTTAACGATGACTTTTTGCACCCCACCCTTCTAAACTGTGCAATAAGTCGCTTTAGGATTTTTTTAAATCCTCCTCCCTTTACTTGTGTTGGGCGCTTCCCTGAGCAATATGGATCGATATGGATAGGCCTGCTCTTGGTACACCGTACAATGCCAAATTTTGTTCTATGCTGGATTACAACCATACTAGAACCAGAAACTAGAGTGCAAAGGTGCGATTTCATTGTTTACATTGTCGTGTATGCTTGTTGTTGGTGCCCATGGTGCATTGTTGCATGTACTTCATTATACTCATATTTCTTATGACGTTCCGCTCATGAAACGCTCTGCCACCAGCCCTATGCAGCATCCTCAACCAGGGACATCAATGCATAGCCTCCCCCACCCCAACCCTCACCAATGCAATAGCTTTTGTACAAACAATTGGTCATCGAATGGTGGTTTTTCCTTCTTGCTGCAAATTTCATTGTTTCCGCAGTTTAAGAAAATTATTTCTGCCCTGCTGCGCGTAGGTGTAGCCCTCTATTGCTTTTTATGAGCGTGTGGGGTCCTTTTGGTGCCGTTAGGTACCCATACCTCTGGTGGCTTTGCAAAACAGTGCATGCTTACCAACATGTACGTTCCGGTTTACCACAACAAAGCATATCCTCATTTTGAAATCAGCTTTTCCCTTGTGCCCATCCTGATTGACTGCGAAACTGGTCCGTGCACTCAAAGAGACCAAAAAGCTTTGGCCAGCCCTGAAACATTTGCTCCCATTCTCTGAAAGTAAAGCAAAGACCACAATGGGGCACAATCAAGAAGCAAGAGGGCAACCAAGCAAAAAGATGCACCATGTTGTATTTTTATAGAATATCAATATTATGAGCACGGTACTGCATCTAAGTCCACCATGGACTGAAGCGCACTGGCCGTCTTCATTGCGATGGAATCTTGTTCTTGCTGATGATAAAGGAAAAAAACCGCAAAGAAGCCATAACACTAGCAATCACCAAAACAATCCTCTTTTTCATGAGATAGACCCTCATTCTTAGAACAGGCGTCGTCAGTGCCAATCCAGGTTTTCGGGCTGCCAACAGACCACTTGATGCCTCCCAGATGGGACACAACCCAAGGGGAACAAATAGCCACAAATCCATCACACAGGCAACTTCTCCACAGGAAAAAAACTGCAGCCCATTCCAGCCCATGCGCATTTCGACTGCAAAATTGCAATCCCTTTCATCACACAGACAGGCTTCCTTGTTGTGGTGTCCAACATTTGGCCAAATAAAATGCACTACAATTCACATTCTATGGTGGATCACCCTGCAAAAAGAGAAAATAGTGGCCGTGCGCACGGCAGATAAATGGTTGGATGTGCCATGGTTGACCAGTAAGCTGGATACTCCGTCGTTGCTCACTAGCATGCGCAGCAAAATCACCAATGCTGCTGTACTGCAATGCCTGAAACCAATAAAAGCAGCAGCACAATAACAGCAGCACCAGAATGCCAGCTACGTGGTGTGTGGACAAGTTGTGCTCCTCGGTGAGGAGCACTGGATGGCCAATGAGTCACTGCGCTGTCACGCAAAGGACGCAAAGGACACGTTGACCATAACGATCGCCCACCATAACGATGTTCTTCTTATTTGTCCTGTCCTTCTGCTTCATCCACATCTGCATCTGTATCTTCGCCCAATTCTGGCCTTTTTCATCTGGCACCAGACAAACCTTATGCAAACCGCATTGCTGTTCCATGACGCCACACATTGTTCAATCACGTGTCTGCGTGTGGCCGGCGACCCTCGCGAAAACCAAGGAACTCCTCCGCCCACTGGTTGTAAACAAACTGTGCCTGCGTCTGAATGCACCCTGGGCTGGAAAAGGCGTGGCAGTTTATATTGAGATGGGGTCTCCACACATCACCAGGTGCCGTGTTGCTATTGACATGGCAGAGCCCCTCTTTTCTTGAGTGCAAGAAAAAGTATTTTCTTGGATCACAGGGGTAATGATTGCAACTTATCCTGTAATTTGGATATGTCGTTCAAACTCCTTAAGAAACAGAGGTTAGTGGAAATCACTAACCTCTGGCCACAAACAATCCACTCGAGAAAGCCTTTGTGAAAAAACTGGACGGGGTTGGACCCAACATCCAACTGCCCCCCTGACCACGACAAACTCTGGCCCCACCAGACAACAGTTGGCTGCTCTGGGGAAATCCCAAAAAGGATGGCTGGACCCACCCAACAGAGTACACAAAATGCAAACCAGAGTCTTCATAGGCTTGTCGCACAAGCCATGTGCCATCAAATAGCATTCAGGCGAATGCAAGTGGGGAGGCGCCTGAGCTACAGCAAACGTTCCGAGGTCTCTAGCAAGCATGTGTTAGAAGAGAGGAGGGGTGGGGGGCTGGGGTCCGGAATCCCAAATTTCGCGTACCAAGAATGGCCCAAATCATTATTCCTTCGGTAAATGTCGTTTTTGGCCACCGCGATATCTACGGTCGGGGGGGGGGGTCCAGGGGGAGGGGTGGTCCCTTCCCTGTCAAGGCACCCTGTCGTGGGGACAGGGTGGACCCGGAAACACCCACCAGAGCAACAGGACGGCAAGGCAACGAGCGCACGCTGAGCGAACGCAACGCGCCCCCCCCCCCCCGCCCAGCATATGAACTGTTCCCACCATTGAGCTTCTGCCTCCATGTCACAGCACTGTCCCCATTCTTCTGCATGGAAGCAGACGGTGCGCATTGCGAGTGTGGAAAGGCCATGTGACGCCTTTCTGGCGTCAACAGTGATCTTGACAGCTTGTCTTTGACCTGGCGCTCCCTTGTTAACATATTGAGATGTGTTGGGTGCAGCATTTGCACTTAGGCGTCCAACAAGAAACCGAGCTGGCCTGGTGTTGCCGGGGGCAGGTCGTCGAGCTGATGCACTTGTGGTTCTGCTCTGGGTTTTGGCGTGCCTGGTGTGTGAAAAGCGGGGCCAAGGGCTCTGGAATATGCAAACCCGTCGATGCCAGTGTGCCAGCAAACTGTGTGTGTGGGCAATGGCTCATATAATTTGAGCAACACATGTTACTGAATGGGATGCGATCAGGTGGTTCGAGTGGTCAAAATCTTGTCTTTCCCACGTTCTCTTCCTTGAAACCCATTCCATGCAAACACTGCGCTTTTTCTAGTGTGGTTCTCAATGCGAAGCGTTGATTGTCAAGATTGACAAGGAGTGTCATGGAGGGATGGAGCACAGCCTTGTTACCGAGCTGGGTCTTTCCCAGTGGAGGTTTTACACCCCATTTTAGGGTCCAGGGTGAGCAATGTATTGTAGCAGCAAGCAGCAGCAGCAGCAGCAGCAGCAGCAGCAGCAGCAGCAGCAGCAGCAGCAAGCAGCAAGCAGCAAGCAGCAAGCAGCAAGCAGCAAGCAGCAAGCAGCAAGCAGCAAGCAGCAAGCAGCAAGCAGCAAGCAGCAAGCAGCAGCACCAGACAGGAAAAAAATATCTGTGCGGATACCGTGGCTCAAAATCGGCATCCAAGTAGCTCAAAATGACCGCAGAGCAAATGTGCATCACCGAAAGAAATTTCGCGTGATTTTGAGCCGTCTACCCCGTTTCATGGCCGATTTAGTGTCCAAAAATGGCTGTTTTTAGCCTGTTTTCAGGACGAGTGTCTTGAAAGTTCAGGACGATCACCTATGCATCATGTAGGTGAATCCAATGAGGGCCATTCTTCTTCCACAATGATTGGACCATCAAATCATTGCAAAGGGGTGTCCAATGAGGCGTCTCTTACACCGTGGTGCCAGGCAGTCATCCGTTTTGAGATGAAAATGAGCCGGTCTCCAACCAGGGTTAGGAGAACCCTAAGGACCCAGCTCGGTCCTAGTCACAAGTCTTGATCACTTTTAGGTCACCGCAGGCATGCCCGGGATGCAACTTATTTCACACCATAAAGCACCACCCGCTGAGCGCCAACCCACCCACGACGGGGCCCGTGGGGCGCTCCATGCAAGCGGTCCAGCAGCTGCGCTGGGAGCCCCGGCAGGGCTGTTGGGTATGGCGTGTGCCGGGGCAGGCCGAGGAGCTGCACCTCGTGCTGCAGGCCTGGAGCCGCATGTGCCACCGGCTGCGGGAGTCGCAGCGGGCATGATCATGGGCTTCGGCAGGCATATGCAAATCCCAGTGGCAGAGAACAACCATCATCAGATCCAGCTGGGGTTCACTGGGTGCATCAGGCTGGCAGACGGGAGAACGGTCATGCCTGACAGTCGCATCATGATGGCCCAACGGTGATTTCCTCGTGATGGAGGGCTGCATTGTCTCTGAAGACGGCGCATTTCAGAGTATCGACCACAAAGTCTTCGTACATATATCGCACGAAGTCGCCCCCCCCTACCTTGGAGGTAGGGGGGGGTAGGTAGGGGGGGGAGGTAGGGGGGGGCGACTTCGTGCATACTATCCTTCGTAGCTCCAACGGGTCCTCCTACTCGATCATAGGGCTGCGAGGAGCGCTGCTTCAACCAGGTAGTGCCTGAGGGCACGGACATCGAGCCGCACGGCACCACCACGCGGCCCCATCGCCATAGATACTGCCTGATGGCGTGCTTACCATGTCGAACGGCGGGAAGTTCGTGCCAGACGGCGTGCTCGTCACCCCCCCCCGGGGCCAACGAACACGGCATGCACACGCTGCCCGACGGCGCGAAGCCAAGCAGAGACGGCAAGGTCAGGGAGTGACACGCCTGACGGCACCATCTGATGAACGATTCAAACCGGAAGAACTGCCTCGCTGGGGGGATCAATGGTCGGTTCCAATAGACTGAATGTCCCCGCCATAGACAATTCCAGCCATTAGTCCAGCAGTACTGCGAAGTCCAATCAATGCACGTGTCCCCTTCTTGGTTGGGGTGCTCCACTATGTAAAGTACAGTGAGGCGTTTTTTGCGGTTAGCTCTGCGGGTCACTTGTGTGCTTGTCCTTTCTGCCGACTCTAAAGAACAACCAGGATCAATCGCTGGGGGAGGACAGGCCCCAGCCGGGGGGGCACCCCGTGGCCCTGGCCAAAGGGTTCTGCTGGCTCAGCAGGCTTTGCATCAGCCGCCGCCGCTGCACCGCCTGGATGAACATCTTCCGCGCGCTGACCTGCGCGAGGGGGTGGGTGGTGTGCACCAGGAAGTGCGCGGCCGCGGTGTAGAACCGGTAGAACTCGGCCCGCAGCGTCGCGACCCACTGAATCTTGTTGTACCCGCGCCCCACGAACATCTCGTTGTACCGGGGGAGCAGCCCCCGCGACGTGGCCCGGCCCGTGACGATGTAGGGCTCCCACCGGTCGTACGGGAGCTCCGAGTAGGTCTTGGGGGCGTCCCGCGGGCAGACGTTGCTGGTCATGGACTGGTTGAGCCGCAGCAGCCGCAGCCCGGTCGCCTGCGCAGGTTGGGTGGTGGAGGGGAGTGCAGGACAGTTGGCGCAGGGCATTTTCTATCCAAAAAAGTCACCCCCCATTAGATGCACCAAAGCCCTCAGATGCACCAAAGGCCAGGGCGCTTTTGGGGGGACATTGTTGGTGGCCGGTGATTGCCGTCGTTGCATACCCTCCGACCGCCATTGGTTGCCCCTCAAGTGCCGTCCAATTGCCCCAAACGGACTGAGAATGCCCCAATTAACATGACCCCCAGTCCCCCCACACCCCGGCCCAGCCCCCCTCCCCACACATACCCCCGGTGGGGTCGGCGTGCAATCCCTTCCATGCCCCGCGGCAGCACTCGCTGCTGCCGCCCTCCCGGGGGGCGACTACAACCGGTCCTGATGCGACACCCCCCCCAGCTATCTGTCAAAACTCGGGGGGGAGGGGGGGGGGGAGGGGGTAGTTTCGGGGGGGGGTCGGCTGGGGGTGTAGGGGGGGATTTCGGCCGTGGGGGGGGGGGGGGGTGTTCCAAAGGTGGGGGGACTTGCGCGCGACCGCCCTGAGTATTACTGCAATCACTTCGCTCTGATGGACGATGATGGAGGGGTGTCAACACAGATCGGCTCTCCGCGCTCTGGCCCCTCTACACCGGCAACTGCGTCTACACTGACCTGTAGCACAGGCTGCGGCTCCAGGCTGGCGGCCAGCCACTCCTCGTAGCCCGACAGCCGGACGCCCTCGGGGTTGGGGATGGTGGGCTCCGGGGGGCTGGGGCAGCCGTAGTCCGCCGGCCGGGGGACCTGCGTGAAGTTCAGGTCCGCGTGGAACGGCCGGACGACGCCGCGGCGGAGCAGGTCCAGCAGCGCGGGGAAGGTGGCCGGGTACTGCGCGAGGCGGGGCAGCCGGCGCGCGTCGCCGCGGCACTCGGCCACCTCCCAGTGCGGGACGACGATCCCGAAGGCGTCGAGGCCGCGCAGCGTGGGGAGCGCGCGACGCAGCGCCGCGTGCAGGCCCGCCGACGGGAGGAAGTCCGCGTCGACCGGGAAGAGGTACCGGGTGGTCGCGCGGTCCGTGGCCGCGTTCCGGAGGGCGTTGATGGGGATCTGCACGCGGCGGTCCGTGCGCTGCACGTAGTGCAGCACCAGCGCCCGCGGCCAGTCCGCGACGGTGGCCCGCACGCGCGCCGCGGCGTCCGCGGGGGCGGGGCGCCCGAAGGTCTCCGTCTGGTACAGGAGCACCACGAGCGGGCCGGCCCAGAGCTCCCGCATCCGCTGGACGGCGGCGAAGCGGTCCGGACTGACGACCGTCACGATGGTGATGTCGTCGGGCCCGGTGGTCTCCCGTGTGTCGATGACCTGCGGAGCGCGGGGCGTTTGCCGCGCAGCCCGTGCCTCGGAGGTCGGTTTGCCGGTGACGCGACACGGGGTGTGCCGAGGTGTGAGGGCGCGCGAGCAGCAGAGCCTTGGAACGGTGGGGGGCTTTGGGGCCATGTGCACCCAGGCCCGCCCGTATCATCCCCCATCCCCCTCTGCTTGCGAAAACACAGTGAACAAACCACTGGCAAAACTGCCTGGAACTGTATATTTCCTGCTCTGGCCCAGGTACAATGCAGGGGCAGTTACGGTGGGCACCAACCGGTATTGGCTGAAGTCTTCAATGAAAGATCGTCTGAGCGAAAAAGAGTTCTGACGTGATGACCGACCGTGGGATCAAGTATCAGACACTGGTGCTGCTTCGGCAGGAAGTCGGAACGTTGGCAAACCGCCTGGAAATGTACTACACTTCACACCTCATCATACCCCATGTCACCTGCCACACCCACACTACATCCCGCGCGAAAATCTCACACTACATCGTTTACCTTTTGTTTTCCACATCTGCGTCAGACACTCTGCATCACATCCCGCATCACAGACTACACGTCGTACTACATCATCACATGCTACGTCTCATACACCCCCTGTGTGACATTCCATCTGGTTGTTGCTCCTCTACGGGGCCCTGGACAGTCACCCGGTCTTCCCTTCGCATGTTGCGTCGGGTTGCTGCTTTCTGTCGGCCGCTGTGGCCGGTGCTCTTGCTGGTGTCGTTTCCGCGTTCGCGGAGCCCAGTAGTTGGTGTGTTGGGGCTGTGCTGAATGTGGCATGGTGTGCCGTTTGCGTGTCAGCGGCGCCCAATAATTGGCGTATTGAGGATGTGCTGGTTGTTGCCGGGGTCGTTTGACTGTTTTTGCTGTCCACACACCTCTGTCCACAGGCCGTCCATAGCCTGCCTCGCTGTGTTTCTGTGCGGCCCAGGTGCCCTGTTCCTCCACGCGCTGTCCGGGCCGTCCACCATATGTCCTTTTCCCCCTCACAGTTGGTCTGCCCCTGATGGGCTCCCGCTCCTGTTGCGCAAACAGCCCATCTGGGCTGCGGGAGACACCCCCCACCTGATGCCGGACACCCCCCTTTTGCAAGAGCAACGGTAAAATTCCACACGTTGCTGCAACAACACACGCTGTTGTTCTGACAAGGGCGTTGTTTTCGCAAAAAGGGGCCGCGTCCCGGCCTGCGTCCGCAGCGGAGACCGTATGCGCCACCCCATCCCGCGCCACGCGGCCTTTCGTGGCCGTGTGGCCCGACCGACCAAACGGTGTAGGCACTGCGAACTCTGGCCCATACCCGGCGGCGTTCGATAACGCGGAGCTCTCGGGCGTCAACTGTGCTGCAGTCCTGTGCTGGTGTGAAACGGCCCGGTGGGCATGTTGCGGGGGTGCCTTTGCACGCAGTGCACAGTGGTTTGTACTGCAGGGGGCACCGCGCCCCCATCGTGAAGTCCTGCCACCCCCCGTCCTCTCGCCTCCGCTATCACATACAGCCCAACAGCCCAACAGTCAGCAAACCCCCGGCAGCGGCGCCGAGGCCGAAAGAACACTTGAGGAGCGGTGTGTTGATGTAGTTGGACGGGAGATCGTGAGTTGGGGGGCGGCGGGGTAGGTATGGCAGGGGTCTGGGGTAGCGGCGGGCATGCAAAGGGATTGTCCAGGATTGTCCCCTGGCGCTGAACGTGGGTCGGAGGGAGGGGGTTTGCAAGGGGTTTGGGATGGTGGCAGCGGTGCGGGTACCCCCTCTCCCTCTGGGGGGCAAAGCTGATCAAGGCGCCCATGGGACCGCCGACCACTTTTGTGCAACGACGGCGGGGCAACCCCTGCCACATCAGGGCCCAGGAGTGGCGAGGCGCATTGCCGCTTGGCAGTAGGTGGGTCATTTTGGGGGGCCTCGGATGGCCAGGCTGCAATGTCCGCCGAAGGCTCCAGGCGCGCCTGGGCTCGGGGAAAATTGCAAAGCCCCCGGGGGGAGGGGGGGGGGGCGTGAAGCCCCTTTTCCAGACCCCCCCCCCCCTTTGGATGGGGGACTCCAAGGGCAGGCGGCCAATGGAGCCCCTTTTTGTGTACCCCCCCTTTCCCGTGCTGATGGGGTGATGGATGTACAGCCGTTCTGACAGTTCCCTGGCCCTCGGAGCCCTTCTGGGACACACATCGTGAGGAATCGGCCTTGCGGCCCTTTGGAGCCCCTTTTCCCAACCCCCCAACCCCCCCTTAAATTTTTTGGGGCTCCAAGGCCCCCCTTTCAATTTTCCACCAGCCCTGCCCCACGGCTACCAACGCCTTCTGTCCAGACTTTGTTTATGAGAGGGGGGGGGGTCTGTTGGCTCTGAGACCCGCCCATCCAAAAACAATCTTGACAAAGAGTGTGGCCGAGGGAAAATCGAATTTGAATAAGCGGCCCTTCGTGGGACCCCCCCAGACCCCCCGCCCTTTGGTATCAACTCCTGATAAACATCATGCCAATGTACGGCCCTCTCACAGTGCGGGTGGTGATCACAAATTCAGCCCTCGTCCCTGCCTCCGCTGACTGCACTGGCGCTCCGGGCTCTATTGGGTTCTGCGTGCATCCCGGTCCGGGGCCGCTCCCTCCCCCGTGTTGCAGATGTTTTGCTGGCCCCAGTCGGGGGGCGTGGGGGGGCGGGGCGACTCCTCGATTATGACATGAAATACTTCAGCACAGCAGGGGTCCGTTTGGTGCATCCCTGAGAACAAGTGCCCGCCCATTAAACAGCGACCATGTGTGAGTGGGACAGTCCGCTGAGCTTGTCCACGGCTTCCACTGTCACAGGGGTCTTGTGGACCTTTCAGGTTGACTCTCTCGAGTGTCCCAAGTGGCCTGCAGCGCCTGGGGCTGCCCGCCAGAGGTGTAGGTGGCGAGTGGCCCACCCTGTCAGGTCGGTCCTCCAAGGGGGTAGCAAGGGACCACCACCACCTCCTCCCCCTCCACCACCATCTCCTCCCTCCTCCTCCACCAGCACCACCACAACCACCGCCACCACCTCCTCCTCCTCCACCAGCACCACCACAACCACGGCCACCACCTCCTCCTCCACCAGCACCACCACAACCACAACCACCACCTCCTCCTCCACCAGCACCACCACAACCACCACCACACTGGTGACCTGGCACCAGTCTAAAAACCCTCAGGATGGTAGCTGGGGCTTGTGACCTGCAGCCTATGGCTCGGGAGTGCTTGGATAGGGTCCAAGCCTCACTGTGTGAGGGCCGACTGGCCTGCCACCGGGATTGAGATGGGATAGTTGTTGGGGTGGGCGGAGGTGACCTGCGCAATGCAGTCCTGCGTGCAGATCTGGCAGCACTGGACATGAAGCAGCTTTGTCTGGTTGTGCAAACGGTTCGGGAACTGGGCTAGATACGGGGGCAAGGACTCCGCGTGCGCCCGGGCCTGCGACCCCCGCGCGAGGTCCGGGAACACGTCCGGGACCTCCAGGTCGGCACGGCACCACCGGAGGCAGTACTGTCGCGTGCGCAGCCACTGGTCGTGCTGCCCGCGGAACGCGAGGAAATTGGCGTCCATGCGGTCGACCGCTTCAGCGGGCGCCCAATGCACTGCGTCTTGGCTGGAGTGGGGAAGACAGAAGGGCGGCAGCACCAGTCCGCTCACTACGAGCCATGTCACCAGCCGCATTGATGCCACGCTCACGCCATCAGGATTCTGAAGGAAGATACAATGGAACCAAACGAAAAGCGGAAGTACATGTTACCCCCTAACCCCCCCCCGCTTGCAAAATTTGACGGACACAACACCTGTTGTTGCTCTAACAGGGGGTGGTATCCATGAAGGGCAACGTAGTGGGGTGGCGCCAAAAAAATTTTCCAGCATTGAAAACGGTCAATTTTTTGTTTCACAAATACATGGCGAATGATGGCTTTTCTTGGACCCCCTCAATGCCCTGCTCCCAAAAAAACCCGTTTATTCATTTTTCCGACTTTCGTCAGTCTCGGTAGGATTTTGGGGGGCCCATCCACTGAGCCGTTTTGGGGGGAGCGGGCTCTAGCCAGCGGGCTGTATCCAAGTGAGTCCTTACCGTTGGTACATATGTGCATGTCACTTCCATGGGTGGGTGTTTACAAAGGATGTGGTTGGGTACAAACACCATGGCACAGCACGGCACGGAACAGCACAGCATGGAACGTTTCCGCTCCCCCGCTCCCTATAGGCGTCACGGCACCGCATGGACCTGCACATCTTTAAACAATATGTGCCTGGGGTTCAGTGTTCGTATTGGTTGGCATCTTGCTTCTTGTGTGCTTGCCTCATTTGCAACTTTGTGCGTGTTGGTTCTTGGTGATTTCCGAGTCATCAATGCTCAATTTGAATCCATTGGTTGTTCCATGCTTCCATGTCATTTCATGTGAATTGTGCCATGGTACACGCTGCGAGGTTTGGACCGGATATTTTTCTGGGATGCAATGTGATTGGTTAAAATTTTGTCCAATACAAATCCAATGGTCCAATGCGATACGAACAGTACATGCTGCTGTAGCACACAGGGTAGCAGGTGTTAGGATTAGCATGTTGCGAATAGTGTGGTCCATGCTTGACAGAGCCAGCACCGGATCTTTTCATGATCAGGGCTACCGTCTTGAGTCGCTCACAGCTCACAGTTGTGATGACTGGCCAATGCGGGACTGCTGTCATTAATAGGCAGTGATTCCCAAGTTTTCCGTTCGCGGCGGCGTGTTGCTTCGTGTGGACATTGGTTTGTGTCATCTTCTCATCTCTACTACAGTGTTGTGCTGCACGAGCATCACTGTCTTGGACCCATGGCTGAAGGCGTCTATGGCAGGGACATCCGGGCTATCACACATGATACTAGCCATGCACCAAAAGTGGGACCAAGTGGCAATTACGGCTTGCCAAGTGTGTGGGATACCACTCAATTTTATGAGGTAGTAACTTCTCCGCGATGGACAAGCAAATAGCAGTCGCATGACTCGTCACTGCCAAGGGCACCACAATGGAGCAAAGGCCATAGGTGAAACAACACACATGAGAGCGTCAGAAAGAGCAATGCGCCGGCATGTTCCTCGAGGAAGGTTCCACACAATTTTGGACCCCTAAGGGGGCGTTGTCGCACGGTGCGCGCACGGTGCGCGCACGGTGCGTGCACGGTGCGCGCACGGTTCAATGTTTTTGGGATGGTGGCCCAACTTGTACCCCGTTGAATGGCCCCCATAGAAACACACCCAGGGTCCTGATTTCTGCACCTTGCAGTCCATACTGGCATACCAGGATTCTTCAATTTTTAGTCTGATGCTTGTCACAGGTTCCAGGGTCCTATTTTCTGCACCTTGCATGCACCTCCGTAACAAACCATGCACAGGCGACAACACAAGCAACAACACTGGTTGGGTTACGGGAATTTCAATTTCATCCGCCACAGCATTCTGGCTCATGATCATCAATTCTAGGGGCTTCAACTTCCACTTCAGGTAATTGGGGCTCCAGCAAAGCGTCCATCGGCGCCTCATGGTGCACAGGTTGGGGGGAATTGGGGCTCTCAGCAGTCACAATTGCAAACTCCAACCGCTCCTCGGGTGCATGCTCGTACAAGACCTCTTCACCACCCAATGCGTACCGAATAGAGACGCGACGCCCACCTCTTGGAGAAGGGTCAACGACAGTGGCCGACACCCTATCCCCGTTGGAGCGGTGGTAGTACACAGGCAGTCCGGCGACAAGCCAGGGCAGCTCAGAATCAGGCATTGTGGATCTGGTGGACACTGAATACGCAAAAGGACGCACGGTGCGTGCACGGTGCGCGCACGGTGCGCGCACGGTTCAGGCAACACCCCCTAAGGGGGCGTTTTCGCACAGCGCGGGCACAGCGCGGGCACAGCGCGCGCACAGCGCCAATTATTACGGTGATTATCCAGGTAACAACCCTGAAAACCACCCACCTGCACATGCACAATCAATTCAAAACTCAAAAATTCAAACATCTGATGCTTGCCATGGGTCCCAGGGACCTAAATTCTGCCCCCTATAGCCCCGTCCACTGCAGCAGCCATTCAATGACGTCCTTTCAACCTTCTGAACTTACCGAACTCCCGGTGGTGGAGAACAGCCAACTTTTCGCACAGCGCGCGCACAGCGCACGGTACGCCCCCTAAGATAAAGTTCTCTGCGGCTCGCTTTCGTCTATTACGCGTCCGCAACAAAGTACAAGGCATATCCGTTGTGGGTGTGCGGCATGAAAGCAGGGAGGAGTGCAAATCAGATCCTTCGAACGTTTTTCTCGCGGTGCACACCGACGTGACACATGTCTTAGATCTCTGACCACTTCCATGAGATCCTCCTCCAAATTCCGTTGAATTGCTGTTGCATATCCCATGCGTCCAATGGATCCTGAGACACTCTCGTCAGTGGCAAGGCACAACAATGCACAAAAACGCCACAACAACACAAACAAGTCATAATGGTGTGCTGATTGTCGGGTACCTGAGCAATTGGTTGTTTGCCATGCACTCCATGTTGCACTCATTCACATGCAGTCGTTGAAGCAACAGCGGGATCTAGGGATCTAGGGGTGTTGGAGCCAACGGAGAACCTTGATGGGAGAGCGGAGCAACACGCAAGCCTCTTCAGTGCCACGACGTAGGGCAAGGGCCCAAAAGTGGGCGGAAGTGCTATGTCCCCCCTGCATTCTCCGGGGTCCCCAACAAAGGGGAACAAAATCAGAATTGGCTGCCTCGCCCATGCCTTCTCGGGGGCCATAGTTGAAAAACAATCTCCAATGTGTTCGTGATGCGACTCTTCAGCAGGCAATTTAAGCAAGCGGAACGGTGCCGTGACTACTTCCTCCTCCTGCATGAGGCGCTGTCCCAACCCAACCCAACCCCAGGGCTGCGCTAGCGGGGGAGGGGGGCTGGAGGGAGGGTTCAGAAGCGGTTGCAAGAGCGGTTAGTGGGCTGGAAAGTGGTTGCAGTGGCCGTGCTGGTCATCCTAAAACGGTTGGAGGCTATGGGGTCGGACAGAAGCGGTTGGGGCGTAACTGACAGTCATCCTCTGGGGGGAGGGGGGAGGGCAACACCCCCTTCAGGTGTAGGCCTCCCCTACGCCCCCGCTGTGGCTTGGCAGGCGGCCCGATGTCTCGATCAATCAAGCCCCCGTTTCGGCGAAAATGTCGCAACAGTTCGGCAAACGTTTTGGCGAACACTATTTTTTTTACCATAAACCCGACCCATTGTGCACATCCAGGCCCACGGGCACTTTCTAGGTCCCAAAAACACAAACTTTTTTTTTAGACCGTCTAGTACCCTTGATGACTGTTCGAGATTGCTCCGGAGCTTCAGCCCAAAGTCTGAGACATACATTGTCGGCCCAACCACCTACCCCAACCACCATCCTCACTCAGAGGGGGCGTAAGGTTACAGGGTTAACCTAGGCCCTAAAAACACATTCTCTTTGGTTCTTATGCACCCACGGACATTTGCAGACCCATTGCAAGTTGAAACACAACACAAATCCCCAACACAAAGCGCATGCAAGCTGCAGAAGTCGCTCAAACTCGTTCATCCAAATCTTGTGCGTGGGCTCGGTTGCTGATATGCGGATAAATTTCCCATGGTTGTGTGGATGTCCAAATGTCCACAAGTGTGCAACAGGAACAGCAACAGTTTGTCCTCCTGTGTATGATCTATTACCGCATGGCCCAAAGTACAATTGTAAGCATACAACCTGTATTGACCGTTTTGTCAATGCGGGCTTGCAAAGGAACAAGTTTTAAGCAAACGGGGCTTTCCCCCGTTCTTCGCAGTTTCTGGCGAACAGGGTTCCACCGCTTTCCTCTGGGCCCCTTCTAGCACCCTATTTGCAGCACCAGAAGGCTCCACAAGAGACGCTGCGGGCGGCGCAAGCCCAGAACCCACTGAGTGTGTGGCGTGGCACAAGAAGACTTTGCAAGAGGAGCCGAAGAATGCAGCAGTCCACAATCCATCCCCCGTGCGGCATACAATGTGGCGTCGGACTGTGGCGTCTGCGTGAAGAATGCATTGGGGCGTGCAGAGCGAACGCGAAGTGACAAGCTGCAGCCTCCTCAAGGGTGCTTGAGCCGCACAAAACTCTGATCGGAAAGAAGCAAGGAATCCCAGGGGATCACAGAGGCACCTTTTTGTGGGCAGTAACACACTTCGTGGTGCCCATCTGAACAAAGAACGAATTCTCCAACGACCAAATGGTGCACATGTCAGACCATCGTGTTCCCCATGGGCCCCCATCTACGCTGTTCCCAACGACAAGATTGCGTCCCCTACAATGAAGGGGTGACCCAGTTGCACCAGAGCTTCCCACACACACACACACACGCCAGCAATGCCACCCACTTTTTATGCCTATCCTTGTCAACCAGTCTACGGTTTTTGGCTTCAACTCACCAGGAAACCCTCTACATCTATCGGCGAAACTCAGAAATCGAACGTTTCCGCCGACCGTTTCGGAAAAGTCGGCGAAAACCCGCTATTGAATCCGGGGCTTCGTTGCTCGATGGATGACATCACAGCTCAGCCGCAGCCGCAGCACCGCAAGCCACCGCACGGGCAGCCACTGCCCCTGACACTGAGAAGCCCGTCCGCCGCAGCATGGGCTGCACGTGCTGCAGCCAGGCCCCGGCTGCGTCGCGCCGCTGGTGCACTGGACGGTCGCAGAGCGCGTACACCGTGACCCACGTCGGGTGCAGCTCGCAGTAGGCGAGCTCCCACCGGTCGCTGCACCACCGCCGATGCGCTGGGTGCCAGATGGCGGGCCACGAGCCATCCTCGCGCTGCATCTCGAGGAGCCACGCCGTCGCCTCATGGACCATGGACGCGGTGGCGTCGTCCACGTCCCAGTCCGGGTCACCCCCGCCGGTGCGCCGCGGCGCCCGCGGCAGCTGCCCCCGGGAGCTTGCAACCTGCACCGCCGTCTCGCAGCCGTCAACCTCCGCCGTCGCGTCCCTCCGCAGGCCCCGGAGGCAGTCCACGGCCTCCGACAGGGCGTCCAGGTCCACAAATGTCAGCCCGTCCTCCGCGTCCCCCTCGACGCCCGCCCTGCGGCTCCGCGCCAGGCGCAGCAGGTGCGCGAGCCCGCGCCGGAGGTAGGCGAAGAGCCACGGGGCGTCCACGCGGCACGACGTGGTGTAGTTGCACAGGCAGTACACGGTGTGCGTGGCCAGGTACAGCGAGTCTTCGAACTCGTCGCTACGTTTGCGCGGGCCAGGCCGGGGCGCGCGCCCGGCAGCCGGTCGGGCAGCACGTGCGACAGCACCAGCGGCACGCGTGACAGCAGGTTTGGCCGCACACGTGCCAGCACCAGCGGCGGCGGGTTCGGACACTGGCGCCACCAGGTCGCCCCCCGCACCCGCATCGCACTCCGCGCCCGCACCGCAGTCGTCCTCAAAGTCGTCACCGTCGGGCGGCCCGGGGGGCGGCACCAGCGTGTGGTGGTGCCGGAGGGCCGCCAGGCACTCCTCCAGCCCCCACCGCATGGGCCACCGGCCCCCCGTGTGCACGTTGGCGATCTCCAGCCCCGCCACCCCCATGAGCACGCCGGTCCACGTGTCGCTGTCCAGCCGCGGCAGGGCCCGCCGCCCCACCCCGTACAACCGCTCCTCCACCAGCTCCCGCGCCAAAGGCCCGCGCGGCGCCCCGGCGGACGCGCGCGCGCCGTCGTCCGGCGCGTCGCGGACCACACGGAACGGGACGGCCGCGAGCCGCTCCCACTGCGCGTCGCCGTCGTCGTAGTCGACGAATGCACCCCGTCGGGCGCACGTGGCCGCGACCGTCCCGCAGTACCACCGGCCCTCCCCCCCCCAGTACACCTCCACGCAGGCCCCCGGCGCCACCCGGGCCAGGCCGGCCTCCACCGTCTGCAGGTTCCGGTACACCTGATCGACGAAAGCAGTACAGTCAGAGGCTGGCCCACATCAGAAAAAAGCAACAATAACAAGCACAAACGACAGGAACAATGGACCGGCCTAAGAAAACGACAAGTTGTGCTTTCAGTCCTCCCATAAAGCAATGCGGAAGAAGAGACGGGGAATCAGCCAGCGCCAAATAAAGCGGCGAGTCAGTGGCGAATACTAATGCGAAAAAAGAATCACACGATTTCAAAGAAGAAAGCGGCGCAGAAAAAAGAAAGGAGTGGATCAGAAGAAGATCATACGCCGCCAGGAGGCATCAGCAATCAGCGAACAGTAGACGGAAATCCTGCCTTTTGCCCCCCCCTGTGTGACATTCCGTCTGGTTGTTGCTCCTTTACGGGGCCCTGGACGGTCACCCGTTCTTCCCTTCGCATGTTGCGTCGGGTCGCTGCGTTCTGTCGGCCGCTGCGGCCGGTGCTCTTGCTGGTGTCGTTTCCGCGTTCGCGGAGCCCAGTAGTTGGCGTGTTGGGACTGTGCTGAATGTGGCATGGTGAGCTGTTTGCGTGTCAGCGGCGCCCAATAGTTGGCGTATTGAGGATGTGCTGGTTGTTGCCGGGGTCGTTTGACTGGTTTTGCTGTCCACACACCTCTGTCCACAGGCCGTCCATAGCCTGCCTCGCTGTGTTTCTGTGCGGCCCAGGTGCCCTGTTCCTCCACGCGCTGTCCGGGCCGTCCACCATATGTCCTTTTCCCCCTCACGGCTGGTCTGCCCCTGATGGGCTCCCACTCCTGTTGCGCAAACAGCCCATCTGGGCTGCGGGAGACACCCCCCACCTGATGCCGGTTAAGCAGCCCCCCCCCCCCCCCGGGCACCTCGTTCTCAAAGAGCCCGAGGGGACGCCGGCTACGAGGGTGGGCCGCATACTGATACTGATACCGGTACACCTGATCGGCCCGGCGCAGGAGGTCTTCGGCCACGACGACCCCCGGCAGGTCCGCGTACCGCACCAGCCCAATGACCTCCGCGAAGTGCTCCTCCGTGAAGACCGCGACGTCGCGCAGCAGCGCCATCAGGCGGTCCGCGGTCTCCCGGGCGTAGCCGGCGGCGGCCGCGCACACGTCGGGGTCGCAGTCCGTGCGCCAGACGTCGTAGAAGCAGCCCACGCACTGCTCGCCCAGGTTGAGGAGCACCCCGGGCCGCGCGAGGAACGCGCGCATCCAGCGCATGCCCCGGAGGACCGCGGGCTTGCGCGCGGACCACGGCACAGGGGTGGCGGGCGGGCGGGGGGTGGCGGCGGCGGCGGTGCGGGAAGGACGGCCGCGCGCGCGGACGCCGGGCGCCCGCTGCGACCGGGTGCGGCCGGTCGGGTGCCGAGCGGGGCGGACGGCCATGACGGAGGTCTGACGTCTGACGGCGCAAGGGCAGGCGGAAGTCCCACGAATGGAGTATAAAATGGGGATCGTCACTGATCTTGCGTAGTTGTTGATTGGCACCCATTGATCCTAATATCTCGTGATCCTTGTTGGTCCTCAGGTGTTAAGTGGCATCATTGATAGTCGTTTGTAATCATTTGTAATCATTGGAAATCATTGGTAATCATTGTGGGCACGCTTGCCCACCAGCGGTGGTTCGTGCAAACGTGCCCCAAAATGGCACTGTGCTGTCGCCGTCCACATCAGCACAAAGGTGCTCCATGCTGGTGCCAAAGCGCGCAATGATCAGCACACAGCAGGGAAAATGGCTCGTCAGTGGCTTACAATACCATAGGTATCTTTCCACAGGGACACAGTCACCGAAGACCCTTTCTTTCGGAGCACTTGTGTTCAACCGCTTTGTCCCACTTGGGTGCAGGGCTGTGCGCGAGGACCTGTTTCTGAGAGCGGTGGGTGGGGGCAGACACAACTCCGAGCCCCTCCCAGTGATAAGGAAGTGCAGTGCACCAGATGAAAGCGCGAATCTAGTGGCGCGCCTGCTGACGCTTACCCCCCCCCCCCTTGTATAAGCTACACCAATGTCCCAAATTAATACGGTCCCTACGCCTACTGTAGCTTGGACACGGGCGTAGCTTGCGCGCGACACATACAACAACCAACACCGGGCGCCCAGGTTCAAAAAGAGAGGATTGCATGGTGAGCTGGTGCAAGAAAGGGGCATATAATGCACAAACATCCCCAAAATCAGAGCTATGTGGGTTCAAGTGGGCAAACACTCAGAACAAATCTGTCCATGACTCTATGTAACTAGCAAATCCGTCACCAAACCCATGTCTTATGTGGCTACACTACGTTTGGTACCGAATTGAAATTAGGTCCCAAATTATCACGGTCCCTACGCCTACTGTAGCTTGGACAAGGGCGTAGCTTATACAAGGGGGGGGGGGGGTACTACGTCGCCATTTGGTGCATTCACGCATGGCAAAACACACCAGAACACGATGCATCACGGCAGGGGCAGGGTTCATGTAGCCACGTCATTCCTCTCCGCTGTGGAGACTCCCATATGGCAGGGCCCCATGGGGCATGGTCAGGATTCCTAATGATAATTGCATCCGATGCAGCATAGCATCGTGCCGTTCTCCATCCTTTTGAAGGGTGCCATGTTCCGGCTGACACACAACCAAAGGAATGCGGGGAAGGACATTGATCTGAGTGTGAGCTTCCAATGTGCGCTTCCGTGGCGAGCAACACCAAAATCCCAAAATTTGACAGAAAGAACACCTGCCATTGCTCTGACAAGGGGGCGTATTTCTAAAGGGCCGAGTAGGACATGGTTCCACAAGTTGTGGAAACAACACCCGCTGACGGCATTGCTCTTGGGGGGTGCAATCAATACCTCATGTACCCCTTGCTGGCAGGGATACCCTGAGGCATCCAATGTTTCATGACGCCTAGCACCGAGGGGGAATGTTTGCCCGCGTGCGCCCGGCGCACTAGTTTTCTATTAACTATCCCGACTTCAGCCCCAGATTTACCCTCTCATGGAGAAGCCCCCCAAGTAGACCACGTTGCACTGCACACCTTCCCTACAAAGCACGTTGCATAGTAAAACAATATCTGCGAATTCAGCAACTCCAACTGTCATTTGTATTGTATTTAACAAACAACATTGGTCCCACAAGTGTGGGTGTCAATACATTCAGTACAATAGTGCTCCTTACACTCATCACAAACTGCAACGGTGGAGCGCTTCTAGCAACACAACACACACACGTGTGCCTCATCCTCTGCCTCATCTTGCGTGGTGGCTGAGTTGCTTTGGTCAGTCCAAACATGAGGCAGGACATGCTCCCATGGTCCGTAGGGGGGGGTGACGGACTTGCCTCCGGATGCAAAACTGTGTAAAATGCACCAAAATAAGGACTGACTGGTGCAACTCATTGGGGCCACCACGCCAGATGTTCCTAACCAAACCCCAATGCCATAACCGAGCAAACAGCTGCTCAATGCGTGCCCTATACCACCCATGCATGCCATTGTAACATTGTTGGCGGGCTGTCAAAGTGCCAACTCCCAACTCAAGGGGCCACGCAACAAAGCGTGGATTGGGAGTCCCGAACCCCAACTCAAGGGGCCACGCAACAAAGCGTGGATGGAGAGTCCCTAACCCCAACTCAGGGGGCCACACAACAAAGCGTGGATTGGGAGTCCGGAACCCCAACTCAAGGGGCCATGCAACAAAGCGTGGATGGAGAGTCCCTAACCCCAACTCAAGGGGCCATGCAACAAAGCGTGGATTGCGAGTCCCTAACCCCAACTCAAGGGGCCACGCAACAAAGCGTGGATTGGGACTCCCTAACCCCAACTCAAGGGGCCACACAACAAAGCGTGGATTGTGAGTCCCTAACCCCAACTCAAGGGGCCACGCAACAAAGCGTGGATTGGGAGTCCCTAACCCCAACTCAAGGGGCCACGCAACAAAGCGTTGATTATGAGTCCCTAACCCCAACTCAAGGGGCCACACAACAAAGCGTGGATTGTGAGTCCCTAACCCCAGCTCAAGGGGCCACGCAACAAAGCGTGGATTGTGAGTCCCTAACCCCAACTCAAGGGGCCATGCAACAAAGCGTGGATTGCGAGTCCCTAACCCCAACTCAAGGGGCCACGCAACAAAGCGTGGATTGGGACTCCCTAACCCCAACTCAAGGGGCCACACAACAAAGCGTGGATTGTGAGTCCCTAACCCCAACTCAAGGGGCCACGCAACAAAGCGTGGATTGGGAGTCCCTAACCCCAACTCAAGGGGCCACGCAACAAAGCGTTGATTATGAGTCCCTAACCCCAACTCAAGGGGCCACACAACAAAGCGTGGATTGTGAGTCCCTAACCCCAGCTCAAGGGGCCACGCAACAAAGCGTGGATGGAGAGTCCCTAACCCCAACTCAAGGGGCCATGCAACAAAGCGTGGATTGTGAGTCCCTAACCCCAACTCAAGGGGCCACGCAACAAAGCGTGGATTGGGACTCCCTAACCCCAACTCAAGGGGCCACGCAACAAAGCGTTGATTATGAGTCCCTAACCCCAACTCAAGGGGCCACACACCAAAGCGTGGATTGGGAGTCCCTAACCCCAACTCAAGGGGCCATGCAACAAAGCGTGGATTCAGAGATTGTCCCGGTTTCCTCAAAAGCACCGGAAGGTTGGGGTCCAAAAGAGGGTAGAAATGCTATGTCACCCCTGCATTCTCGGGGGTCCCCAACAAAGGGGACAAAATCAGAAGTCAAAACCTACGCTAGGGTTCACAATGATGCCCCTAGTATCTCAAAGTATGGGTCTATAGTGCAGCCAAACGCCCAAATAGCTGCACTGTGCTAAGTGCGCCCCTTAGTGCACCCCCTAGAAGGCCACCGGTGGGGCACGGGTCCAAAAAGATGCCCGGCGCGCGCCCGGCGCGCTAACGTTCCCCCTGAGGCGGCCAGCAAGGTGACTAGCCGCAGCCTTGAGCAGGTTGGACGTCTCTTGACTTGTCTCGGTGTTTAAACAACGGGCTCATTGAGGAATAGTGTATGAATCCTGCTGCACTGTGATGCTGGGTCTCATGAAGCCGCTGCCTCAGCCTAATTCTTAGCACGTTGGGCCGCCGAGCGGATGGCTGCAACCTTCAGGCACTGGTTGAAACAGACCAAATCCCCACCCTTGCCATTAAATGTGTGTTGGGTGACCTGTGGGTTGGACACTCACAAGCAAAGCAGTGGTGTCCGTGTGGTAGGCACTGCTGGATGCCACCACACAAACACCGCTGGATCTCGTGTTCTTACTTTGAGTCAACACCTCTGGGAAGAAGCACAGCTGGAGTCCCGTCCAGCCGTTGTGGAATGGGTCGGTGCACTGGGAGGATGGGAGGTGCACGGAGGAGCGTGGGTCATGTGCCACAAGGCATACCACGAGGGAAATAATTTGAGGAGGCTTTTTTGGGGGAGGACCAAAACTAAGGGGGAATCCTTGCACTGCGTGCACACTGCGCGCTACTTTTAGACTATGTTCCCCCCGAAGAGCCCCTAGGCACGCCCCTTGGAAACACCCTTAGAATTAGGCGACCCAAACTGGACTGGAGGGGACCTTGAGGGGGACCTTCCCGGTTCTTGTGGCAGTGGTGAAGGACCACGGGCCTTTGGGGGGGAACTTGACTGTGTGTTGGTTCGGAGATGGAGGGCAATCAGGTGGCAAGTCTGAACTTGGGATGGCAAAGGAGATGGACTCCATCTTGCATTGCCGATTCACCACTCTCAACCCATCTTGGTAGTATTCCAAGTGGAGGAGTCCGTCTTCAGCGGTCCCAACCACTGTGGCAGGAGGTCGCAGGCCATTGGAGCGGGTGTAGAACACCCTATCCCCAATACTGAGATCCATGGAGAAAATGGGCCTCAGAAATGAGGAGGGAAGTATGATGTCCTGTAGCAACCCCCCCCCCCCGTTCCGGCGAGAAAAACCCAATGTTCTGGCGCAACGTTCCGGCGAGCCGTTTTTTCAGCAAAAGAGGTTCCCGGTGCCCAGGATCTCAGTCCCAGGGCGCAAACACACCTTCCTTTTGTTTGTTCTGTAGTTGGAGCAATGTGGAAACCCAAAGCATCCCTCAAATTGCAAAAAATTTTTTTCATCTCTCGGTCTATACATGGTTCCTGATCAGTGGTATGTCAGAACCTGCCACTGGTCCAGTGGTATATCACCGGGCTACAGATCTGCGAGCATGGGTTCAATCCCCTCTAATGACACACCGAAGACTTTTGCACTTTTTGTCACTTGGCTATGCCACCCACCGAAGTTTTTTTGCACTTTTTGTCACTTTGCTCTGATCTGCATCCAAAGCTGTCCTTTTTTTTTTCATGCAGAAACAAGTCTGAAAGCAAGGTGGCAACACGCCGACAAATGCACACAAGTGTGGAATTGCATCAAAACTGCACTTCAAACAAGTGCCCACTCAGGAAAGCGTTTATTGATATCACCATTGACCATTGCATACAAATAACCCATTTGAGTGTCCTCGGCCATAAATCGTCGATCAGGAGTCAACAGGCCTTTCATAGCACGAAAGGATGACTGTGCAACACAACTGGTGATGGGAAAGGTTAATGCAGTGAGGGCATGGTCAGCCAATTCTTTCAGACCGCGAAATTCTGCAGCATTCAGCCACCACTTGACCAAATCAAAGCACCAACAGGGGTCTGGTCAAAGAACTTGTTCGGTTTGACAGAACGGACACAGAAATCACAGACATTTCCCTCATCAACGTCAACTTCATCTTCCCATTTCTGTTGCAATAACACCTGCTCCTTCAGTTGCAGATCATGGAAATCAGTCATGGATGACCCCCAGAATCACAACGTTCCGGCACGTTCCGGCAATTCCGGTGACCGGAACGGGGGGAGGGGTTGCTGTAGCAGGCACCCTCAAAGTGTATCACCATATCAATCAACTGAGAAAAAGAGTAGATGTGGTGGAAATGGGCAAAAAATGTGTGCAAAAAAGTAGAAATGGGCGAAACAGGGTGAACATCCAAAAATGCCAGATCCCCAATGCATCAAAACCTACTACCAAACAACAATGATGCCCAAAGTACCACAAAGTATGGGTTTCTACTGCGGCCAAACGCCCAAATAGTTGCACTGCGCGTGCACTGCATGCGCACTGCGCTTAAGGCGCCCCCTAAGGGGGGCAGAAATTTGGTACTACTCCTTAGAAATGAAGGAAATTTTTGGTACAAGGTCCCTTGCTGTTGTTTCCTAGTGGATGGTTGCTGTTATTTTCTGGTGGGATCTGGATAGTCACTGCTATTTCCGGCTGAGCTCTGGATGGTTGCTGATGTTCCCTGGTGGTTCTAGATGGCTACTGTTTTTTCTTGGTGGGTTCTAGGTGGTCACTGCATTTTGGCACATGGCATCCTTAAAATTAAAGTAAATTAAAATTAAAATTAAAGAAAATATTTGGGAGGAGGGAGGGCTTCCAAAGTTGTCCAGATCAATTTTCTCCTGATCTAAAATTTTCCTGTCCTGTGACGTTGAGCCGGACCACACGGCCGCCCATCCAAGCCACCTGTATCGGCATATGAAGACATGGGAGCGACATGACCCCCCCCCCCCCCCGCATGCCGTTGCAAAACAGCAGTTGCGGAAATTGGTTTTGGTTGTGTTGGAGAGGTTAAGCATGCATCACCCGCGCCGCAAGCACTGGTCAAAGCAATCCAAAGCAGTGGGAGCCGACGGGCACTCCTTTGCATCAAACCAACAAAACACTCATGTGAGCTGCGAAGATGGCAAGACCACAACCAGTGCAACAAGGCACCACTTGTATTTGTGGCAGAAACATGGATTTTGTGGATGGCAATCAGTCGTGGAAAGGGAAAACCCCAATATCCCATGAACCCGGGGAGGCCGAGCACAAAAGACAATGGCAGAGCGGCCCAATAAGAACCATGTGGGCGCATGCACAGAGGGTTTTTGGTGGTGGTAATGGGTCGTGCGAACCATGTTTTCAGACCTTACAGCACCACTCCAGGGGTGTAGTCTGAACCACAACGACATTGCAGGCCTGGGCGCACCCCAGGACACATACTTCAAAAACGCACACCCTGTCAAACGGATCATTCGGAGATCCATAAATTTCAGAGGAGGTTACAAAACCGGGTTTGTCGCATTGTGTCGAGTACCCCCCCCCCCCCCCTTGCACACCTAAAAGCAAAGTCAGGAAAACAACGCTATGCTGGGGTCGTGCTAGGGATACAAGCAATACTTGCGCACGACCTGTGGTACAACAAAGACACACTACACCAAAGCCCGACCCACACCTCACCCAAAACAAAAGGCTCACACCAGGGCACTACAACACAAGGTGTCCGCAGAACTCAGCATGTTTTCGGTGTGCAGGAGGTGCATGACGGCTCTGTATACTTTGCGTTCATCCCCGCCCTCGTGCCTCCTCAGATGCCCTGGGCAACGCCCGAAGTGACTGCATGCAGCCCCATCCATGGCATACGGTCAGTGGACAGGCGCCAAAACGATCAAGCTCTGTGCTGTTGAGATGGGGCCTTTGCGCAAGGGTCAAGCCCAAGAACGGGAGGATCGAACATTCAATGAGGATTCAGTTGACCGACTGACAAACAGACGAACGACAAGAGTACTGTGCTGTCTTCAAGTGCCTGACCCCATGCGACCCGTAGCCATGGGCCAGAGTGTAGTCATCAGTTTTGCCACCAGCGCCTGGCAGATCAGATCAGATCCAACGGGGTTGGGCACTGAGTCGGGCGCTGCACGGAGCTGCTTCCTACTGAGTTCAGGGTGTAACAGGAGCGGATACTAGTGAGTAGCGCATGGCAAACCAAATCCAATCAATTGAGGGTATTCAAGAAACTCAGAGTCTCAAGAGCATGTGATTTTGTAATGCATCGCGTTTACGCATGCTATTGGCTGTTGGGCCCGCGTTCCCCTTGTTGTTGCGTGCGGCTGCATTGACGATTGGGATTCAATTTTGCAGATGATTGGGATGAGGATGTTGTGACAGCATCACGAACACAGAGAGCAAGATGCTTGAGTGGTTGAACCTGTTTGACAGGAGGTGCTTAGGCACGACTGGCTACGGGCTGGAGCAATGACGTGGTTCGGGGGGTCGATTGGTGGCCCACGGTGGGCCAGCGATCAAGCAGCGAACCGTTGGTGGACTGTTCCCTCAACGCCAACCTTCAGCGTAGAATACGAGTCACCGTCAAAGAGCGGTCAAAGGCATCCTCGACGCAGAACGCCCTGCCCTTGGTCTCAGCAGCAATGCCAGTGTGGGCACTCGACCAACCAAATAGCTCCGCCAGTCGCCTCTCAGCAGTCAACTGTTGCATGGCTGAACGAGACCTAGTCGCCGATAGTGGCGGCCACCACTGCCCGGTTACCCACCCGCCCCAAACCGCAATGCTAGGGGTCCCGGCCGCAGGGGTCGCAGCAGCGTGCAACAATTGGCTGACTCAGAGGGCGTTCTTGCCACGGCGCGCGCGCGGTGCAATCTTTGGGTATACCTGGGGCCCCTCCCGGTGATAACTGCAACTACCAAGAGGCCTCCAGGAAAGAACAAAAACCATCCAGAAGCCTCTGGGACTCATTGTCAGCCATAAAACAAAACCCAGGAAGATGGGTGGTGTGCTTGCAACTAAGCTTTTCTCGGGTTCTACGGGATGTTCGGGTGGGTGCGTCTTGGGATGGTGCACCGGTGTTTGACCACTAGTGGTGGGTTGCAATTGCAAGCAGAATGTTGGTATGAGCAGGAGGAACTACCACAAGCATGATCAAGCCCCCCTTTCCCTCTACAAGCGAAGCACAATCGCATAATGTTACATTTCTGACCATAAAAACCGTGGTCAGAAAATTCCATCAAAACGACGGTAACACGGGCTCATGTGCTTAGACAAGGCAGTGCTTGCGCAAGGGGGGGGGGGGGGTAGTTGCCACGGCGCGGACACGGTGGACGTGCGGTGCAACAACACCCTCTCATGCAGCCTTGAGGACACCCCGTTATGTCCGCTGCCTTGAGCTCATCCTGTTGCTCGTGCGGCTCATGCCTTCCCCTGCCTCCGTCGCGGTACCTTTTCGTTGCTGCTGTGCTGACTGGGACTTTGGTGGAGGAGCTGGTGCACTGGCGCCGGCGCCCTCCGATCCCTGTAACGCCCACCCTCCTTGCATGTGGCCTGTCTGGTCCGCAGGGCACGGTCATGGAGCCGTGGCATCGGCAACGTTTGCCGTATACTCTGGCAAACGCCTGAAGGTGGATGCAATCAAAGGTCTATGGCACACAAATTCATTGCAACCCAAATCGGTACATCAAACCCTCTGTTCTGGTGTTCTGTTGCCCCCCCCCCCTGTCTGTGGTCAAAGTCACTTGGATTAGGTGTCTGTGTGGGGAAGGGGAGTTGGCACGAAGCCATGGTGCTGGTTTGTCTGCCGTTGGCGGCGCCTATTGGCCTCTCGCCACTGTGCATTCTGACCCTCTGTGGGCCCGAACGTGGTTTGGTTGTGGCATCCAGATGCACATTCCGAGTCCATGCTGGGTTTGCCGACTCCAGCACTGACTTGTGTGCGCTGGTGTGTGCATCTGCAGGATCATTTTCCTGACAGGGGCTTCTGACAACCACAATGCATCTTTCCCTTTTGTCCGTTCCTTTGCCTCCTTCTGCGCTCTGCACCATTTTCGGCGAGCGCGGTCTGCCCTGTCCTGTTATCTGCCCTTGTGTTTCCCGTTGCCCCTTCCTCTGGGCTCTCCAAATTCGTCCTGTCCAGGGGGGTCAAGGGGGGCGGGCGAGCGTGTTGCTGTGTGTTTGGGGGAAAGGGGGGGGGATGCAGGGCCCCTGCTGGACGGTGCAGGTCAGGGTGAGGGTGCGCGCGTACATGCGCAATGCTGGTGACTCTCTGTAGACTGCCCCACGCATCCCAGGGGACACGGCAAATGCCGTGCCCGTGCCCAGAGGCACGTGAGGATGGGCGGGCTCGCAAACGAAAGGGTTTGTTGTGTCGCGTTGCAGTGGAGTGCGCGCGACCGACCGGCCAGGCCGCAGTGGTCGATGGTGACGTGGTGATCGCGAACAGCGGAGGGCGCAGGCGGTCGATGGCGGTGGGTGGCAGGTCAATCGCGTGGTCACGAATGCAGCAGTGGCCGGACTGCTGGGTGACGTGGGGCCTTCTGTCTGCGGCTGAGGCACTCCAGTCATTAAAGGGCTCGGAAAAAAAAAAGCTCGGAAAAGACATTTTCTGGGACCACCGCTCCACAGGAGCTGCCAAGAGGAGGAGGGAAGCGGGGGGGGGGGGTGCCGGATCAAAATGATCAGAGGAGAGGCCTGCGCCCCCCCCCCCCCGCCCCCCCGCTATGGTATACAGATGTGTGTGCACGACCGGTACTGTTCAGTACAAAGCAGCCCCCGCCCCCCCCCCCCACCGCGCAAGAAAAAGCGTCTGCACGGCGTCCAGGGTCTGTGACCGCACACCCTCTCGTACGGCGGGATATGGAGGTGTAGGACTGCACTGCACACCCCCTCTCATGTCGGGCGCCACACCGGTCGAGGAGCGTGTGGCCGGCGTGGGCGGTGTGCGCCCCGCAGATGCGCTGCGCATGCCCTGTTCCTGCCCCGTGCAGGCCGGTACAAGCGCCCTGTGGGTGCGGTCAGGTACGCATTGGAGCGGAGGATTGGGGTTGGACCCGGGGGGGGGGGGGGGTCGACCCTCCTCCATGTCAACAAACGTCACAGTGCAAAGGTCAACTCAAAGCAAAAAAAATGTGGCAAAATCTGTGTCCACACTGAGACAGTATCAGTTCATGACAGTCCATTGGCATAGAGACATATCGTTCAATGTCCACAGCTGACTCACACCCTGAGCATGACCCTGAGGAACGTACTGTACATTGACGCCAAAGGCGCCGAAGAAAAACTCCTTCAGGTGACTTGGAAGGGGAGGAGGGGTGGGGGGTTTTCGGGGGGGGGGGGGGGTGGCATCCTCCTGATATATTTTTGTTCGAATGCGTCCCTGGGTGCGGTGCCCGTGCCCGTGCCATTGCCTGATTGCCGCCTCAGATTGGGCACCTGCGAACATGGGACATCGGCATCACCTGACATACTCACAGCCGACGCACTGTACCGCACCTGTCTGCGGGTGTGTGGTGTGGTGTGGGAGTATGACTGTGAGTGTGATGTGTGGTGCGTGTGTGTGGGTGTGGTGGTGGTGGGGGGGGGCTGATGCCTTTGTAAAGAGAGCAACCCCCGGATGCTGGTGTCGACGATCGCATGGAAATCGGAGAACGCTTTTCCTGCGGTGCGCCCTGTGCCACGCAGTTTGGGACCCCTGCCGAGTTGTGGAACGTTGCAGTTTGTACATTGTGGACCTAACAACTGAAGCCCATGTGACGTGTGTTGGAGTTGTTGTTGCGTTTTGAGCCGGGGCCCTGGTCTTCACATTGATGGAGCGATGGTGTCAAAAGATCAACGGGCACTCCTTTTTAGTTATCTGGTTTGTGTCCTCAGCAGTCTGCAATACACCTCGTGGGAACCTTTCAAAACGTTTGGAACTTCTGGAAACATTTGGAAACCTCTTGGAACCGTTTGGAACCGTTTGGAAACTTCTTGAAACCTTCGAGAAACGTTGAGAAACTTCTCGGAAACTTCTGGAAACGTTTGGAAACGACACCAGGTTTCCGTTACCCTGCAGAAAGCGTTCTCATTGGGTCGCACGGCCAAAAGTGCTGCGCTGCGCAGCGCTGGTGCCGCCAGCACGACCCCAGTGGTATTCGGGTCAACACATGGGGTCAGACTAAGTGCTATGAGTCGTTGACGGGGGCCAGGAACATGAAGGGGTCAGAGCGCTGGGCACTCTCCCTTGGCAAAAGGCACAGCCCTCCACCAAAGGTGTGGGAGACACTGTTTGCCATTCGGTTTTTTGGAGGGGTCAGCCGGCGGAAGTATTGACATTGGGAAGCGGGGAAGAGGAATTGGGGTCTAGAGGGAGGGGCGGTGTTCTGAGGAGGCGCGGCCCCGACTGACAGGGCACAGACCTGCCTGAGCCCTGTTGCCTGGACAAAGGGAGCCCAGCGTCAGGATCGAGGGGATCGCGCTGGGCCGCCCGGGACAGACGAACGGACCACACGCGGCGTCGCTGATCCCGCAATGGCATTGGCGTTCGAGTCGGAGCGAGGCACCGCACGTACGCACGAAGCAAGAAATGGGGTGCGGCCCTCCGGGAGGGGGCGTGGCTGCGTAGGGGGTTGTCGCCACCTCGGGGACTGTAGGGGTGTGCCTATGCCCGCCTCGCTCCAGGTCGCCTCCGCTCTTTGGGTCGCACCTCAGGACAACACACACCAAATGTGTTGAGAACTGTTTTGGGGGCGCTGAGTTACTGCTTCTCGACGGGCTGTCCTCGCAGGACTGGTGCGCCATCGTGGGCGCCCAAAGCCGTGGCCATCTTCGAGCTGGGTGTGGGCATACAGCCTCTGGGGGACAGTGCGGCCCCAAACCCCTGAGACGGGGCGCCGTAGGGACTGCAGCCGGTCGCAGGGGACGCCAGCACGTTCACCTCGAGCTGCCGGGTCTCAGCGAACTTCGGTGACGTCTGCTGCTGCTGGAGTCTGCAGGCGTGGAGGCGGAGCGGAGGCCGTGTGACGTGTCGAGTTTGCGGATGTGCGGACATGCAGTATGCGAAACGAAGGGGTGACACTCACAGGGGCTCGGGATGCCGCAGTGACTTGTGTGGCAGCACACGCACCCCGATTACCATGAATGATTCCTGCTGCCTCGTGGGGTGTTTTGTTGTGATGTCGTGGTATACCGGGCGGGGCAGGGGGTTTTTGAATTAAAAAAAAAAAGCTGGTGTGTCCGGTGGTCAGCGAAATCTGCACAGCTCCAACCGATGGCACTTAAGGGGTGACTGACGGCGGTTGGAGTGCAACTGACGGCAGCTGGAGGGTAACTGATGGCGGATGGAGGGTAACCGACGGCGATTGGAGAGTAACCAACGGCGGTTTTCGAGTAACCAACAGCAGTTGGAGGGTAACCGACGGCGGTTAGAGACAATGCTACCAGGCCACGACCAGGTTTTTTGACTGAAAAAAACTTGTCCCCGAAAAACCCCCTGGGGAGGGAGATAATTTGAGCAGGCTTTGTTTTGAGAGGGCCAAATTGGGGAGGGGGGGTTGGGACTCCTCCTCAGAACCGAAGGAAAATTTTGGTACAATGTCCCTTGCTGTAGTTTCCCAGCCTTTCCAATCCCCACACAGCCCTGAAAATTGTGCAATTGTGGCTGGACGAAGAAATGGTTTGCATCAATGGAAGTGTTGTCGGTAATCTCCCTTTCATATTGGTGGTCCTCTTTACAGACACAATGGCGAAATCACACAAAGGGTCTGCAATGCGGTCCTTTGTCCGGATGCGACGCAATAAAAAGAATGCCCTTCCGCATTGCATGCCGAGCGGAGACACAGCCAGGGGTGCCTTCACAGTGACATTCATTCACAACAATTGTTGTCTACTTGTCTACATTTGAATGGCAGGGTCCACCAAAGGGGCACGTAGGACCACAGGTGGTTCACCAACTCTACCATTGGGGTGCTGTATTATTGCATTCCTCAATATGGCACTCCTCGTCCACAGTCAACCGCAGAAACGATGCAGTCAAGTTTGCACACATTCTTGTGATTTCGTGCCTCGCGCAACAATAACGCTCACCCATGTCTTCAGAGAATGCCCGTCGCCAACCAGTGAAAATGCTTCTCGGGGTCTCCTTGTTCCGCACAGCCTTCGGTAGCCCAGCACCCTCAGTACTTGACATGTGAACAGTGATGCACAACAGAACAAATGAGAGGTTTTGGGACAAAGCAGTGCCCAGGGCACAACACAGTCACAACTGATCTTTGGTTTGCGACGAAGTGCCTGCAGCACTGCACAACATTTGGGGCTCTGCCCTAGAGCAGCATTCTAGAACAAACCCACCAACAAACACGCGGCGGCACAAATAAGTGCAATCCGCGTGTTGCCTTCACGCCCCACACCCACAAGGCACCCCCAAAAGATTAAAAATAAAAACAAATTGGAATCCCCGTGACATGCAAAGTGTAGCCAGCGGGCACAGGCACACATATGGGCGTTTAAGGCGTCCAACAACGCAGGCTCCCCTTCCAACAGTTTCGCTAGAATCGCACGTTCTCGCTCGACGTGCGAACCCCTTAGCCCCACCCCCCAACCCCGGCGTGCGGTACCGTGCACGCCCCTCACACCAAACCCCCTGTGGGCCGCAGCAGCGCTGAGGCAGGGCTGAAGGATGCTGTGTGCCAAACAGTGCGCACAGGAACAACAGCAACCATCCAGAGCCCACCAGGCAATGACATGAGGCCGCGCATACTTCTCAGCATCCGTGACGATGTAAAGGGACGGCTGCCACCCGGACGTCATATGCGCCGGGGTCGCCGGGGGGGCCTCCCCCCAATTGGCGGTGGGCACGCCGCCGTCACACGCAACGGCCGACGGCCGGCGGACGCCGCCCAGCAGCCGCTCGCCACCGGAGGGCCGCGCCTCGTCCCCTGCCGCCCCCGCCGGCGGCGAGCACGGGGCGGAGGCGCCTTCCATCAGCTCCTTGAACTCCAGCGTCTGCACGGCGGGCGGGGGCGGCGTCTTCGCCGGAATCCTCCGGACCGCCGCGCCCACGAGGCACAGCACCGGCACAATGCCCGCAAGCCCGAGCCACGCCCACTCACTGCCCCCACCCTCCGCCGCGTCGGCCGACGCCGACGTCGACTCGGAGGTCGAGTCGGCGGACGCGGCACCCGAGGCCGAGGCGCTCGTGGGGGGCGGGTAGGGCACGAGGGCCGAGGTCCGCAGGGAGCGGACGCGGTAGCAGCCAGGGGCCGGGCTGCCGCACGCGGACACGGCGCCGCCTTCGGAGGTCAGCAGGATCCCGTTGGCGGCCCCCGAGGGGAAGCGATAGAACACCGGGTCCGTGGCCGGGGCGTCGAAGAAGCTGATTTCCAGGACAACGGGGGCCTCTGGGGATGCGGAGGAGGAGGGGGAAGGGGGTGAGAGGGCAGAATGCCCAACGCCTGACAGGCCCGTAGCCCAACAGACCCAGTCCGTCGGTGGCCCACACCGGAGGCTGCCCAGGGGTGTCCTTAACGGGAAAAAAAAAAGTGTTCCGGTGTTCCAGTTTCCCCAAACAAGCCGGCGGGCACTCCATGTGCTCAACCATGGTTGGTGGCGGTTGGCGGTTGGCGGTTGGCGGCGGTTAGCGGTTGGCAGTTGGCAACTGGCGGTTGGTGGGGGTTGGTGGTTGTTGGCAGCGGTTGGTGGCTGGCGGTTGGTGGTTGGAGGCGGTTGGCAGTGGTTGGCAGTTGGCGGTTGGTCGCTGCTGGCGGTTGGCGGCGGTTGGTGGCTGGCGGTTGGTGGCGGTTGGTGGCTGGCTGCCCGTCAGTCCGGCAGGTCAGACTTGATGGGAAAGTCTTGGATCCTACTGAGTTGCACCGGCAGTGGCAGATCTTACTGGGTGGCTTATGGTGCCGGGCTGAGTCCAAACGAATCTCCATTGACCCATCAGACACCAGTGGCATGTGAGGTCAGAGGCCAACAAAGGGGTGGGGCAGGGCTCCTTTTAAGGGGGTGGTAGGTGGTTGGTGGGTGGTGGGTGGGTGGGTCTAGGGGAGTGGGGTGGGGGGGTCCAGCCCCCTGTATGACATTCCGTTGGCTTGCTGTTTCTCTACGGGGCCCTGGACAGTCGCCCGTTCTTCCCTTCGAGCGCTGTGTTGGCCTGCTGCGTTCTGTCGGCGGCTCCGGCCTGTGTTCCTGATAGTGTCGTCTCCGCGTTAGCGGAGCCCAGTAGTCGGCGCACTGGAGTTGTACCGGTTGTTGCGGGAGTTGTTGTTCGGTCGTTGCTGCCGACTCCCCTCTGCATCCTGGTCGTCCACCACCTGCCTTGCTGTGTTTCCGTGGGCAGGAGGTCCATCAAATTACTGTTCCTTCACGGGGCCCTGGACCCTGGTTGTCCATGTGCAGTGACCACCGCTGGCATGGTGGTGTGGACGCGGTGTTTCATACGCGTGCCCGTGGCCCCTGCACCAGGACCCAGTGACAGAACTGAGCTACTCGTGGGCAGCACATTTTTTCGGTCGCTGCCCAATGGTCAACCGCGTAGCCGGCTGCCAACCCCCTGCAGGGTAACCCCCTTGCTTACTTTTTGGCTGCCTTCCCTTTCTGTTGTGGTCGGGTCGGGGTTGTTCTAGCTCCCGGGAGTGTCTCAGGGAAACATCCCTTGTTTGTGGTGTGTGGGTCCGGCCCTGCCTGCCGCGCGTGTGGTGGGTGCAGGGCTTGCGCTGCTCTGCGTGCGTGCAGGGTTGCTGGCTGTGGTTGCGGTTGGGGGGGGGGGGGACGTGTACGCGCGGTGGGTGCGGCGCTTGTTGTTGGTGTTGAGCTGTGGCCTGGCGGTGGCACCCCAACAAGCGGTGGTTGTTGCGTCGTGCTGAGCTCCGCTCTATTCTGTTCTGGGGCACTCTGTGCTGTGCTGCCCTGCTCCCCCTCTGGGCTGCGCTGTTCGGCTCTGCCTTGCTCGGCTCTCGGCTACTCTACTGAGTTCTGCCCTGCTCTCCGTTACCCTGCTGCTGCGCTGCTCCGCTCCGCCCCGTCCTGCCCCGCACCGCTCTGTGTTGCTGTGCTCATGCAAGTTCCGGACTGGTCAACTCCTCTCTGCTGGGCCCTGCTTTGCTCGTCTGCGCTGTACTTCGCCCTTGGCTCTTCCGTGCGCTGCTCTGCCGTGCTCTGCACTGCGCTGTCACCTCTGCTCTTCTCCTCTACGCTCCGCTCTGCTCTCGATCACGTGGCACTGGTCTGATCCGCCCGCACCATTGCGTTCCATTCCGCTCCTCGCTGCCCTGCCCTGCCCCGCTCTCTGCTGTTCCACTGTGTCTGTCCTGCTCTGCGGTGCTATGCTGCAGCGCTACTCAGCTCCGCTCTGGCCTGCTCCGCGCCGCTGCGCGTTGCTGTGCTCTGCTGAGCTCTGGACTGGGAGGGCTCCCCTCTGCTCGGCCCTCCTACGCTCTTCGCTCTTCGCTCCGTCTTGCGCTGCTCTGCCTTGTTCTGCGCTGCCTGCCCCGCGCTGCACTGTGCCACTCTGTTGTGCTCTGACTCTGCTCCGCCGACACCGCTGAGCTTTGCTCTGCTGCCCCCCCTCACAGTCTTCGGGAGGCGGCCGCGATTACATGCGCTAAGCACTCTGTGGGCAACAGTCTGCCTGGTTGCGAGGCCAGGACATTGTCTCCCGGTCTCACTGTCTATGTCATATATGATTATATTTGGATTGGCCAAAGGCCCGGAAGCAAACTTGGCCCCATTTTTTCGGGGGGGGGGTTAAGGGGAAGGATGGGTGGGTGGTGTAGGCCCCCCCCAGTAGTTCCGAGTAGTTTAAAAGGGGCCCCGGGCGGGGGGGGTTGATGAAGCGTGCGTGGGGCCACGACCTGATATGATGGAGCCGCTGGCGTCGAAGCGCGTGATCGAGAGCATTGGCGTCAGAGCGTCCCGGGGGCCGGTGGTGGGGGCCACCAGCGCCGTCCCAAGCGTGGCTTTGGAGTCCCCTGTGTTCAGGGCAATCAGGACGGACCGGGCGACGCCGGGGCCGTGGTCGACGATGCGCCACGAGGCCCGGGACGAGGCCAGCGCCGGGAGTGCGTCGCCGGACGCCACGTAGAAGCCGTAGCTGTGGGTGCCATCGGTGTACGCTTGTGTTGTGGTGAAAGCCGCTGCGGACAAGAAGCGCAGAGTCCCATGCCGACGTGCGCGGCACGTCATGCGTGCGGGAGGCGGTTACGGATGGAGGGCACTATCATGAACGTGGAAGAGCCCTGTGCCCACATTGACACATAGACCCTCCTACCCCCTGTGTGACATTATTGTTTCTTTACGGGGCCCTGGACAGTCACCCGTTCTTCCCTTCGCATGCTGCGTCGGGTCGCTGCTTTCTGTCGGCCGCTGCGGCCGGGGCTCCTGCTGCGTCGTTCTTCTGGGCCTTTGGGCAATCAACAATTTTTTCTGGCGCCTTCCGCGCTAATTAGTTTAGACCGAAAAGTTTCTTCCGTGCCTTCGGTTCCTCTCAAAACACAGTACCGCTGGGGGGGCAGACCCCCTGTGTGACATTCCGTCGGGTTGTTGTTTCTTTACGGGGCCCTGGACAGTCACCCGTTCTTCGCTTCGCGTTGCGTGCGTTGCCGTTGCGTCGGGTCGCTGCTTTCTGTTGGCCGCCACGGCCGGGGCTCCTGCTGGTGTCGTTACCCCCCCTCTGCCCCGTGTCCAGCGAACGAGAGGATCCGGAAAAAATACGGTCCGAACGGGAGTGTTCGTTGGACACACCGTTCGGGACCTACTTCGCTCAGTACCTAAACCCGGTACCCAATAAATTAGGTCCCAAAAAATACGTCTGCACGGAAGTGTTCGTTGGACAAGGCATTCGTTGGACTCAAGGGGAGGGGGGCGGGAGGACAAAGCCAAGCAGGCTGAGGAGCCTGTCTCTGGAATTCTTTGAATTCCAAAAGGAGATACGTGGCCAAGGCTCCCAGCACGACAAACAACCCCCCAACACAGGCCCAGGCGTGCACCAAGGTCGCAACCCACGTCACTTACGGCCAAGGCACAAAGGGTGGGGCTGTGCAATCATATCGTGCTGAACACAAGGGGGGGGGGGGTTCAACGGGGTAACAGTGCGGGCGATTCGCGGAATTGTTTCATTGGTCGCAAAAGGAGCGGATGGATAGGTACACCACAGTCTTTGGGTGGCGCCAGGGGGGCTTTCACTGATGCAGGGCAGTGTGAAGAATGCAGGTGACTGCTGACGAGGACTGTCGGGGGGGGGGGGGGGGGCACGGGGGGGACGTCTCCTCGCTTTTATACGCGACCCCCCCCCCCCCAGTAGAAGTGGGCTGAAGGCCCCCGGGGGGGGGGGGGGGGGGGGGGGCATTGGAGGGGGGGGTTCAGGGAGGGGCGATGGGGGGGTGGGCGGTTGGGAGGGTCGGTTGGGGGGGGGTCCAGGTGGGGCGATTTGGGGTGGTGAGGGGGGAGGGGGGCGCACAGGCTCCCCTTACCTCCCCTTGCCCTCAATCTAACCATACCATCACCAAGGAGACGTCCCCCCCGTGGGGGGGGGTTAGGGGTAAGGAGACTGTCATAATGCGGACCGCGGCCCTCCATGCAAATGCCATGGACGTCCACGCAGGGGGCGGGCATCAATGCACGGCGGGTGCCATGGATGGAGGTGAATGTTGTTTTGGTTCGGAGCCCTCTAACCAGACGGAACACCATAGGGGCCTGCACCCAAAAGCCAACCCAAAGACTTACAAGAGCCCAAGCCTTTAAATGGTGAGCCCAAGCCTTTAAATCGTGAGCCCGGGCCTTTAAATGGTGAGCCCAAGCCTTTAAATCGTGAGCCCAGGCCTTTAAATGGTGAGCCCAAGCCTTTAAATGGTGAGCCCAGGCCATTAAATGGGCAGCCTATTGGCTCGAGAGAGTTCTCGGAATCAGGTATCCGAGGAGTCCAGTGCAGGGGATTGCGTGCGTTTGTGTTGTTGTGCCCCATCGATCCTGGCCACAGGCAGAGTGCAGCACCCCCGGAATCCCTTTCCTGGTCGGCCAGGGTCCCTGCCACAGGGACTCCGGAAGAGAGTCTCAGAGACAAGGATGGTCACACGCGGGGGATTCAGCGTGTGTTCGTTGCGTGAACGAAGGTTTTTGAGTGCGGGAAGCACAGCCATTGCGTGCGGGCTTGGGCAGGATCGTGCTGTCGTCATGTGACTCGGTATCCCTTGCCCTGGAAATGACGTAAACCCCAGATCCCACGTGCCCGCCCCCCCCCCTTGTGCACAATACGCCTCAATTCAAATAGAGCGACAATGGGTGCGAAGCGCGCGAAAGAAAAGTGTTATCTGGAAACCTGATGGCGGTGGTGGTGGTGGGGGGGGGGGGTTTGGCACAAGGCCTCGGTATCTGATTGTTTGCCTTTGGCGGCGCCTATTGGCCTCTCGCCACTGCTCATTCTGACCCTCTGTGGGCCAGAACGTGTTTTGGTTGTGTCAACGGAGCCCCCGGATGACTTGTCCTGTTTGACTACTCCGGGGGTCGGCTGTCCCGGAGACGGGCTGTTGCCCGTGCCGTTGACCAGGTACATCCAGATGCACACTCCGAGTCCATGCTGGTTCGCCGACTCCAGCACTGACTTGTGCGCGCTGGGGTGTGCATCTGTGGGGGGGGGGGGGGGGGCTGGACAGAGGCCGATGTCGAACGCGTGCCTTTTCTCAATGGAGTTTGGAAATGTGTGCGCCGATCCCGTTTGCCTGGGCAAAGGGGGCAGGACGGTCGGACGCAAGGGCAAATGCCGGGGAAGGGATGGCATGGGCCGAACACGGCGTTTGGCGCATGGCGGGTACGCCGAGGTGGCGGGGGCGGGAACCTGAAGTTGGGGTCTGGCCCACCACAATTCCGAAGCTCGAGATCATCGTCGACAAAATCGCGGGGTCTGAAATTGTATGGGGGCCTGTGAACGAGAAGGGGCTCTGATGCGGTGTCCGAACGTGACCCATGGGCTCAATTCACGGATGCAATCGGCAGTCTGTTGCCAGTTCACTCGGGTACGGGGCAAGTGCAGGACTCCGCTCCCTCCATCTGGCCCCTCATCTGGCAAACCACCGTGGCCCACGCCAAGGGGAAGGTTCCAGGGTTGTACACACGTGGAGCGTTTCATGCGGTTGTGGCGTATCTACCACTATCTCTCAAAACCCGGGGGGGGGGGAAGGGGGGGGGGGCTGGGAGGTGTCGCATACAAGGACCGGGCCCGGCCGCCCCCTCGGGGGTATCAGGGCCGTTTCATGCGGTTGTGGCGTATCGGGGCCGTTTCATGCGGTTGTGGCACCTGCGGCTGCAAACTCTAGAAGCACTCACCAAATGTTGTATGAAATGTTGTGTCAGACGCTGTCGATGCCACATGGTTTCACCTCGTCGCAGGTACATAGCGTTGCGTGGCCGATCACAGACTTGAAAGAGGTGCAACGAGTCAGCGCGGACCACGGGGCTACTGTGCACCGCCTTTGTCCCCCAATCCATGGCCACCCCCGTGCCTCGCTAATAGCATCGCCCCATCATTCGGGACGGGCACAGCCCCCATGGGCAAGGAAGCATTAGAGGAGGGGGGGGGCTGTCTGGGACCAAAAAGTTTGTGTACCAAAGATGGCCTGATCAGATTTTCCCAATAATAAATTTGGTTTTCCCACGATGGTCACTTTGGTCTGGGGGGCGGGGGGCGACCGCCCCTCCTCTGGTGTACGGCCATTCTAACACTTCCCTGCCTGCCCACGGAACAGGCGTTGAACAGGCGTTGAATGTCGGTTAGTGAGCGCACGCGGAACGCAGTACAGCACGACACGAAGCGCGTGACCTCGGGTGGGTTGACCCAGTGCACCGCAAACAGGCAGCGGGTGTCCCCACACCCCCGCAGGCAAAAATACAGGGTGGCCAGCTCAAGGCACCGGCGCAATACCAATGACCCACCGCTCCTGAACGGCTGAACACCCAGGGCGGGACGTGTTTTAGTTCACCATGACTAACCTACTGTACACCAGAGAGAACAATGTCTTCCGGGACAGGCGACCTTGGACAATGGGGTGGCTTCCATGGCAGTTGGGAGGGCGAGGGCGTGCATTGGGGAAATGTTTGCCCGGCGCTCACCCGGCGCGCTACCTTTCTATTAACTATCCCGACTTCAGCTCCAGATTTACCCTCTGATGGAGAAGGCCCCCCAAATAGACCATGATAAACTGCGCACCTTCCCTACAAAGCCCGTTGCATAATTAGACAATAACTGTGAATTCAACAACTCCAAATGTCATTTGTATTGTACTTAACAAACGGTACTTTGCCTTTACCCTTCCCGTAGATTTCGCTATGGTAATGAGTCCCCAAGCCGCAAGCGGTTTGGACGGCGTTTCTGCCTCACGTCACAAGAACGATGCGCAAACTCAGCATTGGCTACATCACCCCTGCCTTCTCAGGGGCCCAAAGTCAGGCGGAATGGCTGCATCACCCCTGTCTTCTCGGCATCCCCATGGTGGGGAGAAATCAATATGGCTACATCACCCCTGCTTTCTAGGGGTCCCCATGGTGGGGAGAAATCAACCTAGTAAGGAGTGGATGTGGTGGAAACGAGCAAAAAATGGATGAAAATGGGTGAAACTGGGTGAGAATCCAAACATACCATATCCCGAATGTGAAAGAAGCATCAAAATACCCGTTGTCAAACAACAATAATGCCCATAGTATCACAAAGTATGGGGTTCTAGGACGGCTAGACATCCAAATAGTTGCACTACGCGCGCACTGCGCTTAGTGCACCCCCTAAAAGGTCACCGGTGGGGCACGGGTCAAAAAAGATGCCCGGCGCGCTAACGCTCCCCCATTCTCATGGGGCGTGTGTGAGCACAATATAAAGGAGGCCTCATTCGCGATGACACGTTCGTACGGAAAGGCGGATGCAGGCTATTGCTTAAGGACCCGGGGGAGGGGGGCGGGGGGTCGTTCAGGGCCCTGGCCAGCCTCGGCCCACCCACCCACCCACATCAGAAAAATCTTCCTCGGGCAAAAATGGAATTTATCAAAGGGGCCGGAAAGTTGAGGCCGATTTTAGGTACACAAACTGTTTTTTGGGCTCTGAATTCCGTCTGGTTGTTGTTTCTTTACGGGGCCCTGGACGGTCACCCGTTCTTCCCTTCGCATGTTGCGTCAGGTTGCTGCTTAATGTCGGCCGCTGGGGCCTGTGCTCCTGCTGTTGTTGTTTCCGCGTTTGTGGAGCCCAGTGGTTGGTGTGCTGGGGCTGTGCTGGATGTGGCTGGATGTGCCGTTTGCGCGTCAGCGGCGCCCAGTGGTTGGCGTACTGGGGTTGTGCTGGTTGTTGCAGGGTCACTTGACTGTTTTTGCTGCCCACACACCTCCGTCCTCAGGCCGTCCACAACCTGCCTTGCTACGTTTGCTGCGTGAGGCCCAGGTGTCCTGCTCCTCCCTGCGGGGAGGGGGGGGTCAGAGGTTACTCCTCATACTCCTCAAGCAATAGCCTGGGCGTATGTCGCGTGTGCATTTACGAGCCGACTGGGAAGTGGAAACTGGAGCACTACCTCCGCTGGAGCTCGTACTTAACAACTCTTCAATAGAGCTTCCACTTGAACTCGTACTCGGCACATCCCCAGAGCTTCCACTTGAACTCGTACTCGAGACTGCAACGGAGCTCCCACTGGAGGATGGACCTGAGCCCCCGTTTGAGGTTCCACTTGAGCCCACACTTGAGCCCCCGCTGGAGCTCCCACTTGCGCTCGAGGCCGAGCCAACGACTTCGCTGGAGCTGCTCCTTCGGGGGGACAGAAGTGGGATGGCAAACTTTGCCTCCCCGTCGCCTCGAAAGAGACCAAAATTCTGTTGCTGCACCGCGTTCCCCTGGATGGTCCCGGGCCCCACCTGCTCGTCCGGCCCATCGAACGCCTCGAACAGGTACACGTCCGCCCGCCCGTCGAGGCCCAGACGCACGACGTTGTTGACGTACGTGGCCGCGTTGCCGACGGTCGCGTCGGCGTGCCCGGCCGTCGGCCACCCGGTCTCCCCGACGACGATGGGCAGACTGGCCCCCGTGAAGGTGGCGTCCAGCCTCAGCAGCGCGGCGCGCACCGCCGCGAGCCGCATGAGCAGCAGGTTGTCGTAGGTGACCCCGCCCACAGTGTGACTCTCGGTGAGGAGGGCGAGGCTCAGCGGCACTCGGCTGGGGTCTGTGCGGTACGAGAACCACGGGTAGATGTTGATGGTGAAGAAGCTGCCGTCGTCGCGGAGCATCTCGCAGACGCTGCGGAGGGCGTCGGCATACTGGGCCCCGAACGTCGCATCCGCCGGAGGGTACGTGTTCTGCAGCATTTCGAAGGTGGTCGGGACGGTGACCTTGACGGTGCGCGCCAGGCCTGCAGACGCAAGGGTAGGGGGAACGGTAAGGCACCTGTGCGACTTTTTTTTTAGGGGGTTCAGGCCGTGGCAAGCTGGCGAAGCCCGCTCACCAGGAGGCACTTGAGAAATCTCTCGGGATCAACGATCAGAGTTGTGCGATGCTACGACTGTCCCACAAGGCGGTGTGGTAGCGGGCATAACACGTGGTGAGGGCAGGCTGATTCTGATACCAGGGAAAGGTGAGGCACCGGGGCGATCTCCGAGCCCCAGCGTAAAACCACCCTTTATGCCTCGCAGCGTGCCTTCCGGCATCGCGGGGTCACAGACACCCTAGCGCCCAGGACCGCCGTGCGTCCCTGGCTGCGTCCCGCCCTGGAAGGCATTTTTTGCCCCGCGGGCACAGGGCTTTTGACCCCATAAACTACTCCCACATGAACGCATGCATGGGCGAAACATGGTGAGGCTTCAATTCAACAACGCGGCCCAACAGCCCAAGTATCCACAGCCCCAGGTTAGGGTTGAAGTATGCAGTCATTGGAATGCCGTGTTGCCCCAGGTTTTGAAAAAAGGGACACTGATAGTGACAGTGACAACCAGGAAATAACAGGGATCATCCAGAGCCCACTAGTAGCAACTGTGAAATAAAAGGCAGCAGATTGTTGCTCCCTTCCATCAACGCAGCAACATGCCCTGGGGTACAAACAATGCATCAAAGATGGCCCGCGCCCGGCGCAGCAAGTTGCCCTGTGCAGGTGGGGCCGGGACGTCTAGTTCAGGCGTCAGGTGCATGACAGCTGAAGACCTGCAGACCCCAGGGCCGCCCGCAGGCGGGCGACAGCCCCGAGAAGGTCCGGCTGGAGGGCATCGCTCCATAGCACATCGGCCGATTGCCCACCCACGGCCAGGCTCAGCTGCATCCGTCCGCCGAACGGCGCGATGCCGCGCACGAGGGCGTGGGCGCGGGCGACGTCCCCGGCGATCCCCGGCAGCTCCGCGCGCGGCACGCCGAGAACCACGTGGGTCGCCCCCGCCGCCTCCAGCGCGGACAGGGACGCCGCGTCGTACCGCGGCGTGCGGTAGTGCGTCAGGCGGCCCAGCGCCGCGCGGATGGCGCGCGCGCCCGCGCCGGGGGTCCGCGGGCCGCCCTGGGGCTTCAGCGCGAAGTTGAGCCCGACCACCGCCCGGAGGGCGGGGATGTCGTACTTGGGCGTCCGGTCCTCGCGAAGCACCCCGAAGTTCTTCTCCTCGGTGCTGTCCTGGATGGTCCCGGGCAGCGCCTGCTTCTCCTGCTCATCGAACGCCTCGAACAGGTACACGTCCGCCCGCCCGTCGAGGCCCAGACGCACGACGTTGTTGACGTACGTGGCCGCGTTGCCGACGGTCGCGTCGGCGTGCCCGGCCGTCGGCCACCCGGTCTCCCCTACGACGATGGGCAGACGGGCCTCCGTGAAGGTGGCGTCCAGCCTCAGCAGCGCGGCGCGCACCGCCGCGAGCTGCATGAGCAGCAGGTTGTCGTAGGTGACCCCGCCTACAGTGTGACTCTCGGTGAGGAGGGCGAGGCTCAGCGGCACTCGGCTGGGGTCCGTGCGGTACGAGAACCACGGGTAGATGTTGATGGTGAAGAAGCCGCCGTCGTCGCGGAGCATCTCGCAGACGCTGCGGACGCGGGTGGCGTACTGCCCGCCGAACCGCGCGTCCGGGGGCGGGTACGTCGTGCTGAGCAGGTTGTAGGCGTACGGGACGGTGACCTTGACGGCGCGCGCCAGGCCGGCGGCCTCCAGGGCCCCCCGCATGCGGGCGACGGCGCGCACGAGGTGCGGCGCGTAGGCGTTGGTGCGCCACGGCGCCAGGGGCTGGCTCCCCATCGCCACGGACAGCTGCATCGCGCCCGCAAAGCGGGCCAGCTGGCCCACGATGGAATGGGCGTGGGTGACGTCGCGCGCGACCCCCGCGAGCTCCTCGTTGGGCACGCCTACCATCACGTGCGTGGCCCCCGCCGCTTGGAGCGCGCCGAGGTGCGCGGCGTCGTAGGTGTACGTTCTAAACCGCTTGACCTTCACGAACGCGTCCCTGAGGCCCCCCGCCCCCTCGCGCGGGCCCAGCGGGCGGCTCATGCGCGCCAGCGCGAAGTTCACGCCCACCCACGCAGCGCTGCAGCAGAGCTGCCACGCGATCAAGGCCAGCAGCAGTGGGGCGTGCTTCGGACCCCATGGCATGGGACAGGGAATTGAGAGCAGGGCTGCGGACAGACAAAAGCGACCACGGAGGCCCGGAGGCGCACGCGCGTTTACCGCGCAGTGATGGCACAATCGCATGGAACGCAGCGCACGGACCCCTCTCCAGGGGACGATCTGCTCATGGCCCATGTGGGACCCCTCCCCAGGGATGCTTTTGGGGACAGGAGGGAGAGGGGGGGGAGGGGTTGGCGGCGGGAGGGGGTCTAGCAAGAACCCACCTCCTATTCTCTGGCCTAAAGGGCCAGAGGAAAATGCCCTGAAGTCATGCGACCGAAGGTTGAAAAGAAAAGAGCCAGAAAATTGCACTCGCAATCTCTGGGCTGGATCACGAACCGGAAGAGGAGGAGGGAGGGTCTCCGGGCAAGATGGCCGTCAGGCATCCAAGGCATCCAATTCCAATGCATCCCTGCCCCTCTCCTCCCATTGCAAGAACAACGGGTAAAGCACTGCACATGACGGAAACAATGCCTGTTGTCTTGACAAGGGCGTCGTTGATGCACACTCCGAGAAGACACAGGCGGTGGCTGAGCGCCGGGGCCCTGTTCGATGACCTGCACGCGAGGACACCCGAATAGTTCATTCAGGCTGAACTTAAGTACTCAGCAAACTTCATTCCATGACAGTGACCTTTGGCTCAGCATGATGTCGCATAATACGTCCAATGGTGACCACCGAATCCACCTTCCTCGACCGTTTTGGCAGCTTTTCTAGCCCCTTGGTAAATATCCAGTCGGACTCTCGGACCAAACATTTCACTGATGTGGTCTTCTTTGCTACTCAGAGCCCTCACAGCAATCGTGTAGACCGGGCCCCTCATAGTATCCGTCCCATGTGATTTGCAGTAGCCTACCCTCCAACGCATGCCTCGGGGACATCCATCCTCGTAGTTGGCTGAATTTGATGTACACATGGATGGCCATACGGTAACTGTCTATGGTTCCTTTATCCAATTTGCCCCACACCACCAATGGGTAACTAGACCCCATGGGCTGTTGCTCCTCCGCCACAAATTCTTCCAATCCATTGCGCATGGCGACCGCCCCCTTGTCTCGTTTCCCCACGCCATCACACACACCCCCCTGGCCTCTTTGATCTGTTCGAATCACTTGCATCCAAGCTCCTGGGCTTGAAAAGCCCAAAGATGCTGGCCACAATACGCGCGGGATTTGGACGGTGGGGACGAGCAGTCTTGCCACTACCCATTTCTCATTTTTACGTGCTTCTTTCCACTTGAACCCGAACTTATCACGACGATGCCGCCGCTGTTCTTGCTGATGCCCCCCCTTTTTTTTTTACTCGTGACCCAAGTTCCAGCAAATGTCCATCGAGAGTACACATAGCAGGTCATAGGTCAGTAACAGGGCTTGCTCATGGCCTTTTCTGCAACCCTCCAGGTCGACCCTCGCCTAGTACTGCCTAGTACTAGCGCCTGAGGAGCACTGGTCAGTCAGAACGAGCTTCTCAACAATGTAGAGGTCGAAGTGGTGTCGCCAAAACTGCTTACCCGCCCCTTGAAATATCCCCCCGTAGCGCGCAATGGTCGCCAAGTGATGCCCGTGGGGGGGGGGGATTGCAAGAGTATTTCAAAGCAAACTGTGGTACCCTCCACTGATGCAAGCAAACAGAACACAGGTGAATCAGCTTGGGTGGGTGATGCAACCACCGCACGACACCCTGTACACCGCCTTTGGGGGGAGAATATCACAGAATGCACACAGGTGACTGATTTGAAGTAATGGGAAAGCACTGCAAGAACGTGTGTGTGACAGATGGAGAAAACAAATCACTGCAATAGATATTGCCGGGCAAAACAGTGAAGTGACGGTCTCCCCCCCGCCCCCGGGGGGGATTTCAACGGGGGTACCACTCTGATGTCTCCTCCCTTTCGCGGACTCACATTTCTCCACACGCGTCTCCAATTGCCTGTCCTTCTTTCACGCTTTCTCTCCTTTTTCTTTTCCTTCTTCTTGTTCGCCTTCCCCTTGGCTCGGCAAGATTTTCCTGCCCCCGTCAAATATTGCGATTGCATACCTGTTTGACTTGGCCCCCTTCTGGGGTGTACTCATCTTCTGCCAAAAATCAGCCCTCTGCTGGATCTATTCTGCGTTCCACAATGCATCGTTCACCCCAGCCACCCACATAGAATTTCATCTCGGATGTTGCCAGACCAATATCTATATGTCCCCAGAAAGCTCTGGAGCGACCTGGGCGCATGTTGATGAGTTGGGAACACAGCGCGCATGTCCTACAAACCGCCTCTTGCATATTCCCAGCCGCCCCAGCCCTCTTCCACACTAAATTTGCTCCTCTTTCAACCGCCTGGGGCCCCAGATACCGCTCCCACATCTCCAAGTGCCAATTCCTTTAGCACCTTCAACTCCAGGGTATCCCCACTAGGCATGAAAAGAGCAATACAAATTCAAACTGAAATGCACACACATGCATGTAAGACCGCACAACCTTGGCAGACAATACAAACACAAACTCAATGGCACATTTAGTAGGGATAGGTTAGAGTAGCTGTACAAAAACCTTTATTCTGAAAGCGGAACATCACTCACGCGTCAATGTCAATGGGCCATGTAGGAGAACAATAGAGAAGGAGGAGTGCCCGGGCAGGGCCAGAGGAATGGCTTTGGCAAATCTCAAATAACAACCCAGAGCCTCTATGGCACTAGCCCGCGGCCCAGTCCAGGAGCGGCCTGGATCTCAAATACACAGACGAATACAGTTCACCACACACACCAACGGTACGTTAGACAAAGGCAACCCTTGAACACATTTGAATGACGGCACAACAGCCGTGTCCGCAGCCCACCCTTAAGCTTGTGAGCCAGCACTGTTTTGCGCTAGTGTAGAGGCTTGTGCGGGCCTCCCATCAAACAGCTCCAAATTGCAATTGGACACATGCTGTACCCGCGGGAGGGCATCTCTTGGACAAAACGGCGTGATGGGATCATATCCGCATCATCTCGAATTCCTAACCACGAAAAGTGCAATCAGAAAGGCGGTCAGATGGGGTTACTTGATTAGACAAGGCTGTGCTTGTGCAAGTGCTAGCGCGGGTAGCTTACACTCAGCCCACAGAAATATTGACATCTATTGAACGATACCTGTTTGCCCGTCATGAGGCTTGATCTTACCGGTAATGTGGCTTGGCAACGGATTGGCGCACGGCCATCAACCACGAACGCACTCAAATCGGTGGTCTACATCCACTCAAAAAAAAAAAGGATGTCACCAAAAAAACGGACACTCATGGCGACAACACTATTGCAATAAAATGTCAGTTCTAATCAAGCAGAGTCACTATGGGTATCGCAAGTGAGACAAGCCTTGTGGATTGGGCGGCCTGTGTCTGCAGGACCACTGCTCCCTTCTTAAGATCGCCAACTTCCTCCATACCACATCATGCGTATGGTACCGTACCACGCCACATTTAGCGTTGCCGGATCACTGATTACGGGGACAAAGAGCTCCACGATTTCTCACCTATCCCCCGTCCGGGGGGGGGGGGGGGGGTTACAAACAAGGTATCGTCGAGCATGAACGTCTATGGGTATCGGCGAGGTTCTTTGCAGGGTTTTCCCTCCGGCGCCCCGGGATCCCAGTCAGTGACGCAAGTATGATTTGAGTCTAGAACAAAATTAACACCATTTCTGTCACGTATCGGAAATTCTGATACTGCACACTGCACACTGACGCCTCAAGAGCTTTTCCACATCTTTCGCAAATTTTTCGCGCCCTGAGGCAGGGGGGCGGGGTAGCTAAAGTGCAATGTCCCGCATGGATTTGGGGGGTGTAGAAGAAAAAGGGGGCTTGGTCCCAAGCAACGACCCCCCTCCCCAACCCTTGAACAATGGCATCGCTGGAACGCATGACGGCACAACAGCCGTGTCCGCAGCCCACCCTTAAGCTTGTGAGCCAGCACTGTTTTGCGCTAGTGTAGAGGCTTGTGCGGGCCTCCCATCAAACACCTGCAAATTGCAATTGGACACATGCTGTACCCGCGGGAGGGCATCTCTTGGACAAAACGGCGTGATGGGATCATATCCGCATCATCTCAAATTCCTAACCATGAAAAGTGTAATCAGAAAGGCGGTCAGATGGGGTTACTTGATTAGACAAGGCTGTGCTGTGCAAGTGCTAGCGCGGGTAGCTTACACTCAGCCCACAGAAATATTGACATCTATTGAACGATACCTGTTTGCCCGTCATGAGGCTTGATCTTACCGGTAATGTGGCTTGGCAACGGATTGGCGCACGGCCATCAACCACCAACGCACTCAAATCTGCGGTCTACATCCACTCAAAAAAGAAAGGGTGCCACCAAAAAACGGACACTCATGGCGACAACACTGTTGTAATAAAATTTCAGTTCCAATCAAACAGAGTCACTACGGGTATTGTAAATGGGACAAGGCATGTAGGTTGGGCGGCCTGTGTCCGAGGGATGACTGCTCCTTTCTGAAGATCGCCAACTTCCTCCATACCACACCATACTGTATCTTACCGTATCAGGCCACATTTAGCGTTGTTGGATCACGCTGATTAAGGAGACAAACAGCTCCACGATTTCTCACCTATCCCCCGTCGAGGGGGGTTGGGGGGTTGGAGATAGGGCTTTCAAAATACTTGGCTCAGACTTCCTTACAGCCTCTTCTGCAACGTCTATGGGTAACGGCGAGGTTCTTTGCAGGGTTTTCCCTCCGGCGCCCCGGGATCCCAGTCAGTGACGCAAGTATGATTTGAGTCTAGAACAAAATAACACCATTTCTGTCACGTATCGGAAATTCTAATACTGCACACTGCACACTGACGCCTCAAGAGCTTTTCCACATCTTTCGCAAATTTTTCGCGCCCTGAGGCAGGGGGGCGGGGTAGCTAAAGTGCAATGTCCCGTATGGATTTGGGGGGTGTAGAAGAAAAAGGGGGCTTGGTCCCAAGCAACGACCCCCCTCCCCAACCCTTGAACAATGGCATCGCTGGAACGCATGACGGCACAACAGCCGTGTCCGCAGCCCACCCTTAAGCTTGTGAGCCAGCACTGTTTTGCGCTAGTGTAGAGGCTTGTGCGGGCCTCCCATCAAACACCTGCAAATTGCAATTGGACACATGCTGTGCCCGCGGGAGGGCATCTCTTGGAGAAAACGGCGTGATGGGATCACATCCGCATCATCTCGAATTCCTAACCACGAAAAGTGCAATCAGAAAGGCGGTCAGACGGGGTTACTTGATTAGACAAGGCTGTGCTTGTGCAAGTGCTAGCGCGGGTAGCTTACACTCAGCCCACAGAAATATTGACATCTATTGAACGATACCTGTTTGCCCGTCATGAGGCTTGATCTTACCGGTAATGTGGCTTGGCAACGGATTGGCGCACGGCCATCAACCACCAACGCACTCAAATCTGCGGTCTACATCCACTCAAAAAAGAAAGGGTGCCACCAAAAAATGGGCGCCCATGGCGACCAAATTGGGGCAATAAAGTTTCAAATAAAGTCAAACAGAGTCACTACGGGTATTGTAAATGGGACAAGGCATGTAGGTTGGGCGGCAGGACTGATCCCTTCTTGAGACCGCCAACTTCCTCCATACCACATCATACCGTATCGTATCGTACCCCGACACGTTTAGCGTTGTTGGATCACTGATGACGGGGACAAAGAGCTCCTGGATTTCTCACCTGTCCCCCGTTGGGGCGGGAGGGGGCTTACAAATGGGGTAAAGACTGTGGACAAACATCAAAGTCTATCGCTAAAGGTCTATCGCTAAAGGTGAGTTTCTGTGCAGGGTGACCCCTCCGGCGCTCCGAAATCCCAGTCAGGAACGCATGTAGCATTTTCTTCTAGAAGGCAAGAGCTGTTCCACACCTTTCGCAAATTTGTCGGGCCCTGAGGCAGGGGGGCGGGGTAGCTGAAGTGCAACGTCCCGCATGGATATGGGGGATGTAGAAGAAAAAGGGGGCTTGGTCCCAAACAACGCCCCCCCCCCCCCAACCCATGACCGGAGGACTGCAAGTGTGGGTGCCAGCCGCCCTTCGCCACACAGCCCTTCCCCATTTACAAACTCCCATGCGAGACCGGGGAGGTCCTGGAAGGCGGTGTCTGCGCGTGCGCGAAGGTCTGGTCTGTCTGGATGAACTGTGCATGCTGTTGTTCCATCTGCCTGCGAAGGTCGTTGTTGATCCTCTGCTGCTCATTGAATGCTGCATCCGTTTCCTGTAGCCTGATCAAGACCTCCGCATGGCACCTTTGGTGCTTGTCACTCTCCAGCTCCAAATTCTGCAAAAGTTGCTCTAAATTGAGAGCTACTTCTCTCTGCTGCTCAGCAGTTTGTTGAGCCTCTGCCTTCCGGACCCTCATCTCCGTAAGGATCTGCTTCAGGGAGTCATTCTCCTGCGAAAGCTGCAAGGTTTGGTTTTCCAGGGCCGAGAGCTTTGTGTCCGTTTCGCTCATGTTTTGCTGCAATTCAGCCACTCGATTCACGTAGATGGCTGAGTCCTGGTGCGCTTTGAGCATCATCGCTTCCTTTTGCTGAACGACCTCCTTCAATGCCTGCACACCCTCCTTCAGCTGCGTGCGTTCTGCAGCCAAATTTTCCATGGTCTGCCGTGCTTCGAGCAGCTGGTTGCCGAGGGCTGAGTTCTGATGCTGCAGGGCATTGAGGTCGATCAGTAGCTTTGTGCAATTTTGTTCCGACTCCTGCAGCTTCCCGCGGCAGGCGCCCAGTTCCGTCTCGTTGTTGAGGTTCAGCTGCTGGAAGCCCTGCAACTCGCGCTGCGAGCGATTCAACGCCGCCCCCACGCTTTCGTACTCGTCGCGCAGCCGCTGATACGAGTGCACGACGTCTTGCAGCTGATGGTCCTTCGACGCAATAGCCTGGTCAGCTTCAACCACTTTAGTCATTGAGTCTTGGAGGTCGTTCTTGAGACCCTCTCTATCATGGTTGATCTTCTCGAGTTCGGCCATCAACAGGGAATTTGTACCCCGTATTGCCTCCAAATCCTGCGTGACCTCAAAGATCTTCGCCGTCAGCTGCTCTTTGTCCTGCTGCAGCCGTTCGTTCTCAGCCACGATGACTTGCGCGCGTTCCTGCTGCTGCGAGGATATGATGGCCCGCTCCTGCAAATGCCTGGCGTGCTGCTCTGCTTCGGCCTTCATGGTGCCAATGAATGCAGTCAGCTGCGCGTTCTCGGCGGCCAAGGCCTCCTGCTGCTGCTGCAAGGCCTTCTTGCTGGCTTTCAGCTCGTCGTATTCATCCTCCAATGCGTCACGCGTCCGGTCCAATTCAAGGTACAGCTGATGCTTCTTCGCCACCTCGGCCGTCTGCTGCTGCAGCTCCTGCTGCAGCCGTTCAATGCTGGCGTTGAGCTGCGCAACCTGAGACTCCACCTCGACCGTGTGCTGCATGCGGGTGTGCTCCTTCAGGCGCTCGGCCTGCTGGGCTGCCTCGCGAGCCAGACACTCCTGCAGCTGCTGCTTGCACTCCTGATAGGCCTGCTCTACGGTGGCCAGCCGATGCTGCCGCTCGTTGGCGGCATCCAACTGCCGCTGCTTGTCGGCAATCTCGGCTTGTAGGCCCTGATGCTGTTCGATCATAATCTCGAAGGCCATGTGGTGCTTGTGGAACTCCTGGTTGAACAAGGAGAGTTTCCCCTCCAGTTCCTCGTTCTGCTGCTGCAAAGCGACCTCCTTCATCTTTGCCTCCTGCAATTTGCTGCTCAGCACCATCAACTGGGTCTCAAAGAGCTGGGTCTTCTGCTCGTCAGAGGGCTGCTGGAGCCCGGAGCCCGCGTCCGCCAGCGGCTCGGGCTGCGCCGCGGGGCGCGGCTGTTCCCCCGGCGCCGGCGACGCGCGCTCGTCCCCGTGGCCCACGACCGACACAGTCGATACGGCAGCGGTTTGCGGCTGCGTGGCGGCAGCGACCGGGACGTCGTGAGCGGTAGCCGGTATCCCCTGCACCGATGCAGCAGCAGGTGGTTCCTTTGGGAGTGCAGGAGGTGCCTCCTGCACCGTAGCAGCAGGTGACTCCGGGGGTGCAGGAGCAATGGGTACCCCCTGCGGCTGCGGAGGAGCAGCAGCAGGTGACTCCGGTGGTGAAGGAGCAGTGGGTGCCCCCTGCGGCTGCGGAGGAGGTGCACCGGACTGTTGGTACAGCGCCTCGTACCGCTCCTCCAGCGCTGCATAGTCCTGCATCTTGTCGCGCAGCGCTCCCTCAGTCTGCTCGAGCTGCAGGTGCAGCAACTGAATCTGCTCCTGGAGCGACTGCCATGACAGCTCGTTCTGCTCCCTCCGTTGTTCGGCGACGATGCTTTCCGCGGTGCGCCCCTCAGTCTCCAGCTTCCCAGAAAGGCGATCCATTTCTGCCTCCCGCACCGCCACTTTGTCTGTCAGGAGGACTTTATCGGCGGTCAGCTGCGCACACCTCTGCTCGAGCCCCTCGTTCTGTTGCTGCAGCAAAACGAGCTGCCCCTCCAAGTTCCGCAGAGTCTGCAGCAGTTTCTGGTCCTGGCTGTCCGCCTGCGGCATAGAGAGGACCCGTTTGTGTTGCGCATCGTACGCCAGGACCTGCGGCAGGGCCCCCACTTTGTCAGTGATCGCAATACGCTGGCGGGACACAGGGTCACGACGCGACAATCGGTGTGTGGTCTCCTCACAGCGACGGGAGAGCGCCTCCATTTCTACTTCATACGCCTTCAACTTATGTGTAAGCCGATCGATGATGAATTTCTGCCGCTTGAGCTCTTGATTCAATTTATGTGTGGCATCTCGATGGAGCCGCTCTGTCGTTGTGGCGATTTCGGTAGCGCGAATGGCCTCGAGGTGCAAACGGTGCGACTCCCTCTCCAACCGCGCGATTTCTTTGCGGTACACATCTTCTGCCTCTCTCATCAGAGCAGGCCTGTTTGGCATCTGTTGAGAGTCGAAAACAGAGGAGGAAGAGGGGGCGCGAGGTGGGTATTTCGATTTCGGGATGGCTCCTGTGAGCCATTTGGTCTTACACGTAAATAGTGCGATGGGGCACTGCTTGCCCACTGCTACGCACTCTTGTTCCTTCGGAACACACCGAGGCATGCCCTCACACAAGGACTCTGGCAACCGGCCTGTCTCGGAGAACTGGCGTATGAACTCCAGCAGAAGTGGTGTGAAATACGCCGAAAAATATGCTTTGTGAAACGCCCCTGAAAAGCCATCACGTTCCGGGGCTGACGACGGATCCAGTGCCTTTAGTGCTTGAAGCACCATGTGCAGGCCCGGCTCCCGCCACAGTTGACATGCTGCCCCCCGTCAACGCTCTGGTATGTCTGCGAGATACTCCCACCTCTGATGATCAGAGGCCTCTGTGGCTTTCATCACCCGCCCCCCAGTACGTACATACTTCCCTCATCAATCAGACTCTTCCCTTGCGGGAATTGCAGTACAAACAGCTTGTGTTTATTCTGCAGTTGCTGAAGCAACCACAATACCAGCTTAGAGCGATGTTCATGATTCTCTGGATCGTTCGACTGCCAAGTGGGTCCGGATGAAGAAATGCGCAAGAGCTGCAGCACCTCCACCCCTTGCATGTCGTCATTTGCTCTGTCAATGAATTGTGACAGTTTTTGCTCCACTGTCGGAGTGTGCGATCCATGTCAAACTGGCATGAAATGCATGAAAGTGCTGAGGAACAACCCTGGAATTAAGTGTATCCGAGGCTTGACAACGACATGTCCCCACAATATGAGTGTGTTGAGAATGGGACTGAGACATTTCATACCTCCGTGAGGGGCAAACCATCAAGTACAGCTTGTGCTGTCATGCCAGAAGGCAGTTAGGAAAGAGAACATTCGAAGCAGTACAGTACAGTATCCAGGGGACCACCGGCTTTCTATGTGCTTAGAGAGCGCCGTGGAACATCAGAGCAATAAAAAGCCAAGGGTGCATGAAATGATACACTCCCAGAACCGAGCAAAAAGTATGCTGTACATGTTGTTAGTCTCTGCAATACTGCGAGCTTTTCCATACGAGCTGCCACCGGCTGGGAGTGGAAGCCCACGGAAGTCTGCAAGATCTACATGGACCACATCCACATACGGATGAGCAGGGAATCGAACCTGACTTTCGAAGGGTGAGGCCACTAAACTACAACGAATCTGCGCAAAAAATAGAGAAAATGGATACAGCGAGTGGGGGGCGGGGTAGAAAAAGACCAATAACACAGGCGGGAGAACACAAAACTACTCATTTAGATCATTCAGACATCTTTTCAAGGAGCCAATCAAAGAGATGACATGGCGGCTGCCGCCCGCACAAAAATTTGGCCTGTAACGACATATCAGCTTAGTCAAGGAAGAGCCTAGCTACATGGTGGTATGTCTTGCAGTGAGCACATCATCATGTGCGACTCTCTCGCGCTATGCATCCGAAGAAACTTGTGTGCAATGTGTATGATACAAGGGAGCCAACAAGAAAAATTGAGGAGGCGAGGCAAGTGGGACACCTGCGCAGGTGCATGGTACTCTGGGGTGTCCAATGTTTGCAGGACATAACCTCTCAGATCCTCTTTCCAATCAAGACCTCGTAGAACTGTTTATTGAAAGTTCAAAAACCATTTTCCAATTTTTTCGCATTATTTTTACACTTAGATGCCCTACTTAATAAAATAAAATACGGAAAAAGATATCTTTTTTACCATATTTCTGAACGCATGAAATTAATATATCTTTAACTACCAAATGACTTGGTAGTCCAAAGATGGAAACCGGTACCTATTCAAGCAAAGTTAAAACAATAAAATCTTGATCTTATGCAAATTATAAATTATCAATGAAAATAGGATTAAAATCTTCCTTGTACTTCACATTTAGTCGACGCTACTTATTGGTGTCATACATTACTTTTCGGCTCTACTAAGTATACCGATAAATTTATACTTCATCAAAGTAAAAGTAACGTTCATTTAAATCTCGAATCCTGAAGGGATTCAGCTGGCGGTTCCGTTAAATCATCTGTCCAAACAGTAAACGAAATACCTATAGACGATTCAGCTGCTACAGCGGCTCCTCACTCCTCAGCAGGAATGAGGCGTCATACGGAATGCAGCTAAAATAGCAGTTTCATCTATTTGATACTCCAGTGTATAATAAGTAAGACGGTAATCTTTAACACCAGCATCAAAACCTGCTCCTGTTTTTCTCAAACTACACTTAAAATCATCTGCTTCTAAACTACAAAAGAAAAACTCTTTCATGTAGCTTTTATAACCAAACACTAAAATTTTATTTAATCACTGGGTAAAATTAAATAAGAGAAGAATATACCAAAAAGAAAGTTTTCTCCTGCAAAAACAAACAAGGAAATAAATTTAAAATTTTGAAACACAAATCATATACCAAAACTCATGCAAAAAAATTGATCCTGGCAAAATATAACAGGTTCCTAAAATTCTATCAAGGTTACAAAATAAAAAAACTTTCGTACATACAAACCAAGTGCCAAAATAAAGAGATGTTGGGTAGCCTGTGCAATTTCCGTACGCATCAGCAGCTTCTGTGCGTGCTCCGCACCTTGGGTGGTGTCTTTCGTTTGGATTTGAGCTCTTTTTGGCTTGTTCAAGACCCGCTGCTGCAGATTTCTTTCCATGGGTAGGAACTCAAAGGGTAAAGATTCAACAAAGGAGACAGGTACTCCAAGACATGAAATTCCCACCACGATGTTGCCGTATCCGAACATGGTCCCCCATTTGATATCCGGAGGTCATGGAAAAAAGCTGACCACCTGGTGCATAGAATGAGACGATGATGGACTTGAGTCAATGAGTTGTGACAGTTTGCAATGTCCTCTGCATGTGTGTCATACTCCACACCTTTACACCACAAAATTTGGACCACTGCACTACGCACCTCCCTAGATGAAGCACTAGCACTCTCTATAATAATATTATGTGCAGCACCCCTTTAGTCCGTCCTCTTGCTTTTCTATTGGTACGCTGTGCCAGTCCTTTTGCCTGTTATAGCATTCACTCTCACCAAATCCTCTCCCCTCAAGTCCTCACTCTCACCAACCCACTCCCCTCAAGTCCTGTGGTTCGATTTTACCCGCCGGTGGGGGAATGTTTGCCCGGCGCGTACCCCGCGCGCACTCGGCGCGCTACCTTTCTATTAACTATCCTGACCTCAGCCCCAGATTTACCCTCTGATGGAGAAAGCCCACCAAATAGACCATGATGGACTGCACACCTTCCCTACAAAGCATGTTGCATAATTAGACAATGGCTGTGAATTCAACAACTCCAAATGTCATTTGTATTGTACTTAACAGACGGTACTTTGCCTTTACCTTTCCCATAGATTTCGCTATGGTAATGAGTCCCCAAGCCACAAGCGGTTTGGACGGCGTTTCTGCCTCACATCACAAGAACGATGCGCAAACTCAGTATTCGCTACATCAACCCTGCCTTCCCGGGGTCCCCATGGTGGGGAGAAATCAACATGGCTACATCACCCCTGCTTTCTATGGGTCTCTATGGTGGGGAGAAATCAACCTAGTAAGGAGTGGATGTGGTGGAAACGAGCAAAAAATGGATGAAAATGGGTGAAATTGGGTGAGAATCCAAACATACCATATCCCGAATGTGAAAGAAGCATCAAAATACCTGTTGTTCAAACAACAATAATGCCCATAGTATCACAAAGTATGGGGTTCTAGGATGGCTAGACGTCCAAATAGTCGCACTGCGCTTAGTGCACCCCCTAAAGGGTCACCGGTGGGGCACGGGTCAAAAAACATGCCCGGCGCGCGCTCGGCGCGCTAACGCTCCCCTGGTAGCCAAGTTTGCCACACCGTTCTGGCATCCATTTGCTGTCATGTACTTGGTCGTTGACAAATGGTGGCATCTGTAACTGACCCATGAGGGCATGCACCACTAGCAACATGGTGGGAGGATACTCGCTCCCTTAGTGAAAGGATTTCGAAGATGCTCTGCACTCCAACTCGAAATTCCTCGTTCCCAAGCAAATAAGCCAAGAACGTTTGAAGATTGGAAGGTTTGCGATCTGTGTTTATTGCAAGGCACACTACCGCTTCCTGATGATCTGCCCCGCCGGAGTGGTAAATGCCGACTGCACATGCTCAGCCACACATTGCAGCAATAAGAACCGGTCAATACGCCTGTCCCGTGTGGTCACCCTAAGTTGCAATTTTGTGTGCTCATGTGTGTGACGCCCAACGTATTCAATCAAAGCTCAAATTGCTCATGTGCGCACATGTGTGTGTGTGTGTATGTGTGCACTGTATTAGGGGTAGAACAATATTAAAGAGGGAGGCCCCCATGGGTCCAGAGCCCCCAGCGGTCGCCTGAGGTGCCAGCTTGAAAAAGACAAAAAAATTACAGCCCTGACGGGCTGTGGAGCTGCCTCTGGAGCCTGCTCGGGTCGCGGTAGGGGGCCTCACCTGAGCCAGAACCTCTGGGGCGTGGGGGTTATGTCACCTCGGTCCCTGCTCTCCCGTGCTTGGCAGCGCCCGGCGGCGTACAGCGCCTCCTCTTGGCAGGGGGGGGGGGGTCGCATCCACCCTTCCTCGCTTGTGTGCCCGCACCCGGCCCGGTGCCGTGTCCAGGCCCCGCTGTCGTCTGCGTCTCTTCGCCGACGGTGTGCCCCCCGCCCCAGGGGGGTGGGCCTCCGCTCTTCGTGTCCCCCGCTGTCGGCCCCGCATTGTCGGTCGCGGATGCCCGGCATGTCCCCTGGCGCAGCAGTGCCGCACCCCCCGACCCACAGCTGCACAGGATGCGCATTGTCTGTGTTGGTGTGCCACGCAGACCCAGAGGCGTGGCAGCCGCGGCCCCTGCTCAGGGCGCCTCGCCACTGCGCACTTTTGCGGCGGGGTGAAAAGCGCCGTTCTGCCACAGCGCGCCGCTCCTGCCGGAACGTCCGGCTCCTCGGTGTGCACTGTAGTAACGAGGGTGACCCATATGTGGCGGTAGTGCAATCGGCATGTTTAACCCGGCACGTGGGCGGGGCTGTGCATATGCTGGTGTTGCGTTTTTCCACGGAGTCTGAACCTATGTGGTGTGGCGGGCTTAAGTAACTTCCGATAACGTGCGCCCGTGTCCCATGAAAAACAGGGCCCTCACCACTGCCGTGTCGTCATCATCCACCTGCATCCCCTGCGGCCGTGGGGCTGGGGGGGAGGGGGGGATCGGGGATTTGGGTCTCCGTCGCTTGGGGGTTGGCAGTGTTGGTGGTAGGTGTGGCAAGCGTAGTTGCATCCGCGAGTGTGCTGGGGTTGCTGACTGCAGCCGGGGTCGTTTGTTGGTGCCCGCCGGGGCAGGCGCTGTCCTTTTGCCCAGACCTTTGTGCGGGGTATTAACCTTGTGGTGACCATGTTGGCAGCAGTGTCGTACACTCCGCTGCATCAGGGAGCAGCGCGGGCACGGCGGCAATCCATGCGCCGGGCAGACCTTGGATGGTGGTCTGCGGTCAACATACCATGGTGCATGGTGGCCTCTGGCACAGCACACGGCCGCCGACTTGCGCAGCCGTTTACACGTAACGCACGCCGGTAGTTTGTGGGCTGGGCACGCGTGTGATGAAATCATGGGTGAGGGGGCAAGGTCACACGTGGCCGGGGCCGTCGGTTGCGGCGCTCTCCTTCGCGTGACTGTGTACGGGGCTTGGGCGGCTTTGCCTCCCCCCATAACCGGGTAGAAATCCCCTGCAAAATTTGTTGCGCCCCCCCCCCCTTCGCACAGAGGGAAGATGAGGGCATCAACCTAGTGTTCAAGCTGCCTGTAAGTGCACGCTGAAGGCGCGCTTCCTGGACTTCTTGCTCAGTTTTTCGGCGACCATACTCGTATGGTCTGTGTGTGTTTGTGCGCGTGTGCGTGCGCAGCCTCCAGGTGGGCTCACAGTAGGAAGCCAGGAGTTGTACGTGCTCGTGCATGGCGTCACGGCATGAAAAATATGGGCGGCGATTGAGGCCTGCCACAGGTGGCCCACCCAGCGGCACTAACGACGTGGCACGTGTTATGACTTTGGCTGGGTGGAGTGAGCCCGATTTGACCAGTTTCCGATGTGTGCATAGTGCCAGGCGCAGTACTCTGGCCCTCTCTTGCAGTGGTAGTGTGTGTCCCTGAAACTTAGCTTGGGGTGCCGCAGGCAGTGTGCGTGCCGCGTGCTCTTCAAAATCGAGAGCCAGTTCCATGAAGGACACTGTGTCTGTGTCTTCCATCCACTGTAGCGCCCGCAGCCAAGCCAGTAGGTCTGCTAGAAAGGGCTTTTCCCATGGCCAGGTGCGTGCGGTGGGGTTGTGTAGGCATACCGGGCGCACCGGGGGGGGGGGGGGGGGCATGGGGCCCACCAGCTGATGGTAGGGATATACGCTGTGAGCTTGCGGGCGAACTGTGGGGAAGAGTTTGGGTGCCTGTTGGTCCCGCAGCTTGCACGCCGCCACAATGGCCACAAACATGGCATGGAGGGCCTGCATGAAAGGTAGGTCGTGTTGTTCCACCTGATTGTTCACTGGTGGCTCGATTTCGGGTAGGAGACCGCTGATTTTCAAGCATGGGGGCCATCTGTCATACGGTGGCAAGTCTGGGACTTTCGCCGCGTATGCGCGGACGTTGGCGATGTGCAAATCCCTGGCTGCCGCCCATTCTGCCCATTCCCAGAGGGTGCTGTTCGGTTTCATCTGCCTGTTTGAAATATGGGTAGCACTGGGAGGTGATCATGCCCCGCTGGTGCGCCCAGACTGCTGTCCACAGCCCCCCCGCCAGAAGTGTGCGCAGCAGCACATGTGTGTGTGTGTGTGTGTGTGTCTGTGTGTGTGTGTGTGTGTGTGTGGGTGTGGGTGTGTGTGTTTGCGTGTGCAGTACAGAAGGTGGCACATATGACGGAGGTCTGAGTCATCGTTTGGTAACAATGGAATATAAACCCATCGGGGGCCGAGTAGCACTACTACGCTTACCTATTGGTGCCCATTGGCCCCTTGAAGGGTCTTTTGGGCGATTTTGCACCGTGGTGGGCAAAACTTGGTCGGCCTCTTGTCGCAACTATGTGTCGACCTAGACGTAGGTCGCGTGCAACTTCTTTAATCTATGTAGACTCCCTAACCACTGCCTAGGTCCCTAACAATGCACCACAAAGTGGCCCTAGAGTTGCCGATTTGTCTGTATAGATGGGCACGGGTGGTCAACCATGGGCATGTTTGGGACATGCCAAGGCCGAGGGTTGCCGGGACTATGGCACAAGTCCTACCACTGCCCCCCCCCCCCCCGTGTCAATGGCCCGGGCCATGTTTCTTCTTTCGAGGGGGGGGGGGGGGGGCATTGGCAAGGGGGGCCATGTTTCTTCTTTCGAAGGGGGGGTCCATTGACACGCGCACGGGGGGTCCATTGACTCGAGTTCTCGTCAAAAATCCAAAAAAAATTCCTTGTGTATGCATTTTCTAGCTTGTGCCATTAGTGTAAACGTGGTGGGGACCCATGCTTGGTACCTCTTGCATCTTTGTGGTGGTTGTGGAGCTCACATAGGCCACCCTTTTCATGCTTTTACACCGTTTTTCTTGTGGTGCTCAACATTTGTTTCCCATGCCTTTCCTTCTTCACACATGCAAGCACACAATAGCAAATACGAAGAAAACGCACAACTGCAACTTTTGAAACGATGACGGTCCCCCACCACCCCCTGGGGGACCGCATCACCACCCCACACGCACATTTGCAGGCACAGAAATTGCAGCATAAAACGAAAGAATTCAGCATAAGATATGTTCAAAGGGCTGCCAATGTACGGAGACCTACTCCTTGACCTGCTCGTGTAAAATTTCTTGGTCCTGCTCCACTTCACCTTGAACTCTTGCACATGCTCTCCACTTTTTTCCCACTGGAATGCTTTGGGCAGCACTCTTGGGTGGTGGTTTTGCCTTCTTGGTAGGAGGCTTGGCAGGTGCAAGCAGATTTTTGGGAACCTGGAACTTGACAGCACAACCATGTTTCCCCCTGGGACCGGACAAATGTGACCAGTGATGATAGTGACCTGAATTCTGACACGGAGGTTGTGTGTGTGAAGAGTGCCCGTGGTGTATGGGGTATGGGACACAGTTTTGGGAACAAGTTGTATTTTACAAGGGACATTCCCGAAGGGAAATGGAATTCAGCGAAAGTAAGCAAAATGTCCCGCCATGAATGCAAGGGATACAAGTGGCAGTGGCCAACAACACAGTCACCCACACAACAACACAATGAGCCGCAACGAAAAAAAATTTTCAAGATGGGGGGGCCATTGGCATGGGGGGTCCATTGGCATGGGGCGGCGGTGGTAGAGGGTGTTGTTGCATTGCCATTCACCTCACATTGGATGCTCAACAAATCGCCCTCCAGCTTCGAGGGGCCCACAACAACTGCAAGAATTCTTTCAAATGTACTTGAATGATGATACAGCCGCACACCGTGGAGTCAATAGCAACAGGGGGGAGTCTGAGTGCTGAACTGGACTGCTGAGGAAAAAATAGCCGGCAAACTACCTGACGGTTGCCTGCGCAAGACAGCTTGTCCCAGGGCGATCTGGTCAGAACACCGGAAACAGGCCCTCCGTGGGACCTCGGTGAACCGCATCGGCTGTCATTTACTTGCTGCCAACCGCCGCACATTGACCATCAACCGGCATCGGTCAACCACCGCCATTAATCAACGATCACGTGCTGTCATTTACTTGCACTCCGTCATCAATGGACAATCAAACAATGCCGGTGTCGGTTGCTTGCTGCCTCTATCCTTGGGCTGTCCCCAGCGGAGGAAAAAAAATGTCCCTCCGCTTGGAACACCCTGTGCGGATTTCATGAATGACGAAGGTGGGCTGAACGCCTTCTACGAACTGCGAGTGCGGGTTTAAACACAGGGGTTGCAGGTGCATGACATATATAGATGTGGTTGGAATCAAGTGAGGGGTGTTGGTGGGTACCAATATCAAATGACTCAACCGTTCTGGTGGGTGGTGGTTTGATTCGCAGGAGGTGTGATGTGTCTGAACAGGAACTGTTGGAGCTGACTTCCGCATGACTGCAAACAGAAGCCTGGACCGAAACATTTTGCATTGAAACAGAAGCAAGTTCGTCATCGATGAACTCCTTATGTTGCAGTGCGAGCGTGAGAGAAGAAGGTTAAGTTTTCAGAGATTTAAACAGATTTAATTTAATTCCCATGAATTTTTGAAACTCGCAATTTATTGTCATACTTGCACACGCACAAGTCACTCTGCGCTGAGCTCTGCTCTGCTCCGCTCTGAGCTGTAGCGCGTGCTCGCAGGCTATTGTCACGACGGTCAGACCGGGTCCCGGTGCTTGGACAAGGCGGTGCTTGGAAGGAAATAATTATAAGGAGCTATAGTCCATGGGGTCATCACCATATCCACACCTAACCTGACATCAGCGACAGGCCAGCATGGTGGTTGGACTGGCTCGACCCTGTATGACAAGAGGCTCCTTCCATAAGGCAAATTATGTTTGCTCAGTGGATGCTCTGCCATAAACCACCTGGTCCTCAGAGGACATGTCCACCTGCATCATAGTGTACATATGCATATCCTGGCAGCTCAACACAGCTGCGCAACCATTGTGGGTCATCCATACCCGCCCCCGTGGAGGCTGAGTCACGGCTATTTGGCACCAACTCTTCCATCTGAACTTCAAACTCAGCTAGTTCACTGGAGTTGGGGGGGTCCCGACCCGACACAACATATTCAGACAGATCCACACACCCCCACTCATCACTTACCCGCATGGGGTCAGAGAAGGGGATGTGAGAGGAGACAGCAGCTTGGGATGGGGAGGCAGCCGCAAACATGGGGGTCGGCTCAATCGGCAGCAGAGAATGTGGAGAGTCGTCCTCCCCCACCCCTGAGGTGCACGCCGGTGACCAATCGGTCATTGGGGACATCATCCTGGAGTGCCAGCTAGACATGACAGCCGGTGACCTGTGCTCTGAGAAGACTGGCGATAGAGAGGGGAGAGGAGGGGTGTTACAGGGCACCCCTTGCGTCTCAGCCTTTGCCTGACACTCATTTGAAGGGGGGGGGGGGGTGCAGAGAGTCCACCGATGCAACCAGTCGAGCACGTTGCCTGGACTGCTCCCTGACCCTCCTGTGGTGCTGCTGTGCAGCTACAGCTGCAGCTTCATTCGCTAGCGGGGGGGGGGGGGTGTAGAGCTTACCATTCCCCTCTCGCGGGTGCGAATTTGCCGTAGCATGGCGGTGCTTGCTTGCGTGCGACGTGCGGTACCAGCCAAGCCAGGGGTAACGACATTAGTCATGGCTGAACATTACATCAAAACAAACAGCAGTGGGTTGCAGTAGCAAGCATAATGTTGTTATGAGCAGGAGGACTCATCCAAAACATGACACAGCCCCTGTTTCCCTCTACAATCTGCACACAATCACGTTCTGTTAAGTTTCTGACTATAAAAACTGTGGTCAGAAAAACGACGGTCAGACCCGGTCCCGGTGCTTAGACAAGGCAGTGCTTCCGCAAGGGGGTACCAGAAGTGGTTTTGCCCAAAATCTCGGGATGCACCAGAATCAAATGAAAAGACACGGCAGTCTCTTTACATAACCCCCCCCTCTTCCATAAGCACAGCCCGGCGACAGCTGAAGAAAGCTAAATTCATCCCCATCCACAGGAAAACAAGGGTCAGACGCTATTGCTATGGGTAGGCAAGGCAGCACTTGTGCAAGGGGGGGGGGTCAAGGATTCGACACACACATGAACACACACACACACACACATCAAGTGCTATTCTGATAAGCCGGGGGGGGGTATCAATAAAAAGGGCAAAGTAGGTGTGGACATGACACCTACTCTTGTTCCCACAAAGGCGTTGTTCTCGCAAGGGACAGGGGGCCGTGTCTCCCACCTGCCAACCGCCAGGGCCTCTTGGTTGGGAGCAGCCTGGCAGTGGGGAGAGGGGTGTAGATTCGAGGATGTTACATACATGCCTTTGCAACAACACGTAAGTGTGTAAAGCGACAAGGACACTCACACACACACACACAGACAAACATGTATCAGATTGGTTTTGTCTAAAATCTTGGGATGCACGAGAATCAAACGGTAGTCTCTATACCTATACTATATATATATACTATATAGCTCATTTTGAGCCCCTTTTGAGCCGCTCCCATCCACTTTCGAGTGCGTACCTCATTTGTTGTTGAAGTCACCTAGACCATGTTCCTTCCCCCACCAGCTCGGTCCCAATATTCAATCCCGGTTTTGGTTTGGGGCTGTCGGCGGCCAATGTGCACAAATTTTGGGACTTTTGGGGGCCTTTTGGGGGCGGTTCGCGGACATATTGTGGAGTTAGAGGGCCCTTCGGCACGAGGAAGTCTCGCTGCATGCGTAGAGTAGCCACTATTTCCCTTTTTCAGCAGGTTCTAGGGCGGTTTTGGGCAAAAAAAAAAGGCTGATTTTTGCCCTAAATAGCAGATTTTGAAATGGAGGTCCGGCACTTGGGACGCCCGTTCCTAGCCACCACCGTTGAGTTTCTGGCTCACACTATGTGTGGTTGTCCCACACACCCATAGGTGGCATTTACCAAAAATTTGGCCGAATCCGAAGCACCACGACGAAGATGTGATTTCCCCCCATTTCGCGCGTGCTTGCTTGCTGCGTGCTTGTGTGCTGCTTGCTTGCTTGCCAAACCTGTTAGGTCCACCCTAGACACTAAAAAGGGTTGTAAAACCAAGAATGGTTCCACCAGCTCGGTGACCTTTACCCTAGCCTAGGTTTAGAGCTAGGGCTAGGGTTAGGGCTAGGGGTAGGGGTAAGGTTAGGACTAGACTTCGGGTTGGTGTGGGTGTTAGGGGCAGGGTTGGGTCTAAGCATAGCGGGGTGCAAAGTGACAATCCCATGGACTCCTAAGGCCGGCACCTTTGACAACTAACTGTTGTCTGGAGGCCCCCTAAGCGGGGGGGGGGGGGGGGTGATGTCGAGACTTGAAATAAAGAACATAGTCCTGACCCTATGCCACACTCAATCAGTTCAGTGTGTAACTCCATCCTGCACCACACACTTGAACCAGGTCTGCACCAAATGTTGCCTTGAAGTCACCGTCATAGTTATTGAATATTTTCAGGGCAGACTGGGTTAGAACTCCGCTCACCCTCAACCCCGTCCCTGTTCAAGGATAGGGCAAGAATGCACTCCGAACCCCCGGCAATTATCAGTACAACCGTTCGTGCAGTGGGGTGCACACCAGCGTGTACAGCAAGTGTATAACATGACGCGTGAGAGGATCCCTTTGCTGAAAGAGGGTTTGCTGGAAAAGCCGAAACAACTCCGGCTGCGACCAGACATGTGAGCAACCATGCGACCTGCCCACCGACGAGGACACCACCCGGTGACCACTCGCTGTGGGAATTACCAGTGACACCTCCCAGTCAAAATGGTGCATCTGTGTAACGTCCTTGCGATGGGGGAGGGGGGGCAGGGTAGTTGGCGTCCTAGGAGCTGTGGAGTTGCCCCCCCCCCCCCCCGTAGGAACTCTGGGCTATAGCACGTGTGCACAGGCGGCAGACAGCACAAAGCGCAGAAAAGATAGGCTCGTCAGTGGCCTAGAAGACCATAGGTACCTTTCTGTCACAAAGAATGGACACGAAGATTCCCATGGCAGGGCCACAAACTGATGCAAGCAGTGGACATGGAGCGGTATGCCAAAGGCCGTCGCTAAGCTATAACCACAGGACCTGTCATTCAACACATTCCTGAGTTCTTATGCACACTGTAGGAAATCTTGCTGCACCCACCCCCCCCCCATGACGCACACTAACGTTGGGGACCGCAAAACAAGAGCTAAAGCACAAGAAAAGGTCGAAGAAAGCTCCTCAAGAGCTGCAGAGCAGCCCAAGACGTCTTTTGGTCTGTTGGAGTTGGATGAAGTGCAATAGAGTGCTGGGTGCGCAGTTGCAGTGATACTCCCTTCTGCACTCCCAAAACCAAAGAACACACAGACACACTGTTGTAGTATACCATGCAGTCCCCCCCCCCCTTGTCCTACGCAAAAGTGCGGAATTAATACGGTCCCTTCACTTACTGTAGCTGAGACAAGGCCGTAGCTTGCGCACGACACATACAACTACCGGCATACAACTACCAGAAATTTTTTGAAGAGGGGTACAGGGGTGTGTGACCACCTACCCACCCTTCATGTACTCCAAACCCGCAAACAACACCCCCTTCCCCGAAGGTCCATCCACATGCTCAACGGTGGAACGTATGAGAATACTTGGACTCCCAGGTTCAAAAAGAGAAGATTCCATGGTGAGCTGATGCAAGAAAGGGGAAGATAATGCACAAATATCCCCGAAATCAGAGCTCTGTGGGTTCAAGTGGGCAAACAGTCAAGTGGGCAAACAACATATGTGTCCATGATTCCATGTAATTGGCAGATTTGTCGCCAAAACCATGTCTTATGCGGTTGCACTGCATTTCGTGCGGAATTAAATTAGGTACGGAATTAATACAGTCCCTACGCCCGCTGTAGCTTAGACAAGGCCGTGGTTTGGGGGGGGGGGGGGCACAATACAAACAGTGGATGTACACTTGGAGTATATGCCAGATCAATCTTCAGGTGCTGCAGTACAAACTGCAGCGCAAATCAGGACCAGACACTAACACACGCAAGCCACAGACAGGACACAGTCAGCGACTGACGCTCTGGGCTCAGCACAACCACACGCACACGCACGCACACACACAGACACACATTCAGCCCCGCAGGCATACCAGCAGAGGCCATAGCCAAGGAAGGAATGCATACGAAGGAGCTCAGCCCTTGGAGTATTCGGCTTTCAGCCACCCTGGTGCTCTCCCAGACAGGATTGCGTGAGAGCAGCAACCCTTGATGTTGACAGCGCAGCATCAGGGTGGATCCTTTGTTGCTTGGGGGTGGCCTGCAACGTCATCATCGCCCCTTGGGCAGATCAGGCTGGAGCCCATTGCGTGGCGCATAGGGGAGGGCTTTGGAGCAGCCTGGCAGCGGGGAGAGAGGTGTAGATTCGAGGATATAATGGAAGAAATATCATATTCTAATACAATATAATATAATATAATATAATGTAATAATATATATACCCTCCCCCCCCCCGTGCCCAGGAACAGGCAATGTTCGACCGCGGAACCAGGGGGCGGTTCTTGTGTACGCTTCTCCCCTAAAATTCGACCGCGGAACCAGGGGGGGGGTTCTTGCGCATGAGGCCCGTACAACCGTAAGGAATGGAAGAAGTGGACCCCGTGATTGCCTGGGCAATCCTTCCCCCCCAGTAGGACAAGAATGTGAAACCTGCCTGCCCAGGCACCCAGCCATCAGACAGCACCTGTTTCGCCAAAAATGAAAAAACAAAATTTGCAAAGAGGTGCTGTCAGTGGCCCCCTATGTTTAACTGACTTTTGTTTGTTTCCTTGTCAGGGGCTGGTTGCTTCGGAGAAGGGGTTGAGAGCAGGGGGGAAGGGTTTAAGGGGTATGTGCGCCTGTGAGTGACTGATAGGATCCCCCCTGATGGGGGGACCCGTAGCAACACACATGAAATGTTGTCCTGCATACTTGAATAGCTGTCCTACCCCCCCCCCCCCTTGTGCAAACACGGGCCAGGTTCTGGTTCCAGGACCAAAAGTGCGGAAACACGGGGTCCCCGTTTTTGGACAAGCCCGTGTTAGCACGCGGCAGGTACTGCGGAACACAAGTTGAAGGCATAGCCCAACTTTAACCCTCCCAACATGATAGCACAAGTCATTTTTCTTTAGCCACACAACTCAGGTGTCACTCAGTTACTTTCATTCTGATTGACAGGCACTGAATAGAACCCCTTGCCAACTTTCCGCTTCATCTTGAAGAGCTGGACATGCTTGCCTTTTGGGGCTGGCTTCGGGGCTGCCTTGGGGGCAGGCTTCGCGGCTGGCTCAGGCACAGCCTTGAGTTTCGTACCCAAAGAGAATGCTGTAAACTGGCCCATACGTTGACATGCACACTGTGGCCAGTAGCATGTCAAAGAGCCATGGCCGTACATTCACAGCGGTGCAGGAACAACCTGAGATTCCGAAACACGAAGTGTTCTGCGAAATACATAGAGAAATGTATTGCCTTGGATGCAACAGACACAGTTGCACAGCCAGGCCAGGTGCAAGTGGAGAATCAGTTGCGCCACACAGCAAATTGCCGAACAGCATAGAAGTGCCTACCTAATTCTGAACAGCATGCCACCACTGGCTCACAGTTCACAGCATTCCATGCCCAAATGGGCTTTGGTTGGTGGGTGCAGATGCTGTAAACTGGCCCATACGTTGACATGCACACTGTGGCCAGTCGCATGTCAAAGAGCCATGGCCGTACATGCGGTTCACAGCGGTGCAGGAACAACCTGAGATTCCGAAACACGAAGTGTTCTGCGAAATACATAGAGAAATGTATTGCCTTGGATGCAACAGACACAGTTGCACAGCCAGGCCAGGTGCAAGTGGAGAATCAGTTGCGCCACACAGCAAATTGCCGAACAGCATAAAAGTGCCTACCCCATTTTGAACAGCATGCCACCACTGGCTCACAGTTCACAGCATTCCACGCCCAAATGGGCTTTGGTTGGTGGGTGCAGATGCTGTAAACTGGCCCATACATTGACATGCACACTGTGGCCAGTCGCATGTCAAGGAGCCATGGCCGTACATGCGGTTCACAGCGGTGCAGGAACAACCTGAAATTCCGAAACACGAAGTGTTCTGCGAAATACATAGAGAAATGTATTGCCTTGGATGCAACAGACACAGTTGCACAGCCAGGCCAGGTGCAACTGGAGAATCAGTTGCGCCACACAGCAAATTGCCGAACAGCATAGAAGTGCCTACCCAATTCTGAACAGCATGCCACCACTGGCTCACAGTTCACAGCATTCCACGCCCAAATGGGCTTTGGTTGGTGGGTGCAGATGCTGTCAACTGGCCCATACATTGACATGCACACTGTGGCCAGTCGCATGTCAAAGAGCCAGGGTTGGGCAGTGTGTGGTCGTGCACTTTCCCCTAACATCGGCGCCACAGGGGGGAGAGTGTAGTATATGCCAAGAGGCATAGCGCATGCCTCGCCACATTGCATTAACTCGCACTAGCTGTGCAAAGGGGACAAAGGGAGGACATTCAATGCAGTGGTCAAATTGGTAAAAAGGCCAATAGCTGCCTTCTTTGCTGCACTGCCCGCAAAGGGCAAGGGGTTTGACCCATGCAGCACATCTCTAGCATACGCGATTTCCACTGGGGTCAAGCAAAAGTGCGCATCAAACTCTCGCACCCGACCACCATTCTCCAATGCAGTGACAGACAGGCATTCAATTGTCACAGCACACTTGATTCCCTGGCCTGTCAAAAAAGCACCACACCGTGAGTGGTATCAATTGCATAAATATTAGTTTCGGTGTAGCCGACTGCTGCTGCGCTATCGGCAACTTCATGCGTCTCACCTCACCCCAAGCCCCCCCCCCCCCCCCGCCTCCCTTGTCCTTCTGCCCCCCCACCTCCTGGGGGACGGTTGCCAAGTGACCCCCCCCCCTGGGGGGATCGTACTGCCACTATACACACACACCAGGGGGCACAGAAATTGCAGCTGAAAAACAAAATAACAAAGGACAAGAAACTGTGGTGTGCAGAGGTTGTCAAGGTCAAAACAGAAAATTTCTTTTGACCAAAGTTCTCCACCCGCTAATGGGCCTCTGAGTGGCCAGGGCATGGTGGAGAGCAAACACGTGGCAGTGAGAGGGGATGGACTGGTGCACAGTCATGCATCACTGTCTTGGCTTCACGCTCATGAATGATGTGGTGATATGCATCACCATGCTCCAGACATCCAACAACGTGCGCCAGAGCAGGTGCCCTGTGGAATGGATGAACATTCATACTTGTCCCAGGGGTAAACATGGTTTTGCTATCAGGTACCATTTCAGCAGCACCACATAGAGAAGATTCTAGTTGGCAGTACCGGTACCCTTGGGAACAAAACTGTCATCCACGATGTCCTTTGAAAAGTACAGCTTGCCCTCAAAGACATGCCCCAGACCCCAAACCAATGTGAATGTACTGCTCACCACGTGTTGAGGGACCCAAAACTCGAGCAGGCACAAACTCATTGTTTGTGTACTGCTGGTATGTGACAGGCTGTCCGGCAGCGGAAAGAGAATTGTTCATGACTATGAAAGAGTGTCCAACAGGCAGGCATACACCCCAGAGTACAAGAGCACATGGAATTATAGCTGTAGCAACACTTCGTCACCCATATTGACCCTTCCTGCATCCTGCACAAAGCTGTAAACCACGTTCTCTATTGGATCAGAACCGCAAAAACAACAATTCAAAAAAAGGACCAAAAGTGCGGAAACACGGGGTCTCCGTGTTTGGACAAGCCCGTGTTAGCGCGAGGGGGGGGGGGGGGTACGTCCACCAGAACCATGAAAAACCCAATACCCTGGTAAAAAAAGTTGTGCAAGAATTCGACCGCGGAACCAGGGGGCGGTTCTTGTGCAAGGCGGTTCCTAGGCACGGGGGGGGGGGGGAGAAAATATAACGTTTCTGTCTTTGCACCAACACGCAAGCAGGAAAAGCGACAAACACACACACATACACACACACACGATGGGAACCGCATACGAGAACAAAGCAAGAAAGCGGTGAAAGAAAACTCCTCAGGAGCTGCCGGGCAGCCTTGGACGTCTTTCGGTCTGTTGGGAACAGCGCGATGTGCAGAACTGGTCAGTGCAGATGCAGGGCTGAAAAACCCTGACTTCTCCCTGACCCCTACTGCTGCAGCTACGCTGTCAATTGCCACTAGATTTAGAGCAACAGACCAAGAGAAAATCCATGGTGGAGTTCGTGCCCAGTGTTGTCCCAGAAAAAGCAAACCTGTATTAGGTGCGACCACCAAATCACACACACAGATACATATGTCAGGGCTCTGTGCGCATCAGGAGCAGCGGTGTGTCGGCGCACCACACAGGTCACACACACACACACACACACACACACACACACATACACACACACACACACACACAGACACACACACACACACAATGGAAAAAGCAAAAACAAGAACAGAGCAAGAAAAGCGGTGAAAGAAAACTCCTCAGGAACAGCAGAGCTGTCCTAGACGTCTTTCGGTCTGTTGACAAATGCAGTAACGTGCAGCATTGCGTTCGGTCACAGTTCTTCCCTTCATCCCTGCCCTGCGTCCGATTCTGTGCTGCACTACCAACAGACCATAATTCACCTACGGAGGAGGTCGTGTTTTTCAAGTCCAACATATGCAACCTGTGCTAGGTGCTTCCACCTACCCGCACACACACAGGGGGGCATAGCCGGGGGGGTGTTCACGGACCTGTTCCACGAACCTGCAATAAATGTGTGTCCGTGCTCCAAGTGGGTTCGTACCCTTCCGGCTGCAGTTCAGGGGGTATCACGGTGTCTGTGTAGTGTTTGTCATTCCATTTAGCATTGTGTTTGAGCCAGTGGATTAGTTTTGTGACTACTACCGACCGTGCGCGTGGTTGGTGGGGTGCAATGGCGTACACCGCGCGCATAGTGTTTTCTGCGTTCCAGGGAGATGCAGAGTACACACGGCGCACTGACTTGTGCATCGCGCGCATCACCGTCATCCGTGCATAGTCACAGGCCAGCGCAACCTGAGCCCATGCCAGGGCAGACACACACACACACACCCACACGCACACACACCGAAACATATATCGGAATTGGCTTCGTCCAAAATCTCGGAATGCACCAGAATCTAATGAAAGGACATGGCAGTGTCTATATGGGAAGCCCCCTGCTCTTGCATAAGCACAGCCCAGCCACAGCTGAATGAAGCTGAACTAACCGCCATCCTCAATCCACCGCAGGAAGCCAAGGGGCAGACCCCGTTGCTATGGGTAGCAGGGGTGGAGAGAACTGGGGGAAAGGGGTCCCGGACCCCTCCCTTGGTCACACAACAGGTCACGACATTTGGTCATGAAAAAAGTGACCAAAAACTGGCCGTTTTGGGCAGCCCTCAGTCCGGGCAATATACATGGGAGGGGGGGGGCGTGATGCAACAACACACATGACAGGCACAGAGCCCTGTGGATGCAACATTGCCAATGTCATTCAACGTCATTCCATGTCATTCACCGTCATCACTCACAGTGACAATATTGTTTTGCTCGCTGCACCTACCACTACTTGACGTGTCATTATCACTGTCACTATCGCTGCCACTGCCACTGGATGAACCTGACTAATAGATGCAAAAGAGGACAAGGAGCTTGCTGCATCTGACATGTCAGCCAGCTTATCATTAAAATCAAACTGACGCAGGCAGTGTGTTGCTGTCCTTCCCCATGCGTGCGTGCGTGCGTGCGTGTGTGTGTGTGTGTGTGTGTGTGCGTGGGTGCGTGCGTGGGTGCGTGCGTGCGTGCGACGGCACTTCGATGGTACCTGGGGCGGTCCTCAACGCAGAAAAAAAAAGTGGGCATCCTTCGGGACCGCCCAGTCCCTGAGGAACGTCCTGCCTCGTGAACACAAACTGCAAGCCGGCCGTCGCATTATGAGATGTCAGCCGTCGCCAAGGAGTTGCGGTGGCCACAGGGTTCTTCTGGGGCCGTCCGCCCCGTAATACGGCTCCTGCGGCCAGATGGATTGGAGGCTGCGGTGGTACCTGCCCCCGATCAAATGATGCCGAGCAATCGTCCACAGGCCACACGCAACCTGCGAAACGATGGGATCGTCGGACTCCCTCAGGCCCAGCACCTCGGCGTCAAATACCGTGAGGTCGGCAATCTTCCCATCCTGGACTTGCTGCAACAGCTTCCGCAGTTGGCTGTCTTCCGTGAGGACGCTCCTGTTTGCATGGACCTGATACATCCACTCATCAGCATCGGGCTCGAGCTCAGAGACACATTCATACACGATTTCGCCTCGCCCATTGCCGTCGAAGGAGAGCGCGTCCACGGCAACGAGCCTGTGCCTCGGGGCCGCTTTGGTCATCTCGAACACCCTGTCGTTGCAGATGATGCTGCGCCGGAACACCGCCGCATACTCCTGCAGAGCAACCACCTGCTCCGGGCCTTGACCGAGGCAGGCGTGCGAGATCACGTCTGCCATGCTCATGGTGCCGCTAACAAAAGCACCGGCCCAAAGGCCCATGGTGACCGTCAGCCCCTCCAACTTCTGTTCCTCACATTTCTTCTTAAACCCATCACGGATCATTACACCGGCCCTGAGGCCGTGCACCACGTGCATTGCACATCTCGGGAGCACGTTCCAGAGGATAAGACAATGGTCGTGAGCTATGGTGTGCAGCATGCCCTTTGTCTCTTTGGCGGCGTTTGTGACGAGGCGTGCGAACATGTCCACGACACCTTCGATGGTGCCATAACTTACGGAGCCCAGACTCGTTTCCGCCTGCTCGATTTGGCTGATGCGGACGCGGAGCATTGTGCCATCGCGCGCAGACAGGCTACGATGCACACCCGACTGCTGATACCGAGTAGTAAGCATTTGATCGGGCGTTGGAGGCCTCGGGGAAGGTCTTGCTGGCAGCTGCAGGGCCGCTCTAGAGCAGCTGCCCCCAATAGAAGCGGGTGGGGCGGAGATCGTCTCGAAGCCGTCCAAGTCAGGCTCATCTCCAGCGGAAGCAAAGAGATGCGCAGGTAAATATGGGCGGTACAGCTTCAGCTTCTCCGCCACCTGCACCATCAAATCGACGGCATCGCCGCAGCCGCAAGCTTTGGGCACGCCATCGAGGTCGAAGTTGACGATCATCTGTGCGACTGCTGTCGCCTCCTTCATGCTGTTCTCGAGGATCTCCGTGCGCTGCCGTAGCCTCCGCAGCATGGTGTAGCAGCAGAAGAAGGAGACAAGAGAGGAACTAAGGGTCATCAACGCGGTAATCAGGATCATCGCTGTAGGGGGAATGGTGATCACCAGCGGGGTGAGGGCACCGGGGCCCAGCGTCAGATCCACAATGGTCCGTGCCCCCAAGAGGAGGGAGGCGCAGGCAAGCATGCAAAATGGACCCCTCGTGCGATACTTTGTGTCAACAATAAAGGCCAGGGATGGGGCTAAGAACGGGAGGGAGATGAGGTTCCCGCTGTGAACGAGATCCCTGATGCAATCCAGGAGAGCCATTGGCGCTTGGTAACCACCATGTGGATCAGCGAAGCCAGGTAGAGGGCCAAGGACAGGCTACACAGGGTGCCAAATACGACCCATGCCTTTGACCAAGGAATCAAGGGAAGTATGCACAAGCCGCCTGTACAACCTATGCCGTGCTGCATGTTGATGGTGAACAGAAGACATTTCGCGTGGAGCCGCTCATTGTTGGCCGCTTTCTCTGCCTTGGTGGCAATGTAACGGGCTAGAAATTGATACCACCGTTTCAGTGGGCCTCCGGAAGGCAGAGGATGGCTGGTCAACAACCGATCTGCAGGTCTCGAAAAGGCAAGAGGCATTGCTGGATACAAGAGCTCTGGCAAACACGTGGGTGTGGGAGTGATTGAAACGGAGCACGCAAACACAGTGCTGAGAAGCTCCAGAACCTGAGTGAGATCAAAATGCGGCACAGATCAGAGACTGTGGGCAAACCCACAGGCCTAGCGTTACATATATGACTGCTTACGGCTTGGACTGCTTTCAACGTACAGCTCTGTACGGCCATGAATGCCTGTGGACGGCTGTGTGGGGCGCGTTGGCGATGACCACGATAATTGGGCCCTTGCGCAGTCCTCCCTCCTTGAGAATGTCCTCAACAACCTCTGTGGCAACTAGTTCAAACATCTGTAGCAACTCGGTCAAATGTCCCAGGTTTCTGTGTCTGCAACTGTGACTACCTTCTCCCCAAAGCACCTCAAAATGGTTGCCTCTTGGAAACCCCTTCAAAACAATTTTGGCCCCAGTCCCCATTCAATAAGCACTGCACGCATACCCCATGGGGCGAGTCTGACACTAGCAAGTCTGACACGAGCAAACACCTGCAATTGCTTGCTTGACCTAAGCTGCAGGTCTCATCGTTGCACGCACACACGTTGTGAGCCCAAAAATCAAGGGCAATTTTCCAGCACGTTCCAAACAATTTTGCTACTAGGCCCCAGTCAACAAACCAGATTCAAGACCCATGGACTACCCCCGCGAGGCCCCTCTAATCGTTTGGCTGGTTTGTGCACTGCAATTGTCAGCGAGGAGTTGACGTGCCAGTTTTGCCTTCAAGGGAAGTATTGCCCAGTGGTCTTATCTTCGATGGAAGGTTCATGTGACTGGGTAGCAACATCACCAAAGCTGGTTCTGGACTCCCTGTGTTTCTTGGTGCGAACCTCAGCCCTGCGACACAACACATCTTCCTGAGTTGAAAACCAGGTTAGTCTTTTGGTGTCACCGTTCATGGGGCAGTTGCAATTGGGGTCCGTATGGGTAAATGGATACCAGATACCATACCATAATTACTGTAATGCGGGGGTGGCGTGGAGGGGGGTCAAACTGATAGACAATGTATCCAAAAATTAACAACCAATGTCGCTATGTTCACTGTAATGCAGAGGCGGGGTCAAACTGATAGAATGGGTCTCCAATACTTCAAAAAAATGAGCAAGGGAATCCAAGGTTGGTGGTTCAAATCCCAGCAAGCACAACTTTTTAGCTGCCCCCCAAAATGGACGTGTGTTGTTGTTGCTCTCTTCGTTTGGAGGTTGATGAGTTCACTGCTGGTGGCTCTGCAATGCATCGTTGCACGGAGTTCATGCCTCTTCCGAAAGAATCAGTTTTGCAGCAGTCCTGCTGGTAAATCTGCAGTATATCGCCGACATTGGACGACTCCCGTCAACGCAGGTGTTTGAATCACGGGGAAAAGCACCGCTTTTATTGACCCTCGCCAGCTGGCGCCCATGGGCGTGCGTTTGGGACCCCGGATAGCACGGAGAGATACTGTTCGCGGAGAGACATCGCTCACGTCTGTTGACGCCCATTGTACTTGTCGCCCATTTCATGTATCCATGGGTATGTCCTCAAGTGCCATGAGTGGCCACTAAAAGATTGATCACCATCCGTATCTGCGGGTGTAATTAACGGTCGTTCTTCTAGTGTGCCTAGTAGTAATGTTGTGTGAACCTGGTGCTAAGGGTCGACACTATGAAATCGTGCTTGACCCCGAATGCCTCACCTGTCGGGCGGCAGGAGACAATGCTAAGTACGTTTGGGACTGTCCGGCCGCACACTTTGAGATCATCCAAACAAGGCGCTATATGTGTGATGGGCCCTCTGAAACACGGCGACCCATGTCGATGGGGGCGACGAAGCCGAAAGCTGACATACACATATGCGCAGTTGATACTGCGCTGGTCGGCGGCATTGATGCCCCACACGAAGCAAATTAACATGGCAACAGCAGCCGAGGGTGACCTTGGGGTTCAGTTTCTCTGGGAAGTGACCAGAGTGATAGAGCAATTGATGGGGCTGTGGCACAAATGGTGTTAAGCTGGGTCAACATTGGTGGAGAGGAGGGCACGTGCAGCCTCCTTCATCCGACGCTTGTTGTGCTTACTTACCACTTGGACCGCAAAGGTGTGTCCTTGAAGGATGTCTCCCACACTGGCGTCTCCCAACATGGGATTGGTAGACAAACATTTCTCACCATGGCATAGAGAGACGAATATCTCCCACGATGGCATTGGGTGACAAAGGTCTCCCAAAATGGCACTGGGAGATAAGCGTCTCCCAAGATTGGATTTAGAGACAAATGAGGAGGGCCATGGGAGACAGTGTCTCCCCAGATGGGATTGGGAGACAAATGTCTCCGAAGATTCAGTTGCGGCACAAATCACTCACGCGATGCCATCGTGGGAGACATTTGTCTCCCAGTCATGGGGTGCCGCAATGAAAAGAAAAAAAAACTCGGAGTGTCCAATACGCCCTACCATGGCGGCCGGTGCCTAACCGATGGCGGTTGGTGGGTAACCGATGGCGGTTGGTGGGTAACCGATGGCGGTTGGTGTGTAACCGATGGCGGTTGGTCAGGCCTTGGAAGTCTCCCACCCCGGAGTCTCCAAGTCTTTTTTGGGCCACGGAAAAATGGGAAAAATGGGGGAAAATGGGGGAAAATGGGGAAAAACGGGGAAAAACGGGGGAAAACGGGGGGGAAATGGGGGGAAATGCGGGGGTATGGCATGCCAGAGCACGCTTGCTCGCCACTGTTACTTCTTTGACGACACACATGATTGCAACACAAGCATTCAGTAGGCGGTGCATTCAAAGCGAAGAATCGTTTTGCCATCTCGTGTACCACTCACAATTTGTACTTGCTCATGGTGGTGGAACTACACCATTGAAACAAAAGGAGACATAGGCCTTGTGTGTTCCCTCCGCCATACTCTGTTGCTTGTCGGAACGAACACGCTTCCAAACTGAAAACGAGCGTTCTACATCACAAGAAGTGTGGGGAATGGCCAGGATGGACCGTGCAATGCGGTACATTGCGGGAATGTTCAGCAAGTCCTCAAAGGCAGTGTCCAACACCTATGCAGGACAACAAAAAAAAGTGGCTATTAAAAAGACAATAGCACTCGGGTGCATTGCACAACTTTCAGGGGGCACCACCTTTTCATCAGGGGTGCCAGTTTCACTTGGCCCTTCATCAACAGGGCCTTCTTGCGTTTCCTCGTCCACCGGGGCCGTTTGTGAAGCATTTCCCGATGGCTGCCCCACATTATTTTCCGGTGAGTGTTCTGCATGCTGCACACAAAAACAGGAAGATAGACACAAACACAAAAACATGTAGGACGAGAAGCCGCTATTTTGCACCGAAAAACGAAAATGTACGCCCATTGCAATACCTGGGGAGTTGGTAGTAGGCGTTCTTTCTCATTCAAAATAGTCCTGGCGGCTTCTTCACGTTTCCCCACAACCACCACGGGCAGAATCAGATCGACATTTGCAAACTTCGGTTCACGGGCCCCACTATACTTGGCTGACAGATGCATCCCCAAAGTAGAAGCCTTTTTCCATTCGCCCTTCAGCTTCTTCGAGGATTGAGCATCCGACAGCCAGCCACGTTTGACCACCTCTTGTTTCATCATGAACAACACACCCTCATGAGGCCAAAAAGCCTCAGGGTCCATTTGTGTGAAAAATCTGAAGCAGAGGTGGAATGGTACAAAAGAACCAAAAGCAAAACCAAAGGACAACATTATCAAAATGGCTGGAAAAATGGATGGAAAAATGGATGAAAAACGGGACGTTCGGAGAAAAACGGTGGAAAAATGGTCGGAAAAATGGCAGAAAAACGGCACTTTTCTTCACAAAAATTCAGTCTCCGGTCTCCGGAGTGGAAAAATGGGGGGAAATTGAGGTCTCCGGGGGTCTCCGGAAAATTGGAGACTTCATAGGGTTGGTTGATGGGTAACCGATGGCGGTTGGTGGGTAAACGATGGCGGTTGGTGGGTAGCCACGAAACATCAAAGAGCAGATGCCATAGTAAAAAAAAGGGGGGGGGGGTGAGAGTCCTCATGGCACCCCCTGCTCCCAGTGCGACTTTGAGAGAGATTTCTCTCCCAGTGCCATTTCAGGAGACATTTGTCTCCCAATTTTATTTTGAGAGACATTTGTCGCCGAATCCCTTTTGAGAGATATTTCTCTCCCAGTGCCGCCACAGGAGACATTTGTCTCCCCATGCCATCGTGGGAGACGTTTCTTTCCCAATTCCATCGTGCGAGGCATCTGTGCTCCGATCCCATTTTGGGAGACATTTGTCTCCCAATGCCATCGTTGGAAGCGGAAAGGTTCAGACATGGCCGACTCGTGTATCAGGGCATCATAATGCAATTCTGCAGGGCAACGTTGCGTATCAAAGCAGAGTGCCGCAGCTCATCAGGCCCCCTGAAGGGGACTACTTCCTGAGCACGTGCTGTGCCCAGCCATTCTGGGACATCTGTCCCTAAGGGATACTACTGGGAGATGGGTCAGCAACCAGTCAGCAACCCCGTGCAGCACAGACAGATGGGTCGGGACCCTGCTGATGCGTCCCTTGAGCGGTGTGTGAGTTCAGCGGGAAGAGCACCAGAAGAAGCAAAAAAAAAACAGGACTGTAGCGCCATCCCCCCTGCACGACACGGCGTCTCTGCGCATGGCTGATGCATTCGGCCGATAGTCCTCCTCGTTGCCCCCGCCCCACCGACCCCCTGCAACATGCAGCCCCCCCCCGCCTCTGCAATCCCCACACCTTCCCAGCTGTGCCTCCCTCCCCCCCATCCCTCGCTTCTTCGCTGCTTCATCTCTGCTTCGTCGCCGCTCGGGTCAACTCTGGTGCCTTCCGGCATCCTCACGCCTTCTTCCCGACTGTCGCGGGTCATTGGATGCCTGCAGCCATGTGAGAGGGCCATGGCCCATGGCACCACATGCTCATGGGGAAGAAGCGGGGGAGGAAGTGGGGGGAGGGGGGGCACGGAAGGCCGCGGGAAGAAAGGGGCGGCGCTGGGCATGGCCGCCGTCCAGGGCCGGCGAGGCAAGAGGCGCCTCCGTCGGTCATGGCCCTGAGTGCCCCGCAGGCCCTTGGGCAGGGCCAGCAGCGAGCGAGAAAGAGGCTGGGCACAGTGGCCCTGGCGACACGATCAGGAATGATTGGGGAGCCAGCGTGGGCAGAAAGAGTGGTCTGGCCCAGGGGTCTCGGGCGAGCGGCACGGGGGGGGGGGGGGGTGTTAGGGGATGGGGGGCAGAGGGCCGCCTGGGAGGGGGATCCCATAGGAGAACCGGGCCCGGCTGCCCCCCCCCCCCCACTGTCGCCGGCCGGGGAGCAGGCTCCCGATGACGACGGTTGGAGCCCCTATCCGAAACTGCCAGCGGCAGGGCCAAGTCCAACGGCAGCAAGGGGCCGTACCTCAGGGTCAGGGAGGCAAAACACAGTCCACCGGCAACGTCACGGGCACAAAAACACCTGGAAAATGCCGCGCGGCCCTTTGCCCCCCCCCCCCCCCCGCAGTACCCGCTGAGGAACGGACCGACAGCAACGCGCACACTGACCGTGCGCAAGGGCTGAGCGACGCATAACTGCACGGCACATGCGCCTTGTTTGGATGGCCCTGCGCCTTGACAAAGGGCTGGAGGGCGGCAAGGGGTGGCTTGTGGAGGGGTGGGGGTTAAAGCGCTCCCCTGTGTAAGAGCATGCGTGTTCTTATTTGTTGCGTGTTCGTATTTGTTGCGTGTCCTTATTTGGTGCGCGTTCTTATTTGGAAGACCCCCTTTGTAGTTTCCCCAGCCGTCTCTGTTTTCAGAAAATATGGCTGTGAGGTGACGGTGAGGTCTCAAGTCTCCCGTTTGACATTTAACATTTGGCAGCTGACATCACGTTTAGCGAATCCTTCATTAAAAGGTCGAAATCAGTCTCAAAAGTTGAATGTTCATCACCCCTCTTTTGGTGGATGTTGTGGCTGCCAAAGATGAGGATGAGGCAATTGTGGATGATTGCTATGAGGCCGCCACAGATACCTCAGACGATGCTGTAGCAGTGGAGATGAGAGCGACGATGACCGCGTTGACACAACCTAACAGAATTCTCTGATAATCAAGCATCCAGCACGCTCCGGGAAATAACAGCAACCACCCAGGAATGGGCTGGATCGGCCGCATGTTCTTGTTTTGGACACACGAATAAGCGCACGCGTGTTCTTGTTGTGACTGCATGTTCTTATACCGGAGAGGGGTTACTCATCATCAACCGGCATCCCTGTGCTTTGTGTCAAGGGCAGTTCTGGTGAGATGAAGTGGGACCGCAAAAGTGCGGGCCCCGTTGCGGTGCAGTGGGCCAACAGCCGAGAGGGGCACGGCATGCCCGAAGAGCGAGGGCGCTCGGCATCGTTCAGGGAGTCTTGCACTTGTGGTCAGCTCCATGCGCAGCTCAACGATCTCCGGTGTCGGGGGAACGGGGGGTTGGTGCGCAGCTCACGGGGGATTCATTGCTCCAGGAGGAGGGGGGGCCTTTCCACAGCCCCCTGCCCCCGGGGGTGAGGGCGCTGCTGTCAGGCCATTCCCCAGCCAACAGTCGCGTGGGGCCGGTGAGGGACCGGCAACACAAAAAACGTAAAAATGGCAATATTTGGAGTCGGCACGTCGAAGGGGAGTCATGACAGTCATCCTCTACCCCCCTTTTTGATGACAGTCCCTGTTCAAATGCTTCTGCTCGGAAACGGCCAAAATCCAGGTCCCTGACGAAGAGCCCCCCTTTCAAGAGCCCAGGGTCCAGGGGGGTCTAACGAACCCCCCCCCCCCCCCCGGCTCTTCTGCAGCAAATTTCCAACCGCCCAAGGGGTCACCCCAGAGAAGTGTTCGAAAGGGGGGGAGGGGGGAGGGGGGGGCTGGGACCCAAAATTTTGTGTACCAAAAATGGCCCAATCAGATTTTCGCGGTTGTAAATTTCGTTTTTCCCACGGTCACTTTGGTGAGGGGGGGCGTCTGGGGGGGGCGGGGTACCCCCTCCTCCTCCGACGGTGTACGGCCATTCTAATACTTCCCTGGTCACCCACACTTTGTGGAACCGTCTGCCCACATGCCGCTCAGCCCGGCCCCGCCTCCCGCCCGCTCAGCACCAACCGCCGGATGCGCCCCAACTGCTGCCGCTTGCCGTCCTGCGCAACGCTCCGCACGCGGTCGTACATCTCGATGAGGACGCGCTCCGGCGCCAGCTCCGCCGTGTGGGCCCACTGCCCGTCTTTGCCGCGGAGAGCGTCCGCGTCGATGCCGCTGGCCTTGAAAGCGTCCATGAAGTGCAGCGCCACGACGTCGCTCCACTCCGCCGGGTGGGGCACCCCCCGGAGCACCACCAGCGCGTGATGCACGAAGGTCGCGAGCACCGTGCGGGGGTTCAGGATCGGGGCGTTGAAAACCCCCGTGGGCGTGCCACACTGTGCGAAGCTCAGCAACAGCGAAGTGGCGGTGCCGTTGGACTTGGGCCCGGGGCAGTCGCGCCGTTTCACCCCCAGCGCACCATACGAGTCAGGGTCATAGTGGCGCAGGGCCTACGAAGGAAAGGGGGCTTTGGGGCGGCGGAGGGGTGCGGGGGGGGGCTTTGGGTAGAATGGGAGAGAAATGGGGGGGGGGGGGAGAAGGAGAAAGAGGAAGAGGTGGTGGTGGTTGCGGAGGAGGAGGTGGAGGTGGAGAAGGTGGTGGTGGTGGAGAAGGAGGTGGTGGTGGTGGACGTGGTCATTGTGGATTTGGAGGAGGAGGAGGAGGTGGTGGTGGTGGTGGTGGGGAAGGAGAAAGAGGTGGAGGAGGAGGAGGTGGTGGTTGTGGTGGTGCTGGTGGAGAAGGAGGTGGTGGAGGTGGTTGTGGTGGTGCTGGTGGAAGAGGAGAAAGAGGTGGTGGAGGAGGAGGAGGAGGAGGAGGAGGAGGAGGAGGAGGAGGAGCGCCTGCCGCGGTCCCACGGACGATGGGCCTTGGCGTCGTCCCCCGGGAGTCCCACGCAGACCAGCCGAGGGAGTCCTCCGTCTTACCTCCGCTAGAGCAAGACGAATCTCGCCGCACACCTGAGAACGCTTCTCCCAGTAGGCCGTCCGGGTCTCAGCGTCGGTGTACGACAACGCTACGGTCCGATCTGCTCTCCGGTCCCTGCCACCGACCGCTCCGAACTGTCCTGGGTCCACCCGAGTTACCGTCCCAACATCAACGTGATGGAAGGTGTGGGTCTCCCGGGGCATCACCCCCGACTTAGAACGCCGCCAGACAAGGAGCGCAGTCTGGCTCGACAACGCGCTGTGCCGGAACGGTCCGGGCGCGTGAGGTCGAGGACGGGTCACGGACGCAGATAGGGCCACGGGGAGGGCCGGGTTAGCGCCACCTGCACATCCTTGAAGACCGTACGAGGGCCTTGGGAAGCCGCATTGAGGATGGCCGAGAAGGCTGAATGCAGTGCTGCACACCAAGAGGGGATCACATCTCCACAGAGGCCGGCCTCCAGGCTCCGTCCGTAATGGATGGCCCAGAGGCGGCGCCGGTCCGGGAAATGGGGGGCAAGCCCGTGCTGGCCGAGGCTGTCCAAGATGATCACGTCATGGGCTTCCAGGTCAACTTCTTGCCGTACGTTGAACGGCATCTGGTTGCTCTCCAGGTGCACATTGGAGACTCGGTATGGACTCCGCTTGCTACGGGTGGCGATGGTGGACTTCACCTTGGGGGCTAGGAGGAGGTCTCCCGACAGCCATAGGCCTAGGATGACGTGCCAGGCCGGCCACCTGGATGACCCAGGCGTCGGGGCCCAGTTGGCGACGTGGTACCATTCTGGTGGAGGGCTGTTGGCGAGGGACCGGTTCACGGGGACCCCCGTCAGGGGGGAGAAGTGGTCGGCAAGGGGCAGGATGGGCACCGCATGCAGTTTGTGCAGGAGGACGGTAGTGAGTATGACGTCGCAGAGGCGGCGACGGAGGTTCGCAGGATGCAGACCCCTGTGTTGAAGGGCATCTCTGTGCGGCGGGGAGACGGCCCCAAGACGCCCGACGGTGTAGGTGGTGAGGGTGTCGTGGACCGGGGAGCCATCCATCGCCAGCAGGAAGGGCTCGTCGCCCCAGATGACGAGGACCCCCAGGCAGTTGGTGTGCAGCGGCACCACGCATGACACCTCTAGGAGAGCCGGGCCGGGGCACCTACGAAGCCTTGCGGGCTCACCCACGTGGGGGCCTCTGCAAGGGGGTGCAAGCGGCGCAACCCTAGGCGCGCGAGCGTGGGCAGGACGAGGTCGCAGAGCGGGGCGGGGGAGACTAGGAGGTGTGGGACCCAACGGCAGTTGGCGTTCAGTCCCCCGTCAAGACAACGACCCTGGCCGGTGTGAGGAGGAGGTAGGGCTACACCCAGTCCAGGATCTTCTGGAGGGTGCCGAGGTCTCCATCGGCCGGGAAATACACTTGGCGTGGCAGTGGGTCACGCCCGCCACGGTGAAGTGCGTGACGAGAGCGCACCCTGAGGGGTGGGCGCTGTGGCTGGTGACGGTCAGGTCCGGGGCCCCGTAGAGTAGCGTGGCGCACCCTCCGGCAACGTTCGCCGGGGCCTGAATGGTGTGGTAGAGGGGGTGCACCATTTGGACGATCAGGGGGCCAGCTTCTTGAACGTGTAGGGCCCGTGGGTACTGGTACTCGCGTATCAGCACGTCCAGGGCACGTAGCTTGGGCCGCAGCGACATCTGCACGTTCAGGGTTACGATGTCCGGGCGGGATGACGGGCGGTCGGGAGGAGGGGCACCGGAGGAGGGGTGGGTGGCGGGGGGGTGCTGGAGCAGTTTGCGGGCCATGGCCGCAGGGAGGGCGCGAGGAAGGGCCCGGACCCAATTACGCAGATGTCGGGGGTGATATGTGGCCGCCAGCACCAGGAGACTTGTGCGGGTGAGGCCAATGGCCGCGATAGAGACGCGGTTGTGCAAGGACGGCGGGAAGACAACACGATGGTGCTCGGGTAGGATGAGGGAAACAGGGGGCATGCCTTTGCGACAGAACTGTATCTGGTGAGATCCAGACACCTGTACGCAGTGCACAGCGCCCACCAGCGACAGGGTGTCGCGGGGCCATGAGTCCGCCCCGCTGCACGCCCGGTAGTAGTGTACCCCTGCCGGCTGGTGCAAGCACATGTTGAGGGCGTAAGGAGGCGGGACGAACTGGGCTGTGCCCGGGGCCGGCACTGGCACCAAGCCCCAATCCCTGGGGGGGGAGCTGGGGGTGTACGCACCCAGATGCAGGTCCATTTGTCGGGGGACGCCATCAGGGTGGGAGTGGCGGAGCTGCGAGACGGCATCGGGGATGTCCTCGTTGCGCCCCGCCGGCTCCTGCTCTAGCGGTCCCTCGGATGTCGACCGAAGTACGGTTGGTAGCGGTGCGGGTCGGCTAGGGGGCTCCAGGGCGGGGGAGCGTAGGGGTTGTGCGCCATGGCAACCCGGGGGTCGTGCTGGTCCCCCGAGAACAGGTAGGGCAGGAGAGGGGCTGTAGCATGGCGATCATGGCGGCTTGGGTGCTCACGGGGGTCCAACCGCTCGTCGCAGTAGGCACTGCGTGCCTCGGCGGCGGGCTATCGTGTCGATACCCAGGGCTGCGGCGGCGGGACGGTGACATGTCCGAGCGGCGCGGACTGTACCGCCGCTGGTGCTGTACTGCCCGGAGAGGCAGATGGAAGAGGCCCATGCCAGGAGGCTGAACGTCAGCGGGATGAGCTCCGTTGTCGGGATCTGGGCTGCTTGAAGGACTGCGTGCACGTCATTGGGCAGTGCCCAAAAAGCCCCCACCACCTCGCGGGTCCGAAGGCGGTCCCATGACGGCCTGAGGTGGGGGGGCAGGAACTGGCTGATGGGCTTGTGAATCTTGTGGGAGACCTTCTGACTTTGGATTTCCGGGGCCACGTCGGCATCAATGGCCGGGGCCTTTTCGTGGGCCGTGTAGAGGCCCCGCAACACCAGCAGGGTTTTTCATAGAAACGTGATTGGGCTGCCCCGGATGAAACGTGATTTAACGTGATTTAACGTGATTTAACGTGATTTAACGTGATTTTTAACGTAGTTTCTGGGTTGCAATTCCATGCTGCTCTGGGGATTCTGCACATGGTAAACCCATGTACACCAATCTCATTCATCAGCCCTGTCCTTGGGAACATGTAACACAGGGCAATGCACTGGACAGGTTTGTAGGAGAAAAGGTGATTTAACGTGATTTAACGTACCACGTTTCAATGAAAAAGCCCGTCACCAGGTGGCGGAGGCGGGCCGCAGAGATGGGGGCGTGCCCGGGGCTCCACCGCGTGACCAGGGCGGCAGTGAGGGTGTCGGGGTCCTTGGAGACATATTCCAGCAGCGGGCCGCCTTGCGCAAGCGACAGGGGGACGTGCTCGATAACTTTCACATGTGACGGGCTCGTGGCGACGGTAACGGTGGCCGTGAGCAGGAGCCCTCGCGGCGTCCATGCCCCTGTCACGGCGGTGATAGCTTGAATACTGCCATCCGCTGCTGTCCATCGTAGGGCATCACATAGGTCGGCCAGGGTGGGGTCGCAGGCCCGGATGGCCTCATCCGCCGCCTCCAGCGCGTCATCCTTCAGCATGTCCAGCTCCCGTAGGAGGCGATCAGCGTCGTCGGATTGGGCGATATCCGGGTTGAGCGGGCAAGAAAGGACAAAAACAGGGGGAACGGTCCCCGGCGTAGGGCGCCGCCTCGACCGGTGTCGGGGGCAAGAGAGGGGGAGTCCTGGGACGGCGTTGAGCGGTCAGACGTGGTTTGCTGTAACGAAAGGAGAGCGGGTGGCCTGCGGCCGCGAGGCATTGGGAAAAAGGGTAGCATATGGGGGCGCCGAGGCTACAGGAGGAGCGCGAGCAATAGCGGTAGCACCTAGTGGTTTGGGCGCCGAAGAAAAATATAGGGTGCCACGAGCGTGGCCATGGTGTGACGAAACAAAGATCATGGCGCGAGAGCGTAGAGCAACGTGGGGCGGCTTGGCGGAGCGGGCCGGCGGTTGGGGGTCCCAGGACTCACGAGGACGGGGGTGTGACGGGTGCGCCGTGCCGGCGCGCCGGGCTGCAACCCAGGGGGCGCACAGGCGAGCGGGGCCCCCTAGCGGGGCAACACGGTAAACATTTCACGATACCCCTGCACAAGGCGTCACGCAGAGCGGTGGATACGTCGAATGCAGTCCCCGTCGCGGCTCCCCGCGTAGCGGCCTTGAAGGCTGCCACGGCGAGGTCGACGTCTTGCCAGAGTCGATTGTACGACCCGCTGTGAATAGGAGGGGGCTGCGCAAGGGGGAGGGACGCACCTGGAGTGCGGCACTCAGCCCTTGGAGACATGGAAAAGAGAGAGAAAGAGTGCACCATACGGGTGGAGTAGAGTTGAGACGGGGGCCACGATGGCAGGAGATGAGTCACGCGGTGGCACGACAAACACGACACATCACGACTGTCTTCGAGGGAGGCAGTGCGTGTAGGCAATCCGTCCTGCGGCTACCATCCTGAGGGTTTTTGGACTGGTGCCGGGTCACCAGGAGGAGGTGGTGGTTGTTGTGGTGGTGCTGGTGGAGGAGGACGAGGTGGTGGTGGTTGTGGTGGTGCTGGTGGAGGAGGAGGGGGTGGTGGTGGTTGTGGTGGTGCTGGTGGAGGAGGAGGAGGAGGTGGTGGTGGTGGTGGTGCTGGTGGAGGAGGAGGTGGTGGTGCTGGTTGTGGTGGTGCTGGTGGTGGTGGAGGAGGAGGAGGAGGTGGTGGTAGTTGTGGTGGTGCTGGTGGAGGAGGAGGAGGTGGTGGTGGTTGTGGTGGTGCTCGTGGAGGAGGAGGGGGTTGTGGTGGTTTTGGTGGTGCTGGTGGAGGAGGAGGTGGTGGTGCTGGTTGTGGTGGTGCTGGTGGTGGTGGAGGAGGAGGAGGTGGTGGTGGTAGTTGTGGTGGTGCTGGTGGAGGAGGAGGAGTTGGAGGTGGTTGTGGTGGTGCTGGTGGAGGAGGAGGTGGTGGAGGTGGTTGTGGTGGTGCTGGTGGTGGAGGAGGTGGTGGTTGTGGTTGTGGTGGTACTGATGGAGGAGGAGGAGGTGGTGGTGGTGGAGGTTGTGGTGGTGCTGGTGGAGGAGGAGGTGGTGGTGCTGGTTGTGGTGGTGCTGGTGGAGGAGGAGGAGTTGGAGGTGGTTGTGGTGGTGCTGGTGGAGGAGGAGGTGGTGGCGGTGGTTGTGGTGGTGCTTGTGGTGGAGGAGGTGAGGGCGGTGGTTGTGGTGGAGGAGGCTCAGGTTGGGGATACTTCATTGAACTCATCAACCCAATGGCACGCCTCAGCTCACTGCCACTGCTGGGCCATGAGACACCGATTGCGGATCCTTCATTGAACTCATCAACCCAATGGCACGCCTCAGGTCACTGCCATTGCAGGGCCATGAGACACCGATTGGGGATCCTTCATTGAACTCATCAACCCAATGGCACGCCTTAGGTCACTGCCACTGCAGGGCCATGAGACACCGCGTGGGGATCCTTCATTGAACTCATCAACCCAATGGCACGCCACAGCTCACTGCCATTGCAGGGCCATGAGACACCGATTGGGGATCCTTCATTGAACTCATCAACCCAATGGCACGCCTCAGGTCACTGCCACTACAGGGCCATGAGACACCGCGTGGGGATCCTTCATTGAACTCATCAACCCAATGGCACGCCACAGCTCACTGCCACTGTAGGGCCATGAGACACCGATTGGGGATCCTTCATTGAACTCATCGACCCAATGGCACGCCTTCGGTCGCTGCCACAAGACACCAATTGGGGATTTTTCTATGAAATCATCAACCACCTTGCACCGCAGCCTTCGTAGAAGCGAGCCCTGTGAGGATAGGGCTCGTGGGGGAGGAGGTGTTGGCGGTGGTTGTGGTGGTGCTGGTGGGGGAGGAGGAGGTGGTGGTTGGTGCTGGTGGAGGAGGAGGTGGTGGTGGTGGTGCTGGTGGAGGAGGAGGTGGTGGTGGTTGTGGTGGTGCTGGTGGGGGAGGAGGTGGTTGTGGCGGTTGTGGTGGTGCTGGTGGAGGAGGTGGTGGTGACGTGGTTGTGGTGGCGCTAGTGGAGGAGGAGGAGGTGGTGGTGGTTGTGACGGTGTTGGTGAAGGAGGAGGTGGTGGTGGTTGTGGTGGTGCTCGTGGAGGAGGAGGAGGTGGTGGTGGTTGTGGTGGTGCTGGTGGAGGAGGTGGTGGTGGTGGAGGAGGAGCTGGTGGTGGTGGTGGAGGAGGAGGAGGTGGTGGTGGTGGTTGTGGTGGTGCTGGTGGAGGAGGAGGAGGTGGTGGTGGTGGTTGTGGTGGTGTTAGTGGAGGAGGAGGTGGTGGAGGTGGTTGTGGTGGTGCTAGTGGACGAGGAGGTGGTGGTGGTGGTTGTGGTGGTGCTGGTGGAGGAGGAGGTGGTGGTGGTGGAGGAGGAGGAGGAGGAGTAGGTGGTGGTTGCCCGCCTAGAGCGGTCACTGGTTGCAGCGACACCCAAAGAACGGAGAAGAAGGGAGGACGGAAACGGAGGAAGGCTCAACAAGGCACTCAAGGTGCAGCGCGCCATCGGCGGAGATGGCGCGGTGTGTGGTCGGTGGTCAAGGAAACTTCAGCTCCCCTCCCACAGGAGAAGACTACAATAAGGCACGTGAGGGCAGTGTGCACAAGGCTACGCCCTTAGATGCTCACCTCGGCCGTGATGGGGCGGTGTGTGCTCGGTAGTCAAGGAAACCTGAGCTCCCCTGCCATGGGAAATGACTTCGATAAAGCACGAGAGGGCAGTGTGCACGAGGCCAAGCCCTTAGATGCTCACCTCGAATGTGCGGCTAAAGAGCAGAGAGTGGTGTGTGCTCGGTGGACAGGGAAACCTGAGCTCCCCTCCCACAACAGAAGACTACAATAAGGCACGTGAGGGCAGTGTGCACAGTGCTACGCCCTTAGATGCTCACCTCGGCCGTGATGGAGCGGTGTGTGCTCGGTAGACAATGAAACCTGAGCTCCCCTCCCAAGGCAGATGACTTCGATGAGGCACAAGGGGGAAGTGTGCACAGGGCTATGCCATTAGATGCTCGCCTTGCGTGGATTCACGGATCAGTCAGAATTGAAGGAAGCAAGTTGCAAGTGACAAGTGACCAACGCACTCCAGGGGGGGACGCCTAGCCTTGCAAACAAGGACCTCAATCCACTAATCCACTAATGCACTGGTGGTGGTGGTTGTGGCGGTGCTGGTGGAGGAGGAGGTGGTGGTGGTGGTTGTGGTGGTCCTGGTGGAGAAGGAGGTGGTGGAGGTGGTTGTGGTGGTGCTGGTGGAAGAGGAGGTGGTGGTGGAGGAGGAGGAGGAGCGCCTGCCGCGGTCCCACGGACGATGGGCCTTGGCGTCGTCCCCCCGGGGTCCCACGCAGACCACCCGAGGGAGTCCTCCGTCTTACCTCCGCTAGAGCAAGACGAATCTTGCCGCACACCTGAGAACGCTCCTCCCAGCAGGCCGTCTGGGTCAGTGTCGGGGTACAACAACGCTACGGCCCGATCTGCTCTCCGGTCCCTGCCACCTACCGCTCCGAGCTGTCCTGGGTCCACCCGAGCTAACGTCCCAAGGTCAACGTGACGGAAAGGTGTGGGTCTCCCGGGGCATCACCCCCGCCGCCGCCAGACAAGGAGCGTAGCCTGGCTCGACAACGCGCTGTGCCGGAACGGTCCGGGCCCGTGAGGTCGAGGACGGGTCACGGACGTAGATAGGGCCACGGGGAGGGCCCGGTCAGCGCCACCTGCACGTCCTTGAAGACCATACGGGGGCCTTGGGTAGGCGCATTGAGGATGGCCGAGAAGGTTGAATGCAGTGCGGCACACCAAGAGGGGATCACATCTCCACAGAGGCCGGCCTCCAGGCTCCGTCCGTCAGCACAGTAATGGATGGCCCAGAGGCGGCGCCGGTCCGGGAAATGGGGGGCAAGCGCGTGCCGGCCGAGGTTGTACAAGATGATAACGTCGTGGGCTTCCACGTCAACTTCTTGACGCACGTTGAACGGCATTTGGTTGCTCGCCAGGTGCACATTGGAGACTCGGTGTGGACTCCGCTTGCTACGGGTGGCGATGGTGGACTTCACCTTGGGGGCTAGGAGGAGGTCTCCCGACAGCCAGAGGTCTAGGATGACGTCCCAGGCTGGCCACCTGGATGACCCAGGCGTCGGGGCCCAGTTGGCGACGTGGTACCATTCTGGTGGAGGGCTGTTGGCGAGGGACCGGTTCACGGGGACCCCCGTTAGGGGGAAGTGGTCGGCAAGGGGCAGGATGGGCACCGCATGCCGTTTGTGCAGGAGGACGGTAGTGAGTATGGCGTCGCAGAGTAGGCGACGGAGGTTCGCAGGACGCAGACCCCTGTGGTGAAGGGCATCTCTGTGCGGTGGGAAGACGGCCCCAAGACGCCGGACAGTGTAGGTGGTGAGGGTGTCGTGGACCGGGGAGCCATCCACGGCCAGCAGCAAGAACTCGTCTCCCCAGAGAAACGACGACCCCCAAGGCAGTGGGCGTGCAGTGGCGCTAGGCATGACACCTCTGGGAGAGCCGGGCTGGGGGCGTCTGGGTGCGGCGAGGGGAGCTCGGCCCGGAAAGTGTCGTTGAGGGCGTGGAGTTGGCTGCCAAGGGGTTCCCAGGGGATGGGGAAACGGCCCCTCTTCGACGGGCACACGAGCTGGGGGGCAGCGGGGAGGTCATGGAGGGTGGTCAGCACCGGTAGATGGTCGGACGGGAAACTGGAGTCGGAGCGCACCTCAGTGGTGTGGGCGGCTTCCGAGGGAGTCTGGAGGAAGGTGTGGTCCAGGGCACCTACGAAGCCTTGCGGGCTCACCCACGTGTACGTCATTGGGCAGTGCCCAAAAAGCCCCCACCACCTCGCGGGTCCGAAGGCGGTCCCACGACGGCCTGAGGTGGGGGGGCAGGAACTGGCTAATGGGCTTGTGAATCTTGTGGGAGACCTTCTGACTTTGGATTTCCGGGGCCACGTCGGCATCGATGGCTGGGGCCTTTTCGCGGGCCGTGTAGAGGCCCCGGAACACCAGGTGGCGGAGGCGGGCCGCAGAGATGGGGGCGTGCCCGGGGCTCCACCGCGTGACCAGGGCGGCAGTGAGGGTGTCGGGGTCCTTGGAGACATATTCCAGCAGCGGGCCGCCTTGCGCAAGCGACAGGGGGACGTGCTCGATAACTTTCACTTCTGACGGGCTCGTGGCGACGGTAACGGTGGCCGTGAGCAGGAGCCCTCGCAGCGTCCATGCCCCTATCATGGCGGTGATAGCTGGAATACTGCCATCCGCTGCTGTCCATCGTAGGGCATCGCATAGGTCGGCCAGGGCGGGGTCGCAGGCCCGGATGGCCTCATCCGCCGCCTCCAGCGCGTCATCCTTCAGCATGTCCAACACCGTAGGAGGCGATCAGCGTCGTCGGATTGGGCGATATCCGGGTTGAGCGGGCAAGAAAGGACAAAAACAGGGGGAACGGTCCCCGGCGTAGGGCGCCGCCTCGACCGGTGTCGGGGGCAAGAGAGGGGGAGTCCTGGGACGGCGTTGAGCGGTCACACATGGGTTGCTGCAACGACAGAAGAGTGGGTGGCTTGCGGCCGCGAGGCATTGGGAAAAGGGTAGCATATGGGGGTACAGAGGGAGCGCAAGCAATAGCGGTAGCGCCCGGTGGTCTGGGCGACGAAGAAAAACAGAGGGTGCCACGAGCGTGGCCATGGTGTGACGAAACAAAGATCATGGCGCGAGAGCGTAGAGCAACGTGGGGCGCCTTGGCGGAGCGGGCCGGCGGATGGGGGTCCCAGGACTCACGAGGACGGGGGTGTGACGGGTGCGCCGTGCCGGCGCGCCGGGCTGCAACCCAGGGGGCGCACAGGCGAGCGGGGCCCCCTAGCGGTGCAACGCGGTAAACGGTTCACGATACCCCTGCACAAGGCGTCACGCAGAGCGGCGGAAACGTCGAATGCATTCCCTGTCGTGGCTCTCCGCGTAGCGGCCTGGAAGACAGCCACGGCGAGCTCGACGTCTTGCCAGAGCTGGTTGTAGGACGACGCGCCCACTTTGAATAGGACGGGGCTGCGCAAGGGGGAGGGACGCACCTGGAGTGCGGCACTCAGCCCTTGGAGACACGGCGGAGAGTGAGAGAGAAAGAGTGCACCATACGGGTGGAGTAGAGTTGAGGGGGGGGGCCAAGATGGCAGGAAATGAGTCACGCGGTGGCACGAGAAAGACGACGCATCACGACTCACTTCGAAGGTGGCGGTGTGTGTAGGCAATCCGTCCGACAGCTACCATCTTGAGGGTTTTCAGACGGGTGCCAGGTCACCAGGGAGGTGGTGGCGGTGGTTGTGGTGGTGCTGGTGGAGGAGGAGGTGGTGGTCGTGGAGAGGAGGAGGAGGTGGTGGTGGTTGTGCTGGTGGAGGAGGAGGTGGTGGTGGTGCTGTGGAGGAGGAGGAGGAGGTGGTGGTGGTTGTGGTGCTGGTGGTGGAGGAGGAGGAGGAGGTGGTGGTGGTGGTGGTGATGGTGGAGGGGCTGGTGGTGGCGGTGGTTGTGGTGGTGCTGGTGGAGGAGGAGGAGGTGGTGGTGGTTGTGGTGGTGCTGGTGGAGGAGGAGGAGGTGGTGGTGGAGGCGGAGGAGAAGGTTGTGGTGCTGGTGGAGGAGGAGCTGGTGGTGGTGGTTGTGGTGGGCCTGGTGGAGGAGGAGGAGGTGGCGGTGGTGGAGGAGGTGGTGGTGGTGCTGGTGGAGCACGAGGTGGTGGTTGTGGTTGTGGTGGTGCTGGTGGAGGAAGAGGAGGTGGTGGTGGTTGTGGTGGTGCTGGTGGAGGAGGAGGAATTGGTGGTGGTGGTGGTGTGGTGGTGCTGGTGGAGGAGGAGGTGGTGGTTGTGGTTGTGGTGTTGCTGATGGAGGAGGAGGTGGTGGTGGTGGTTGTAGTGGTGCTGGTGGAGGAGGAGGAGGTGGTGGTGGTGTGGTGGTGCTGTCGGAGGAGGAGGTGGTGGTGGTTGTGGTGGTGCTGGTGGAGGAGGAGGAGGAGGTGGTGGTTGTGGTGGTGCTGGTGGAGGTGGAGGGGTTGGAGGTGAGTGAGTGAGTGAGTGAGTGAGTGAGGACTCCCCTGTCCCAGTCGGGGGAACACTGCCAGCCCCAGGTTGCTGACTTGAGTTGGAGGTGGTTGTGGTAGTGCTGGTGGAGGAGGTGGTGGTGGAGGTGGTTGTGGTGGTGCTGGAGGAGGAGGAGGTGGTGGCGGTGGTTGTGGTGGTGCTGATGGAGGAGGAGGAGGTGGTGGTGGTTGTGGTGGTGCTGGTGGAGGAGGGGGAGGTGGTGGTGGTGGGGTGGTGGTGCTGGTGGAGGAGGAGGAGGTGGTGGTTGCGGTGGTGCTGGTGGAGTAGGAGGTGGTGGTGGTGGTTGTGGTGGTGCTGCCGGAGGAGGAGGAGGAGGAGGAGGTGGTGGTGGTGGTGGTGATGGTGGAGGGCGTGGTGGTGGTGGTGGTTGTGGTGGTGCTGGTGGAGGAGGAGGAGGTGGTGGTGAGTGAGTGAGTGAGTGAGTGAGGACTCCCCTGTCCCAGTCGGGGAAACACTGCCAGCCCCAGGTTGCCGACTGCCCCGCAAGGTTCACCCGCTACACTTACCTGTACTACTCACGGTTGAGCATTGAGGTGGTGGTGGTTGTGGTGGGGCTGGTGGAGGAGGAGGTGGTGGCGGTGGAGGAGGAGGTGGTGGCGGTGGTGGAGGAGGTGGTGGTGGTGCTGGTGGAGCAGGAGGTGGTGGTTGTGGTTGTGGTGGTGCTGGTGGAGGAGGAGGAATTGGTGGTGGTGGTGGTGTGGTGGTGGTGGTGGAGGAGGAGGAGGTAGTGGTGGTTGTAGTGGTGCTGGTGGAGGAGGAGGAGGTGGTGGTGGTGTGGTGGTGCTGGTGGAGGAGGAGAAGGTGGTGGTGGTTGTGGTGGTGCTGGTGGAGGAGGAGGAATTGGTGGTGGTGGTGGTGTGGTGGTGGTGGTGGAGGAGGAGGAGGTAGTGGTGGTTGTAGTGGTGCTGGTGGAGGAGGAGGAGGTGGTGGTGGTGTGGTGGTGCTGGTGGAGGAGGAGAAGGTGGTGGTTGTGGTGGTGCTGGTGGAGGAGGAGGAGGTGGTGGTGGTTGTGGTGGTGCTGCCGGAGGAGGAGGAGGAGGAGGAGGTGGTGGTTGTGGTTGTGGTGGTGCTGGTGGAGGAGGAGGAATTGGTGGTGGTGGTGGTGTGGTGGTGGTGGTGGAGAAGGAGGTAGTGGTGGTTGTAGTGGTGATGGTGGAGGGCGTGGTGGTGGCGGTGTTTGTGGTGGTGATGGTGGAGGAGGAGGAGGAGGTGGTGGTTGTGGTGGTGCTGGTGGAGGAGGAGGTGGTGGTGGTGGTGGCGGAGGAGAAGGTTGTGGTGCTGGTGGAGGAGGAGCTGGTGGTGGTGGCTGTGGTGGGGATGGTGGAGGAGGAGGTGGTGGCGGTGGAGGAGGAGGTGGTGGCGGTGGTGGAGGAGGTGGTGGTGGTGCTGGTGGAGCAGGAGGTGGTGGTTGTGGTTGTGGTGGTGCTGGTGGAGGAGGAGGTGGTGGCGGTGGTTGTGGTGGTGCTGGTGGAGGAGGAGGAATTGGTGGTAGTGGTGGTGTGGTGGTGCTGGTGGAGGAGGAGGTGGTGGTTGTGGTTGTGGTGGTGCTGATGGAGGAGGAGGAGGTGGTGGTGGTTGTAGTGGTGCTCGTGGAGGACGAGGAGGTGGTGGTGGTGTGGTGGTGCTGTCGGAGGAGGAGGAGGTGGTGGTTGTGGTGGTGCTGGTGGAGGAGGAGGAGGAGGTGGTGGTTGTGGTGGTGCTGGTGGAGGAGGAGGAGTTGGAGGTGGTTGTCGTAGTGCTGGTGGAGGAGGTGGTGGTGGAGGTGGTTGTGGTGGTGCTGGTGGAGGAGGAGGGGGTGGTGGTGGTGGTTGTGGTGGAGGAGACTCCGGGATCCTTCATTGAACTCATCAACCCAATGGCACGCCTCAGGTCACTGCCATTGCAGGGCCATGAGACACCGATTGGGGATCCTTCATTGAACTCATCAACCCAATGGCACGCCTCAGCTCACTGCCACTACAGGGCCATGAGACACCGCGTGGGGATCCTTCATTGAACTCATCAACCCAATGGCACACCACAGCTCACTGCCACTGTAGGGCCATGAGACACCGATTGGGGATCCTTCATTGAAATCATCGACCCAATGGCACGCCTTCGGTCACTGCCACAATACGCCAATTGGAGATTTTTCTATGAAATCATCAACCACCTTGCACCGCGGCCTTCGTAGAAGCGAGCCCTGTGAGGATAGGGCTGGTGGGGGAGGAGGTGGTGGCGGTGGTTGTGGTGGTGCTGGTGGAGGAGGAGGTGGTGGTGGTGGTGGAGGAGGAGGAGGGGGTGGTGGTGGTGGTGCTGGTGGAGGAGGAGGTGATGGTGGTGGAGGAGGGGGAGGCGGTGGTGCTGGTGGAGGAGGAGGAGGTGGTGGTGGTTGTGGTGCTGCTAGTGGAGGACAGGGTGGTGGTGGTGGTTGTGGTGGTGGTGGTGGAGGAGGAGGTGGTGGCGGTGGTTGTCGAGGCGCTGGTGGAGGAGGACGTAGTGGCGGTGGTTGTCGTGGTGTTGGTGAAGGAGGAGGTGGTGGTGGTGGAGGAGGAGGTGGTTGTGGTGGTTGTGGTGGTGCTGGTGGAGGAGGAGGAGGTGGTGGTGGTGGTGGAGGAGGAGGGGGTGGTGGTGGTGATGCTGGTGGTGGAGGAGGTGGTGGTGGTGGGGAGGAGGTGGCGGTGGTGCTGGTGGAGGAGGAGAAGGTGGTGGTGGTTGTGGTGGTGCTGGTGAAGAGGAGGTGGTGGTGGTGGTTGTGGTGGTGGTGGAGGAGGAGGTGGTGGTGCCGGTGGTTGTGGTGGCGCTGGTGGAGGAGGAGGTGGTGGCGGTGGTTGTGGTGGTGTTGGTGAAGGAGGAGGTGGTGGTGGTGGAGGAGGAGGAGGAGGAGGTGGTGGTGGTGGTGGAGGAGGTGGTGGTGGTTGTGCTGGTGGAGGAAGAACGAGGAGGTGGTGGTGCTGGTGGTGCTGGTGGAGGAGGAGGTGGTGGTGATGGTTGTGCTGGTGTTCGTGGAGGAGGAGGTGGTGGTGGTGGTTGTGGTTGTGGTGGTGTTGGTGGAGCGGGAGGTGGTGCTAGTGGAGGAGGAGGAGGTTGTGGTGCTGGTGGGGGAGGAGGTGGTGGTGGTGGTTGCAACGGTCACTGGTTGCAACAACACCCAAAGAACGGAGAAGAAGGGAAGACGGAGACGGAGGAAGGCTCGCCAACGCACTCAAGGTGCAGCGCGCCATCGGCGGAGATGGCGCGGTGTGTGGTCGGTGGTCAAGGAAACCTGAGCTCACTACTAAGGCACTACACTAAGGCACGTGAGGGCAGTGTGCACAAGGCTACGCCCTTAGATGCTCACCTCGGCCGTGATGGGGCTGTGTGTGCTCGGTAGACAAGGAAACCTGAGCTCCCCTGCCATGGGAAATGACTTCGATAAAGCACGAGAGGGCAGTGTGCACGAGGCTAAGCCCTTAGATGCTCACCTCGAATGTGCGGCTAAAGAGCAGAAAGTGGTGTGTGCTCGGTGGACAGGGAAACCTGAGCTCCCCTCCCACAACAGAAGACTACAATAAGGCACGTGAGGGAAATGTGCACAAGGCTACACCCTTAGATGCTCACCTCGGCCGTGATGGAGCGGTGTGTGCTCGGTACACAATGAAACCTGAGCTCCCCTCCCAGGGCAGATGAGTTCGATGAGGCACAAGGGGGCAGTGTGCAGAGGGCTATGCCCTTAGATGCTCCCCTTGCGTGGATTCGCGGATGAGTCAGAATTAAAGGAAGCAAGTTGCAAGTGACAAGTGACCAACACACTCCAGGGGGGGACGCCTAGCCTTGCGAACAAGGACCTCAATCCACTAAACCACTAATCCACTGGTGGTGGTGGTTGTGGTGGTGCTGGTGGGGGGGAGGAGGAGGTGGTGGTGGTTGTGGTGGTGCTGGTGGAGAAGGAGGTGGTGGGGGTGGTTGTGGTGGTGCTGGTGGAGGAGGAGGTGGTGGCGGTGGTTGTGGTGGTGCTAGTGGTGGAGGTGGTGGTGGTGGAGGAGGAGGAGGTGGTGGTGGTGGTGCTGCTAGAGGAGGCGGTGGTGGTGGGGTGGAGGAGGTGGTGGTGGTGCTGGTGGAGGAGGAGGAGGTGGTGGTGGTAGTTGTGCTGCTGGTGGAGGATGAGGAGGAGGAGGTGGTGGTGGTGGTAATGGTGGAGGAGGAGGTGGTGGTACTGGTGGTGCTGGTGGAGGAGGAGGTGGTGGTGGTGGAGGACGAGCAGGTTGTGGTGCTGGTGGAGGAGGAGGTGGTGGTGGTGGTTGTGGTGGTCCTTGTGGAGAAGGAGGTGGTGGAGGTGGTTGTGGTGGTGCTGGTGGAAGAGGAGGTGGTGGTGGAGGAGGAGGAGGAGCGCCTGCCGCGGTCCCACGGACGATGGGCCTTGGCGTCATCCCCCGGGAGTCCGACGCAGACCAGCCGAGGGAGTCCTCCGTCTTACCTCCGCTAGAGCAAGACGAATCTCGCCGCACACCTGAGAACGCTCCTCCCAGCAGGCCGTCCGGGTCTCAGCGTCGGTGTACGACAACGCTACGGTCCGATCTGCTCTCCGGTCCCTGCCACCTACCGCTCCGAACTGTCCTGGGTCCACCCGAGTTAACGTCCCAAGATCAACGTGACGGAAGGTGTGGGTCTCCCGGGGCATCACCCCCGACACCGCCAGACAAGGAGCGCAGCCTGGCTCGACAACGCGCTGTGCCGGAACGGTCCGGGCGCGTGAGGTCGAGGACGTGTCACAGACGCAGATAGGGCCACGGGGAGGGCCGAGTCAGCGCCACCTACACATCCTTGAAGACCTTACGGGGGCCTTGGGTAGGCGCATCGAGGATGGCCGAGAAGGCTGAATGCAGTGCGGCACACCAAGAGGGGATCACATCTCCACAGAGGCCGGCCTCCAGGCTCCGTCCGTCAGCACAGTAATGGATGGCACAGAGGCGGCGCCGGTCTGGGAAATGGGGGGCAAGCCCGTGCCGGCCGAGGGTGTCCAAGATGATCACTCCGTGGGCTTCCAGGTCAACTTCTTGCCGTACGTTGAACGGCATCCGGTTGCTCTCGAGGTACACATACAGGCCTCGGTATGGACTCCGCCTGCTACGGGTGGCGATGGTGGACTTCACCTTGGGGGCTAGGAGGAGGTCTCCTGACAGCCACACGCCTGGGATGACGTCCCAGGCCGGCCACCTGGATGACCCAGGCGTCGGGGCCCAGTTGGCGACGTGGTACCATTCTGGTGGAGGGCTGTTGGCGAGGGACCGGTTCACGGGGTGCCCCGTCAGGGGGGAGAGGTGGTCGGCAAGGGGCAGGATGGGCACCGCATGCAGTTTGTGCAGGAGGACGGTAGTGAGTATGGTGTCGTAGAGGAGGCGACGGAGGTTCGCAGGATGCAGAGCCCTGTGGTGAAGGGCATCTCTGCGCGGCACGGAGACGGCCCCAATACGCCTGACAGTGTAGGTGGTGAGGGTGTCGTGGACCGGGGAGCTGTCCACGGCCAGCAGGAAGGGCTCATCACCCCAGAGGACGAGGACTCCCCTGGCAGTGGGCGTGCGGTGGCGCTAGGCATGACACCTCTCGGAGAGCCGGGCCGCGAGCCACCGAAGGTAGTGGGCGCGAAGTTGCAGGTCGAGCGGGCAAGAAAGGACAGAAACAGGGGGAACAGTCCCTGGCGTAGGGCGCCGCCTCGACCGGTGTCGGGGGCAGGAGAGGGGGAATCCTGGGACGGTGTTGAGCGGTCAGACATGATTTCCTGCAACGAAAGGAGAGCGGGTGGCATGTGGCCGCGAGGCGCTGGGAAAGGGGTAGTGTATGGGGGTGCAAAGGCCACGGGAGGAGCGCGAGCAATAGCGGTAGCGCCTGGTGGTCTGGGCGCCGAAGAAAAATAGAGGGTGCCACGAGCGTGGCCATGGTGTGATGCAACAAAGATCATGGCGCGAGAGCGCAGAGCAACGTGGGGCGGCCTGGCGGAGCGGGCCGGCGGATGGGGGTCCCAGGACTCACGAGGACGGGGGTGCGAGGGGAGCGCCGCACCGGCGCGCGGGGTTGCAACCCATGGGGCGCACAGGCGAGCGGGGCCCCCTGACGGGGCAGCGCGGTAAATGGTTCACGATACCCCTGCACAAGGCGTCACGCAGAGCGGCGGATACGTCGAATGCAGTCCCCGCCGCGGCTCCCCGCGTAGCGGCCTGGCAGACTGCCACGGCGGGTCGACGTCTTGCCAGAGCCGGCTGTAGGACGACGCGCCCACTGTGAATAGGAGGGGGCCGCGCAAGGGGGAGGGACGCACCTGGAGTGCGGCACTCAGCCCTTAGAGACATGGAAAATAGAGAGAAAGAGTGTACCATACGGGTGGAGTAGAGTTGAGACGGGGGCCACGATGGCAGGAGATGAGGCACGCGGTGGCACGAGAAAGACGACACATCACGACTGACTTCGAGGGAGGCAGTGCGTGTAGGCAATCCGTCCTACAGCTACCATCCTGAGGGTTTTTAGATTGGTGCTAGGTCACCAGGCTGGAGGAGGAGGAGGAGGTGGTGGTGGTTGTGGTGGTGCGGGTGGAGGAGGAGGAGGTGGTGGTGGCGTGGTGGTGCTGTTGGGGGAGGAGGTGGTGCTGGTGGCGGTGGTTGTGGTGGTGGTGGTGGAGGTGGTGGTGGTGGTGGTGCTGGTGGAGGAGGAGGAGGAGGTGGTGGTGGTTGTGGTGCTGGTGGAGGAGGAGGCGGCGGTGGTGGTGGTGGTGGTGCTGGTGGAGGAGGAATAGGTGGCGGTGGTTGTGGTCAGAGGTCAGAGGTCACAGGTCCAAAGCGTTGTTAAGGGCGCTACCCCCCTCCCTACGTCCTTCACACCACTTCGCATTTTCAGAGGTCTCGCCGAGCGCATCTTGCGACGATGTGGTTGATGCCTCGTGCATGACGCATCTTGTGGCGTCATGATATGGGTGCCTCCCATGGCCATGCCATGGGTTTGAGCCCCTTGTGGTCGTCGGCCCCTTGTCATCTCAAGGGGTGGGCAGTTCGCTAGGGTCGTACCTTCGAGTGTGCTGCTTGCACTCGGGTTGCACCTGCTAGCGACACTCGGCTCGCTTTTTGTGGCGACTGGGGCTTCTTGTGGCGCCGAGTGGCCCGAACGCCTTCTGGCGGTATGCGCTCACATGCAGTGACATCTTGTGGCCACTGTCATGCTGTATGTGGTCTACGAGCACAGCGAAGTGGGTCCGGGCTGGGTGGTGGTTGTGGTGGTGCTGGTGGAGGAGGTGGTGGTGGTGGTGGCTGTGGTGGTGCTGGTGGGGGAGGAGGAGGTGGTGGTGGTTGTGGTGGTGCTAGTGGAGGAGGAGGTGGAGGAGGAGAAGGAGGAGGAGGAGGTTGTGGGGCTGGTGGAGGAGGAGGAGGAGGTGGTGGTTGTTGTGGTGCTGGTGGAGGAGGAGGTGGTGGTGGTGGTGGAGGAGGAAGAGGTGGTGGTGGTGGTGCTGGTGGAGGAGGTGGTGGTGCTGGTGGAGGTGGTGGTGGTGGTGCTGGTGGAGGAAGAGGAGGTGGTGGTGCTGGTTGTGGTGCGGGTGGAGGAGGAGGAGGAGGTGGTGGTGGTGGTGGTGCTGGTGGAGGAGGAGGTGGTGGCGGTGGTTGTGGTGGTGCTGGTGGAAGAGGAAGAGGAGGTGGTGGTGGTTGTGGTGGTGCTGGAGGAGGAGGAGGTGGTGGTGGTGGCTGTGGTGGTGCTGGTGGAGGAGGAGGAGGTGGTGGTGGTTGTGGTGGTGCTAGTGGAGGAGGAGGTGGAGGAGGAGAAGGTGGAGGAGAAGGTTGTGGGGCTGGTGGTGGTGGAGGTGGTGGTGGTGGTTGTGGTGGTGCTGGTTGAGGAGGAGGAGGTGGTGGTGGTGGTTGTGGTGGTGCTGGTTGAGGAGGAGGAGGTGGTGGTGGTGCTGGTGGAGGAGGTGGTGGTGGTGGTGGAGGAGGTGGTGGTGGTGCTGGTGGAGGAGGAGGAGGTAGTGGTGCTGGTTGTGGTGCTGGTGGAGGAGGAGGTGGTGGCGGTGGTTGTGGTGGTGCTGATGGAGGAGGACGTGGTGGTGGTGGTTGTGGTGGTGCTGGTGGTGCGTGGTACCGGAAGGTGCAGGGACATCATGTTGTCGCTGTGTCAGATGGATCAGCGACGAGCACAGCAGTGGGCTGTGCTGTGGTCTTCCTGGATGCCTCAGGAGTGTGTGGTGCGTTCTGGTGTCACTGGTGTGTTGAGGATCCTGATGCCCAAGTGGCAGAATGGTTTGGGAAACTATTGGCAGTTCACAAGGCTAGGGAAACTGGAGCGCCCAAGTGCCTGTTCTTGGCAGACTGCACGAGTGCAGCAGTAAATGAAGGGGTGACGAAATCGTCAGGCTCCCATGTGCTGGACAGCTGCATCAGGAGTGTGGTGTCCATAGTGAACCAACAGGGCTATGAGGAAGGCTATGTCCAAGCCCAACATGACTCCGGCAGGAGCACGGAAGTGGCCCAGGCGCAAGCGCTGGCGTACGACCTATCACAAACACCGGGGGTCCAGCCTCAAGGCGCTGTCCTTCCCCTACTACCCCTCCTTTCACTGCATGCAGTGCTTCTTAAGTCAGGCAAAGTATGTCTGCGACCCGCCAATGTCCTTTCGGCCATCTATGATGCGGAGGTTCTTGCCTCGAGGCCTCAATTTCTGTCAAGGTATTACAGCCAGACAGGCTCAGCATTCAGCATGGGCACCCCTGGTGCTCGAAGCCAAGATATCTAATGAGGTGATCAGGGCGTGTGTGTGGCTGCGGTCAGCCACAGGGCTGCGCGAATACCCCCGATCTCCGTACTGCCCGTTCTGCAAAGCCTCGGTGCAGGACTGGGGCCAACATCTGTTTCAGAACTGCCTCAAAGTGTGTGCAGCAGTGCATCGTGCTTTTTGGGACCTGCTTCAAGACATGCAATTAGATGGGTGGACAGTGGAAATGCAAAGTCTCACACAGGCAAGGGTCTCAGTCGAGTCAGTAAGCTTCCTGGTCAGGCTTGTGCATGATGATCATGTGGGCCAAGGGGAGGGAATCCTGTGGGTTACAACCTCAGGGCTCATCTATATGCCACACAGCATGCAGTCCAAAACCTTGATCTCCCGTGTTCAATCTCTCTCCCTAGTGTTCCTGCATACGCTGCAACACGTGCTCTGGTCTGACTCCGTGATAGAGCCACTGCAGCAATCAGAAATGGTGCCAGCTGGGCTCACCAGGCCCTGGGGTCTCGCGGTGTTCATCAGCTTCATGGTGGGGGCGGTCTCATCGGCTCAACTCAACCCTCCGGAGTCGCGTCCTCCATGGGTGAGGGTGGTGCCTACGGCCCGAACCGTCGTCTATGAATCGGGTCAGTGTTCACGTGATCCACTCTCAGTAACCATAGGACATGCACCGAGTGAGTGGCCCAGGGATTTTCGGATCTGCCTGGGACGGTGGAGAGTGGAATGGGACGACATCCCAGGACAAGTGGACCTCCGAGAACTGGCGCATACGCTGAAACTGGCTTGAATTGGATTTTGCATCTACGTGCTCGTGGGGTGAACATCAATCCGTGGGGACGTGAGGTCAGTGGCAATCGTTCACTGGCGCTGGAGGCCCCAAAACCTGAACTGAACTGAACTGGTGCTGGTGGAGGAGGAGGAGGAGGTGGTGGTGGTTGTGGTGGTGCTGGTGGAGAAGGAGGTGGTGGAGGAGGAGGAGGGGCTGATTGTGGTGCTGGTGGAGGAGGAGGAGGTGGTGGAGGTTGTGGTGGTGCTGGTGGAGGAGGAGGTGGTGGTTGTGGTTGTGTTGGTGCTAGTGGAGGAGAAGGTGGTGGTGGTGGTTGTGGTGGTGCTGCTGGAGGAGGAGGTAGTGTTGGTGGTTTTGGTGGTGCCGGTAGAAGAGGAGGAGATGGTGGTGGTTGTGGTGGTGCTGGTGGAGGAGGAGGTGGTGGTGGTGGTTTGGTGGTGCTGGTGGTGGAGGAGGAGGTGGTGGTGGTTGTGGTGGTGCTGGTGGAGGAGGAGGTGGTGGTGGTGGTTTGGTGGTGCTGGTGGTGGAGGAGGAGGTGGTGGTGGTTGTGGTGGTGCTGGTGGAGGAGCAGGTGGTGGTGGAGGTTGTGATGGTGCTGGTGGAGGAGGAGGAGGTGGTGGTGGTTGTGGTGGTGTTGGTGGAAGAGGGCTGGAGGGGTTGTCCAATGCCCAGTTAACGGGACGTGGCCAGCTCTGGTTAGTTTTGCAGTACCCCGCCAGCCCGGACCAAGACGGCTCCTGGATCCGGTGGGGCAGCTATCTCTGTTTGAGATGGTGTGTGCGGAAAACATAGGAGCCACCCCCCCCTTCCCCCCCAAGAACCCAACACCCCAAGAGTAAAGTAACAGCTAACAGTTCGGTTCTCTCAGTTGTTCCCTCACTTCTCCCGCTCTGCCCAGCCCCCCCCCCCCCTTCCGCCTGTGTACAGGAATGATGGATCTGAGAGTCTCTGCAACGGGCACCATGAGGTTTAACTGGGTGCAAACTGCTCAGGAAACAAACGAGCTCCGATAATATAGGCCCAAATTTCAGCGTGTCTGCAAACCAGTGGCGGGGTAAGTGCAAGTGCGCATCGCCGCAGTGTCGTGCAGGGATAAATTCCATTGACAGTATCCCCAGAACGGTTGCCTGCGAGATAGCCAAATAACACACAGAATTCTTCTCGTCCCAACTGAATCCTGCAATGAGCAAAGTCTGGGGCCCCTCTAGCTGGGCTTTGGGCCGCTGCCCATCGCTTGCCCAGCTCAGGAGGCGAGCTCCAGACGGTGCAGAGCACCCTGCTGATCACCGCGGTGTGGAGATCAGTCTGTCGAGTGATCGCCGGCGCAGGTGCATCGTAAGTGCGGGTGCACATCGTCCCCAGTGTCGTGCAGGGATAAATTCCATTGACAGTATCCCCAGAACGGTTGCCTGTGAGATAGCTAAATAACGCACAGAATTCCTCTCGTCCCAACCGAATCCTGCAATGAGCAAAGTCTGGGGCCCCTCTAGCTGGGCTTTGGGCCGATGCCCATCGCTTGCCCAGCTTAGGAGGCGAGCTCCAGACGGTGCAAGCACCCTGCTGATCACTGCGGTGTGGCGATCCTCTGGACTGGTCAGTCTGTCGAGTGATCGCCGGCGCTGGTGCATCGTAAATGCAGGTGCACATTGGCCTCGTTTCCTAACCAGTGACATTTCCTCCAGAATGGTATCCATCGATGCACTGAAGTCCGTCTTCCCCCAGCTGATTGTTTGATCGCAGGGTGGAACTAGAAAATTCCACTGACAGTGACCTACCTCCGGCTGGGACCAGTCCCTCTGGCAGCGGGCCCGAGAGCCCTGAGTAACCGTTTCCGCCGGCTGGACCTATCCTCTGGTGTGCACGTTTGTCTACTGGACTGGCTATGTGCTGCCTTTCAGTGATTCTACCATGAGCATGGACGAACTTCGTCAGAACCTCCGTGTTGAGGATGTGCTGCATATCAACCGGGTGGTGGACGGAGAGTCAGGACTGCTGTTGGTGGTCCTGCATGAGAAGCAAGAGATCTCAGGGGTCAAGATCGACAATTATGTGAACTCATTTCCACTGATGTACTCTGTCCTGCAAGGCAGGATGTCGCCCAACACCGACCTCCCTCTGCTTATTGCCAAGTACCCCCAGTACTCATGGTTGACCTTCGGTGAGGTGCTGCAGCAAGTCGCCCAAATGCTGTCAACGGCCACCAAAAGTGACATTCAGCGTATGGTAGCCGAGATTCTGAGCCTAGTGGTGGCTAAGGATGTGGCCGACAAATTGCGCAAGAAGCTTGGTTCCAAGCCAGAAATGATTGTCGACCTCCTCAATGGCGATGTGGCTGCAGTGGACAAGGGCAGGGTCCTGATTGGGTGCCTGTGGTTCCACCTGGCAGTTGCCAGATGGGTGGCGAAGCGAAATGGCAAAGACCTTTCTTGGCAGCTCGCAGTTCAGCCGGACAAACTCGTGCCTGTTGGCACCTTCGTGTCCGAGCCCAAGATGCAGGCATCTCTGGCAGGGTGCTGGCCCAAGCCGGAAGCTCCAATCCCGAGTGTGGCAGCCATTGTGAACCCAGACCAACCAAAGCGCCCGGAAGAGGACGTGTCGGGCTCCAATTCTTCAGGGGGGCCTGCCGGCCCTGAAATGGGACTCCCTACAGCAGAGGCCGAACTCCTGACCATGGCAGAGGTCCTCAAGAAGGTGGTCGCAGCAGTGGAGGACGTCCCGAAGGACAAAATGCCTATGGCAACAGGGCACCTTGAGACCCTATTATCCAGCTTCAAGTCCACGCAAGGACTGACGATCATTATGAAGAGGATTACGGACGCAGCACAGCTCTCCTCATGCCTCAGCAGCTTTGCGTGGCCGATTGGGGCGGAGAACGTCAAGGTGAGGGCGGTGCTGCTGGCCTGGCTGAAGTACCTTCAGACATCAGGAGCAACAGAGGCGAACCCCACAGCAATGTCCAAATATCTTTCTGAAATTCTTACCATCCTGCACAAAGCCAACTCAGCCACAGAAAAAGGGCTGGACTGGCCAGATCTGGCTTGTCAATTTGCAGTCGGGCTGCTGGCGATCTCAGAGGAAGCGGCCAAGGTCTTCCCGGTTGAGAAGGTGAAGGACTGGCCCACCTTTGCTGACGCAATCATCCCAGCACTATCAGTCTTCAGTCAAGCACCCCAACTGCGCGCGCTAGTAGATCTAGCCAGGAAAGTTACAGTCTCAGGCGATAAGCCCTCCTGGGCTGCAGATGTGCTAAAGGAGCTGCAGGCCTCCCTCGGTGGTCCTGCCAAGGCAACTAATGCTAGTCTCGTGATGAGGTCGGATTTGGCTGAGAGCGATCAAACTCTGGTGAAAGTATCCCTTGATGGGACAGGGACAGTGCCGTGGCCTGTGTTCCTCACGGCTGTGTCTGTGTTTGTCGGGTGTAATGTTCCGGCCCTGGCCTCGGCAGAGTCCCAGAAAGGCAAAGGCCGCTGCGTGCATCAACTCACAGTTAGAGTGCCCACGAGTCAGCTGCAGGCAGTAGCGAAACACAGAAAGAAATGGCAGCTTCCCATAGGAGCCGGCTCCACGGTCACCATGGAAATTCTCGAGAACCCGCTGAATCCCCCCAAGACCCCCCCATCCTCCCACAACATGTCAGCTCTCTGGGCTTTGGGTGAGGTGCAGCAATCACCGACGGAGCCGAGCAAGGGCAGTAAAGGAGGTAAAAGTGGCAAGCAAGGGTGGGACTCCTGGGCCTGGGACAACAGGTCCACCTGGGAACGCCAGTGGGAGCGTCCCTGGGAACGGCAGTCATGGGGAAAAGGTCCCTCACACGAGCCCCCCTCGCTGTATAATGACAGGCCCTCTAAGAGACAGAGGCGAGACTCTCCGAATCGCAGCCCATCGCCTGCTGGTCCAGAGGATAGGCCTCGCAGGAGTGACAGTCGAGCCTCCCAGCGGTCAGTCCCAAGGTATGACAGACCACAACACTCAGGTTCACATCATGTGGACAGGCCTCTGGAGGGATCCGCTGCCACTCACCGAGATGGCAATGGCTGGAGAGGTCCCGGGAACCTGTGATATCCTCCCAATGTTCCCAACTTGTCGACTGTCCCCCTGCTCCCTGCAGCCGTCATTACAGGCTTTATGTCAGTGCAACGGTCCGAACGTGTGTCCGATGCTGTGGCAGACAATTTGTCTTGGGCCACAGAGTTACTGAAGTCACTGCCAGAGCAGCCGGTACTGTCAAGTGGTGTTGCCGAGGCATGTAGTCTCTGTGGAACATTTTTCCACAATTTCAGAGAATCCTGCCCTGAGTGTGGCTCGGGTAACCGAGCGAGTCTCAAGGGCTGGACAGCGGAGTGTATCCCCTCAGTGGTTACGAAATCGGTATGCAGGAGCCTTGATCTTGCCAAAAGCATAGTGGACCGTATGCCTAGACAACACTTAAGGTGGGCAGTGCAGCTAGTGAGAGACTGGGCTTCTATACTCTGCTCAATGTCGCACAGGCTCTGGAGTTGTGCGGTGTCCCCCCCCCTCTTGGTCTCTTCCCATCTCTGTGTGTGGGTGATCTCTGAACCTACCTGGACCGGTCCTAGCCAGACTGGTGTCTCTCAGTCCGGTCTTCCAGTGGCTGGAGTCTCCACGGTTGAAGAGATCTGGCACGAGACGTTCAGGTGTCCGCTGATTCTAGGGCCGGATTGCCGTAGTTGTCAGCAACCTCTTTTATTCTCATGCGAAGTCAGCCTGCCCTTTGACTGGAGTGCAAGTGTAGCGAAAGCAGTCTGCGTGTCTCTGGCACGTATTTCCCTGACAAAGGAACAGGCCAGCCGGTCTGTCATCTGTCATGGCAGTATCACACTGCATGATACGTTGCTGGTTTCGGCTGGAAAGCGCATATCCTGCTCGCATCAGCCGGCTGAGGAGCCATGGACAGGCCCCTTTGTTGTGTCAGCACGTCAAGAGGAACCCCCCTCCCATCAACGGCTAGAACCGCAGACAGAGTCTAAGGCTATAACTTTTATGACATTGAACTGTGGTGGAGCCATGAGAAAAATTCCCGACGTCATCTCCCTTGCCGAGAGTCAAGGTGCAGACGCAGTGGCGCTGCAGGAACTATGGGAAGGCTTCGATCCTTCAGATTTCTTTGGGACCAGGTACTGTGTAGTGTATGACGAAGTGCGTGAGAGAGCGGCAGGACTGTGTATTTTGCTGTTGTACAGGCTGGTTGAATTGTCTGGTGGAGTGACCAGTATCAGGCGACACTCAGTAGAGGACGCCTTAATCGTAGAGCTCTCCTTGGCATCTGGGGGAGTTCTGAAATTTGCCAATATCTACTTGAGGCCAGGGCAGGATCTCGAAGTTTGGAAGCACATCCAAACTCTCGTGGCCAAACACAAGCCGAAAAAAGGGGAAACCATGGTATTGGGTGGTGACGTCAATGAACGTTTGTCTGGTCACAGGCATGGCAGAGTGGCCAGAGCCCTGGCCGCCTCAGGGTGTTGGTCTTTTCTCCATGTGCCCTACCAGCTTGGTCAGTGTACCGACTTTGTAGTGCGAAGTGGTAGTCTCTCTCAGAGGGAAATAGACTTTGTCCGCATCCCAGTTGATTCAGGTCTGCAGCTAACGGCCAAAACAGTTGTGCCTGGAGTCAGCACCCATGGTGCAGTGGTGTGTGAGTTCTCCCTGCCAGAGAATTTTCACTACGTGAAAAACGGGAGTCTCAAGAAATTCAATTTCAGGAAGGCCAGCCCTACCTCAGTGACTAGGCTTGCAGCTCATGCCTCCCTGCTTCTGTGGCTGGGGAGGGTGCATGGGCTACACCCCGACGCGATCCTGGAGGGCTATCATGAACTGGCCAGGGGCTTCATCCCCCCCCACGTCGGCAGGGTTGAGGGTTCCGAAGCAGACGTCCTCAGGCGTCAGGAAGTCAAGGCCCTTCTGGGCGACGCAGTGGCCGCGGAGCGCGTCAAAAAATGGAAACAGCAGCAGGGGGACCAAGCGTGCAGAAATAACCTAGGTCTCTCAGCCTCGCTGGCTGGTGAAGTGGCGGTGACGGGTCTCATCTCGAAGTTCTTCAAGCAGAAGAAATCATCCTTCAAAGTGGTCACCCCAGTGAGTCGTGACGGGAAAGTGTTCTGCACCTCCCCCCAGGAATTCAAAACAGAGGCCAGGAAGCAGGCCATGGAACTGTACTCGCTGAGGCATCTCCGAATGGACAGATGCTCTCTTGCCATGCCCCCCCAGTGCGTCTACGACCCTTCCTTTCCGACGGATGACCTGTCGATGTCTGACTGGAGCCTGTATTGTAGTGTGCGATCTCCCTTCCCGTCTCAACTAGCGCTGGAGGTGTTGGGGTCTGGTTCCTGCAGTGCCCCCATATCCCGAGAGGAGTGGGACCGCCAATGCAGAAAAGGGGGGTCAGAGGCCACCTCCACGGACGAGTTCCCTAATGCCGTAGTAAAATTGCTCAGCGGCTTTGCCACTGAAGTGATTCTGCAGTGGTCCAGACAGCTCAGGACAGGCGTACACAGTTTTTTCCTGCATGCGGCACTACATCTGTGCTTACTCAAAAAAGAGCCTTATTGGCTTATAAGAAACATCAGGCCCATCATTCTGGAGCCTGATATAAAAAGAAAAGAATCATCAGCGATGTTTCAGAGGTTCATGTCCCGCGGAGAGGCAACGGGTTTCATACCACCGTGGACATTTTCGTACAGAAAGGAAATTACCCCCCTTTTTCTCGCCATCCTGGTGCGCTGGTTTACCGCGTACTGGGCGCTGAGCAACGGACACATATACTGTGGTGACTGGGACGAGAGCAACGCTTTCTGCAACGTCTCCCGCCCCAGTCTCTCAGAAGTCCTGCAGGAAAACCCCTCCCTGGACGTGGGTGAGTGGGTGGACTGGTTTTTCTCTTCCTTCCAGGTTTTCCTGCAGACCCCGTACGGGCTGGCGCCGCCGTACAGGCTGAAACAGGGAGGCACACAGGGAGACAGCATGGGGGTCGGATCGTACATGATACCCAGAATCCTGAGGTCTCTGGCGCTGTACCGCAAGGTTCCAGCGCCTGAGCATCCGGGTCTCCCAGGGGTAAGAATCCCCGAGCTGATTTTTTCAGACGATGGCAGGTTATTCGGTTTGAACAAAGCAGACTTTGTGTGTGTTCTGAATGAATGTACTTCTCTAGCCAATGATGCCGGCGCATCCCCGAATGCGTCCAAACTGCAGTGTTTCCTTATTAAATTTGTAGATGGACGCCTCATCTACGCAGCAGATGAAGTGTTCTGTCGGCTAGAGCAGTTCCCGATGAAGAAGAGTGGGTTCAAAATCGTCGGAGTGCCGTGTGTCATGGGTGAATGCCTACGAGCTGATAGAGATAAAGTAGGGGACAAGTTCAGGGCAGTCCGGAGGTCCATCACTCAGCACAGGCCGTCCTGTATCCTGGCGCTTAGGTGTCTCATGGCATATGCGGTTTCCTCCACAGATTTCAAGTTCACTGTAGTGCCAGTGCCAGCGGAGTTTTGTGAACCCCTGCAAGTAACAGTTCGGCAATGTGCGCGCACTGCTCTGTCACTGCCATCCTGGTTTTCGGATGTCCTGCTCAGTGCCCCTATCTCAGCTGGTGGGTTAGGATTCCCGGTCCTGCATGTCAGGCTGAGTCTGCAGCGAACGCTCGTTACCTTGCAAGCGGCGTGCTCACGGAGCGTCTACACCAGGGGTATCGTTAGGGCCCTTCTGTATGACAGCCAGTGGCAACGAATACCAGGGTCTGACCCGCAGGTGCTTTGTGACGAGTTACGGCAGAGAGGCCTGTACATCAGTGTGTCTCCCGACTTGGAAGTGACAGAAGCCCCTGTGCATGGTGCGTGGTACCGGAAGGTGCAGGGACATCATGTTGTCGCTGTGTCCGATGGATCAGCGACGCGCACAGCAGTGGGCTGTGCTGTGGTCTTCCTGGATGCCTCAGGAGTGTGTGGTGCGTTCTGGTGTCACTGGTGTGTTGAGGATCCTGATGCCCAAGTGGCAGAATGGTTTGGGAAACTATTGGCAGTTCACAAGGCTAGGGAAGCTGGAGCGCCCAAGTGCCTGTTCTTGGCAGACTGCACGAGTGCAGCAGTAAATGAAGGGGTGACGAAATCGTCAGGCTCCCATGTGCTGGACAGCTGCATCAGGAGTGTGGTGTCCATAGTGAACCAACAGGGCTATGAGGAAGGCTATGTCCAAGCCCAACATGACTCCGGCAGGAGCACGGAAGTGGCCCAGGCGCAAGCGCTGGCGCACGACCTATCACAAACACCGGGGGTCCAGCCTCAAGGCGCCGTCCTTCCCCTACTACCCCTCCTTTCACTGCATGCAGTGCTTCTTAAGTCAGGCAAAGTATGTCTGCGACCCGCCAATGTCGTTTCGGCCATCTATGATGCGGAGGTTCTTGCCTCGAGGCCTCAATTTCTGTCAAGGTATTACAGCCAGACAGGCTCAGCATTCAGCATGGGCACCCCTGGTGCTCGAAGCCAAGATATCTAATGAGGTGATCAGGGCGTGTGTGTGGCTGCGGTCAGCCACAGGGCTGCGCGAATACCCCCGATCTCCGTACTGCCCGTTCTGCAAAGCCTCGGTGCAGGACTGGGGCCAACATCTGTTTCAGAACTGCCTCAAAGTGTGTGCAGCAGTGCATCGTGCTTTTTGGGGCCTGCTTCAAGACATGCAATTAGATGGATGGACAGTGGAAATGCAAAGTCTCACACTGGCAAGGGTCTCAGTCGAGTCAGTAAGCCTCCTGGTCAGGCTTGTGCATGATGATCATGTGGGCCAAGGGGAGGGAATCCTGTGGGTTACAACCTCAGGGCTCATCTATATGCCACACAGCATGCAGTCCAAAACCTTGATCTCCCGTGTTCAATCTCTCTCCCTAGTGTTCCTGCATACGCTGCAACACGTGCTCTGGTCTGACTCCGTGATAGAGCCACTGCAGCAATCAGAAATGGTGCCAGCTGGGCTCACCAGGCCCTGGGGTCTCGCGGTGTTCATCAGCTTCATGGTGGGGGCGGTCTCATCGGCTCAACTCAACCCTCCGGAGTCGCGTCCTCCATGGGTGAGGGTGGTGCCTACGGCCCGAACCGTCGTCTATGAATCGGGTCAGTGTTCACGTGATCCACTCTCAGTAACCATAGGACATGCACCGAGTGAGTGGCCCAGGGATTTTCGGATCTGCCTGGGACCGTGGACAGTGGAATGGGACGACATCCCAGGACAAGTGGACCTCCGAGAACTGGCGCATACGCTGAAACTGGCTTGAATTGGATTTTGCATCTACGTGCTCGTGGGGTGAACATCAATCCGTGGGGACGTGAGGTCAGTGGCAATCGTTCACTGGCGCTGGAGGCCCCAAAACCTGAACTGAACTGAACTGGTGGTGCTGGTGGAGCAGGACGTGGTGGCGGTGGTTGTGGTGGTGCTGGTGGAGGAGGACGTGGTGGCGGTGGTTGTGGTGGTGCTGGTGGAGGAGGAGGAGGTGGTGGAGGTTGTCGTGGTGCTGGTGGAGGAGGCGGAGGAGGAGGTGGTGGTGGTGGTGCTGGTGGAGGAGGAGGTGGTGGTGGTTGTGGTGGTGCTGGAGGAGGAGGAGGTGGTGGTGGAGGTTGTGGTGGTGCTGGTGGAGGAGGAGGAGGTGGTGCTGGTTGTGGTGGTGCTGGTGGAGGAGGAGGAGGTGGTGGTGGTTGTGGTGGTGCTGGTGGAGGAGGAGGTGGTGGTGGAGGTTGTGGTGGTGCTGGTGGAGGAGGAGGAGGTGGTGCTGGTTGTGGTGGTGCTGGTGGAGGAGGAGGAGGTGGTGGTGGTTGTGGTGGTGCTGGTGGAGGAGGAGGTTGTGGAGGTGGTTGTGGTGGTGCTGGTGGAGGAGGAGGTGGAGGAGGTGGTTGTGGTGGTGCTGGTGGAGGAGGAGGTGGTGGCGGTGGAGGAGGAGGAGGTGGTGGTGGTGGTGGAGGAGGAGGAGGTGGTGGTGGAGGAGGAGGAGGTGGTGGTAGTTGTGGTGGTGCTGGTGGAGGAGGAGGTGGTGGTGCTGGTTGTGGTGGTGCTGGTGGAGGAGCAGGAGGAGGAGGTGGTGGTGGAGGAGGAGGAGGAGGGGGTGGTGGTTGTGGTGGTGCTGGTGGAGGAGGAGGTGGTGGTGCTGGTTGTGGTGGTGCTGGTGGAGGAGCAGGAGGAGGAGATGGTGGTGGAGGAGGAGGAGGTGGTGGTGGTGGTGAAGCAGCAGCAAGCTGTACAGGGCGAAAAACTGCATAAGCAGCTTGTGTACCACTCCATTGGGTGACCCCCCCCCCCACACCCACCTAATCCCCGAATAGGGTGAAAAACAACTAAATGGACCTAAAACATGCTTTACATAGCTTGGTTGGTCATTGTGAGTGGTCAAGATGTCAAAAAAATAAGTTTCGGAAACTCCGATTCTTGAGCTGTACAAGGGCTGAGCAGGACGGGGATGACAAACAGCAGCAGGAGGAGGCGGGGGAAGGTGCAGCGCCAACACCACCACCACCACCACAACCACCACCACTACCACCAGGATGGGGAGGAGGGGAGGAGCGAGGGAAGGGAAGGAGGAGAGAGGCAGCAGGAGCAGGCAGGGGTGGGGGCGCCGCCGCCACCGCCGCTGCTGCATCGGAGCACAGGGAGGGGGGGGGGGGGGGCGTGACGCAAACAGCCATGGGGCACAGGCGTAGGGCGGACACCTCCGCGAGCCCCCCCGTGCAGTTCGCACACGAGTACAAGTCGGGGCCGTGCACCAGCGCCGTCCACGTGGAGCGCAGCTGACTGACGAAGAGGCAGTGGTCGTGGGCCAGGCACTGCAGGCAGTACCGGTCCTGCCCCGCGTCCTTGACCAGATCGTCGGTGGCCCAGCGGTCGTAGTACTGCACGGCCCCGGCCCGTCGCCACGGCGCCAACATGTCCGACATGAAGGACCCAATGAGCTCATAAATGGCAACCTGCCACCGACACCGGGGCATAGCGCGGGGCATTGAGCGCGGGGTGCACACAGCAGCGTACACCAGGGCGTTCTTAACAGGCAAGAAAAGAGTAACACTCTGGATCAGGGGTGTAGTTAAAGGGGGGGGAAAAAGAAAAGGGCTCGTGATGCTACCAGAAACGAACGTTCACCCACCCTGCTGCCCCTCTGCATTGCACACATCTTGGCAAGTGGCATCAGTGCAATTGAAGGAAAGGGACGGCGTGAGGAAGGGCCTCCAAATGTGTCCCACTTCGGTGTCTTTTCCCAATCTCCATGTTCCGGGTCCGGGTACGAAACCAGAGGACGGGACGGACCACAACGGGTGTGCGCGTGCGCTCGCGCTCGGCCCGGCGTTGCTAACCCGGCGATGTTTGGGCGGGTGCATGGCCTTGGGACTGCAGGGGTGAATTGCTGCGAAATAAATGGGCACAGGGTCGCTGGTGCGGCGGCTTTGTGAGCATCGTGTGCCAATTGCCAAATGCCCCACCACGGGGGTGTTTTCATCGCCTTCAATCCTCGCTGGTGGCAGTGCTTTGAATTGATGTTCCTTATCCACAGTGGGTCAGATGCATCAGTATACCATATACCCCGGGGGGGGGCGACCCCTCGGTTCTGGACGCCAACTACCCCCCCAACTAACTGTTGGCCGGAGGTCCCTTGGGGGGGGGGGGCATTGGAGGGGGGGTTCAGGGAGGGGCGATTGGGGGGGGGGGGGGTCTAGGAGGGGCTTGGGGGGGGGGGGGGGCTCCAGGAGGGTCGGTTGGGGGGGGGGGTCCAGGTGGGACGATTTGGGGTGTTGGGGGGGGGGGGGGGAGGGGGGCACAGGCCCCCCTTACCTCCCCTTGCCCTCCCTCTGACCATACCATCACCATAAACCTAACCCTAACCTTTGCAGCCAGTTGGTTTGGCCATGCCAGCCATGTTGATTGGGCTGAACAAGATCCCCCCAATTTCGTTCATGGCTGCTTTTGCCACATCATTGCTCTCCATTTTGGACCCCAACACTCACTCTGACCCTAGCCTAGGGTGAGAGCCAGGGCTAGGGTTAGGGCTAGGATTAGGGTTAGGGTCACCGAGCTGGTGGAACCAGTCTTGGTTTTATAACCCTTTTTAGTGTCTAGGGTGGACCTACCAGGTTTAGCAGCAGCAAGCAGCAAGCAAGCAACATTTTGGAAAAAATTTTCCTTGGGGCACCTTTGGTGTTCATGGAGCATCGGGCGCCTTTGGCGCCCATGGACGCCTGGGGGCGACACCTTTGGCAACTAACTGTTGGCCGAAGGCCCCTAGGGGGGGGGGGGGGGGCAGGGGTAGTTGGCGTCCTAGGACCCGCGGAGTCGCCCCCCCCGGGCCATATACGGCCCCGGGTCGGCAGTCACGGGTCAACCGCCGGCAGTTACTGCGCCAGAATTGTCGGGTAGCTGCCAACCGCTGGAGGTTACCGGCCAAGATCTGTCAGTTAACCACCGACCACAATCGGTTGGCCGCCGGTTCCGTCCCTTTTTTTGGCCCCCAAAACGTCGGACATCTAGAGCAGGGCTGTCCTACAGAACCCCAATTTGTTGCTTGTGAAGGATAGCCCTTAAGGACAGCCCCTAGGGATCACCAACCGCCAACCGCCACCAACCGCCAACCGCCAACCGCCAACCGCCACC